>JAGDYQ010000060.1:735993-1054976 GCA_021962125.1 Bulinus truncatus
GAGAAGAGAGATTGTGAGAGAGAGAGAAGGAGAGAGGGATGGAAAGAGAGGGAGAAATAGAGGCAGTGAGAGGGAGATTGGAAGAGAGAGTGTGTGAGAGAGAGAGAGTAGTAGAGAGGGGGAGGGGGAGTGGACGGAAAGAAAGACGGAAAGACAGTTTCTTCAGAGGTACAAGGGAACAATAAAACACTCAGACACACACACACACACACAGAGATTCACAAACACAGAACTCATCAAATATTTCTACAGTGGACATCCCAGGGTGTTTTGATTGAGAAATGATGTCAGAGAATCTTTAAGTGTATTTGAAAGTGCCCGTGAGTAACAAAAAAACAAGACAAAAAACAAACTAAACCAAAACCAAAAACAAAACCGATACCAAAACCAAAGACAAAACCGATACCAAAACCAAAAACAAAACCGAAACCAAAACCAAACAAGTAATTAATTTACCCCACTTGGGTCATTTCTTTCTTTTTCTCGGTTATGATTGTTTGAAAGATTGTCGGTCAGGGGAATCATTGATTGATTCATTCCCTTTCCCTTAGACGATCGCTTAAAGTGCTTTCATGGCTAAATGTTGGAGTTTCCTTCAGGGTATTGTACCCCCCCCCTCTCCCACCCCCCGCCTCCCCACTTTACTTCACTCCCACTTTCAATAGTCATACATTCAAATCCTTTTCATTTACATTATGAAGTGAAGGGCTAGAAAGGTTTGGTGCCAGAAGTTCAAAGGTCAGATAGAAATCACATTTGTGGATTTTTTTTTTTTGATTAATTGGTCAGATTAGAAAAAAATATAAAAAAAATTGATCGAAGACATAACGAGCTTTGTATGGGAAGTACATGTACTTGTGATTTGAATCAACCAGTGCCAACTCAAATATACATGTACTTCGGATCTTTGATAAGTGGCTGTCGTGACACAAACCTACATATGGGGGACGGATGGTCGTGCCGTAAAGCAGTCGACTGTCGACCTGAAGGTTCCTGGTTCGATCTCCGGTGAGGACCTAGGAAACTTTTTCCGGTCTTGGCTCAAGTTCCCGATATAACTCCCGTGGTGCCTCCATGGCCATTGCACTATCGTTTATAGGATCTAAGAGATTTCATCTCATCCTTACAGGGACTTCACACACACACAGCTACACAGACTAGTCACTCTAGAACAAAATGATTAAATGGAGTACTTGCATCTATGATTCTCTTTTACAATGAGGCTGTAAATGAAGTAATTACCACATCAATCCATCAGGTCATAAGTTTGTCTACGCCTTGTTTAATACAACATCGCATCCCGTGACTAAATTATTAAAACATAAAAAAAACAAAGTCAATGTAAACTTGTGGCATGGTTTTAGTTCTTTTGTTTTTTTACTAAAAGTAAAGAGTAGTGGTAGGAAGTGGTGTTACTGTGGTAGGAAGTGGTGTTACTGTGGTAGGAAGTGGTGCTACTTTGGTAGGAAGTGGTGTGACTGGTAGGAAGTGGTGTTACTGTGGTAGGAAGTGGTGTTACTGCGGTAGGAAGTGGTGTTACTGTGGTAGGACGTGGTGTTACTGTGGTAGGAAGTCGTGTTACTGTGGTAGGAAGTGGTGTTACTGTGGTAGGAAGTAGTGTTACTGTTGTAGGAAGTGGTGTTACTGTGATAGGAAGTGGTGTTACTGTGGTAGGAAGTGGTGTTACTGTGGTAGGAAGTGGTGTTACTGTGGTAGGAAGTGGTGTTACTGTGATAGGAAGTGGTGTTACTGTGGTAGGAAGTGGTGTTACTGTGATAGGAAGTGGTGTTACTGTGGTAGGAAGTGGTGTTACTGTGATAGGAAGTGGTGTTACTGCGGTAGGAAGTGGTGTTACTGTGGTAGGAAGTGGTGTTACTGTGATAGGAAGTGGTGTTACTGTGATAGGAAGTGGTGTTACTGTGATAGGAAGTGGTGTTACTGTGGTAGGAAGTGGTGTTACTGTGATAGGAAGTGGTGTTACTGTGATAGGAAGTGGTGTTACTGTGGTAGGAAGTGGTGTTACTGTGATAGGAAGTGGTGTTACTGTGGTAGGAAGTGGTGTTACTGTGATAGGAAGTGGTGTTACTGTGATAGGAAGTGGTGTTACTGTGGTAGTAAGTGGTGTTACTGTGATAGGAAGTGGTGTTACTGTGGTAGGAAGTGGTGTTACTGTGATAGGAAGTGGTGTTACTGCGGTAGGAAGTGGTGTTACTGTGGTAGGAAGTGGTGTTACTGTGATAGGAAGTGGTGTTACTGTGTTCAATGGTCAAAACCAAAGTCTACTAAGATACTAACAGAAGTCTCATTTATTTATTTTTTTTTTTGGGGGGGGGGGAGGAAGAACTTTGAAGGACATTGCAATGGTAATGTCCCTCCTTTCCGCTCTTTGCCGTGTGGTGAACTGTTGGAGCGCTACATTTTGGTCAGTCCATTCTTTAATGTTTTCTATCCAATTTTTCATGTTAGCTCATTGTTATTATGTTGTTATACATGTATTTTAACAATGACAGGTGTGGTCAGCACTTAGAAAAGCACGTGAGAGGAGAAAGAAAAAACATGACCAGTCCTAATCAAATCGCAACGAATACTTTTGGTTGGGCAGAAAGGATTCATGTCCTCATTCATGTCCTCATTCATGCCCCCATTCATGTCCTCATTCATGCCCTCATTCATGTCCTCATTCATGCCCCCATTCATGCCCCCATTCATGTCCTCATTCATGTCCTCATTCATGCTCCCATTCATGTCCTCATTCATGTCCTCATTCATGCCCCCATTCATGTCCTCATTCATGTCCTCATTCATGCCCTCATTCATGTCCTCATTCATGCCCTCATTCATGTCCTCATTCATGTCCTCATTCATGTCCTCATTTATGTCCTCATTCATGTCCTCATTCATGACATCATTTTGTCGGATATTTCTTTCAGCACATTGTAGACCAGCGGTCGGGGGAACCGGGGTAAATTATCCCAAATGGGGTAAAAATGAATTTTTTGGGGGTAAAAATGAAACTTTTGTAAGTAAAAAGTATATATTTTTAATTAGCTGTGGGGTAATATCAACTTACACAAAACTATTTTGGGGTAATGATTTAAAAAGTTCCCCGACCGCTATTGTAGACAGGGCTAAAACTGAATCGTTCCCAATGGGGCCTCACACTCTACAGCCGGCCCCGCTTTAAAAAAAAACAAAACAACAATCAAACAAACAAACAACAAACGAGATCATGTTTGTATTGATCTATTATTGAAATTTATTTCTCAACTGAAAATCGCTGCCTTCCTTCTCTGTGACGTCATGAACCACCGAGCTTCTGAAATAATTCTTTAACCCCCCCCCCCTCATTTTTTTTTCTTCCCCTGAAAGTCAAATAAATAAATTCATTTTTTTTTCCCACAAGTCGGCAGTTGAACGAAAAAAGTAATGGGATCTAGTGGTTCCCCACTGGTCAAGCTAAAAATAAACACGTCCAGTGGTCCCTCCCCACTCTCTCACACCGCCCAACTGTTTGTTTCGTGAATAATTTATCAATTGAAACTTCGCAGTTTTATCTGTCTGCCGATTCCAGAGGTTCCAACATGCGCTTTGGCGAAACTTTAATTGCTTCTCTTACACTCAGAATGGTGATCCACGGCTATTGGAGATATAAATAAATATATATAAAATCAATAAACATTTATTAACTTTGTAAGACGTTATCGGATGCCCAAAAAGGACATGTTATAGACATTGAATTTTTTTTTACAAAAATAAAAAAAAAAAAAAATTGGATAAAAAGAAATTTATTTTAGTGACCGATGATCTGGATTGAATCAATCAGTCACGTGACAAGAAGACAGGGCGTTGAAGCTTTTTAATTAAATGTTTTCTCTATGTGCGATTTTTTTTTGTTATAAATCAATTGTAACCACAATATGACAGAGTTATATTTTTGAAGAAAAATCTGAACAATGACATTCTTTTTTTTCGTTCCACTTTTGGAACTTAGCTTCAGCTGTGTGGCCATCGAGAGGTGACATAAAATCATTGACGAGAGACGAGCTAGTACACAATTTATATATATTTTGCATGGTCATTGTGAAATGTATATATATTTTTTTAAAGTATAGTTTTTTTTATATTTTAAATACGTATGTATCTGGTATGTATATGGTATGTATGTGGTATGTATATGGTATGTATGTGGTATGTATGTGGTATGTATCTGGTATGTATGTGGTATGTATCTGGTGTGTATATGGTATGTATATGGTATGCATATGGTATATATGTGGTATGTATCTGGTATGTATGTGGTATGTATATGGTATGTATGTGGTATGTATCTGGAATGTATATGGTATGTATGTGGTATGTATCTGGTGTGTATATGGTATGTATGTGGTATGTATATGGTATGTATGTGGTATGTATATGGTATGTATCTGGTATGTATATGGTATGTATGTGGTATGTATATGGTATGTATATGGTATGTATCTGGTATGTATCTGGTATGTATGTGGTATGTATATGGTATGCATGTGGTATGTATCTGGAATGTATATGGTATGTATGTGGTATGTATCTGGTGTGTATATGGTATGTATGTGGTATGTATATGGTATGTATGTGGTATGTATATGGTATGTATGTGGTATGTATATGGTATGTATCTGGTATGTATCTGGTATGTATCTGGTTTGTATCTGGTATGTATATGGTATGCATGTGGTATGTATATGGTATGTATGTGGTATGTATCTGGTATGTATCCTGTATGTATCTGGTATGTATATGGTATGTATCTGGTATGTATATGGTATGTATGTGGTATGTATGTGGTATGTATATGGTATGTATATGGTATATATCTGGTATGTATGTGGTATGTATATGGTATGTATGTGGTCTTTTCCATGTTACCAATCTTGCATTTCAATAACAATGCATCTTGGGTCAAGCGCAGCACGCAAAAAAAATATTCACTGGACGCCAAAAGTGTTTTTAAAAAAAAAATTAACGAAAAAAGTCTTTATTTAAAACAACTCCATTAGTAAAACATAATGTACCACATTCTAGTAATGTGCTAGAACACGCCCAACAAGGTCATTTCAGTTCGATTTGGTGTAGGTACTTAAATAAGATTCTTTCGCCATCTCTTAAACTAGCGGCCTACACAGCCATGATCTGATTAGAAAATAGTTTCTGTTAATGTTTTGAAATATTCCTCTTTTTTCATTATATATAACCAGCCCCGTAGCGTGGAAATTCTACAGCAGGGGCTAGGCATTCTACAGCAGGGGCCAGGCCTATAGCAGGGGGGGGGTCAGGAAATAAATGTTACTAAGTAGAGCAAACAAGCAGAGGGGGGGCAGACAAAACGAAGGAAGGGGGTCCCGGCCCCCCTGGCTCCCCGCGCGCTACGGGCCTGTATATAACACTGTCACGTTTATAAAATTGTACCCCTGTCATTATTTATCCCATTGCTGGATGTTAAACCTTAACCCCTATTCTGATTATAAATAATTTTCACGCTACGATTATTTAGTAAAATCACATTCTTAACATAAAATTACATCTGTGCACTGATTTTGAAATGATGTATTTAAAGCTGGACTAGCCCACAGACAGCCCACAGACTAGCCCACAGACATAGCCCACAAACATAGCCCACAGACATAGCCCACAGACATAGCCCACAGACTAGCCCACAGACATAGCCCACATAGCCCACGAACTAACCCATTGACTAGCTCACACAGTAGCCCATAGACTAGCCGGGTTTACAGCTGGTTTGAAATAAAGAGAAGCTGTTGAACACAACAAATGACAGACAGTGACAGTCACACACACACACACACACACACACACACACAAAGACTAGCCAATATACATCTTGGCACACTTACACACTATCAGACTTACACACAAGCACGCTAGTATTCATACACATTAGCCCACACACCAACACACACACACGCATCATACACGCACAGAGATACAACAAACACTATTGAGAAGAGAAGGGTTACGCCTCTTAAATCTCTTTGTGCTCCTTTACAGGCAGTCCTTGCTAACACAGTTGTCCACCCCTAGTCTACCTTAATTTGAAATGCCAATGAAATACGTATTTTTTAAAAATATAGCACACGTATTAGTTAGTATAACTGAACATAAACACATTCCTAATTGCATAATTTTTGTTTATCTTGTATCTAGATCTTGAACAGGCAATTCTCCAGAATTGTGTCTAGATTCGGAACAGGCAATTCTCCAGAATTGTGTCTAGATTCGGAACAGGCAATTCTCCAGAACTGTGTCTAGATTCGGAACAGGCAATTCTCCAGAATTGTGTCTAGATTCGGAACAGGCCATTATTGACCAGAGTTGGGTCCATTTCTGAATGTAACTGTCTCTAAAAGTACGATTCCCATCCCTATTGTTGACCGACTGACCAGCCCACGGAGACATTGCCATGAAGGTGCAAGTGGCCATCTGGACAACTGGATTATTGACACTGTTGGTCAAATGTGTGGAAGGTATCTATCTATCTATCTATCTATCTATCTATCTATCTATCTATCTATCTATCTGTCTGTCTGTCTGTCTGTCTGTCTATCTGTCTGTCTGTCTGTCTGTCTGTCTATCTATCTGTCTGTCTGTCTGTCTATCTATCTATCTGTCTGTCTGTCTGTCTGTCTGTCTATCTATCTATCTATCTACCTATCTATCTATCTATCTATCTATCTATCTATCTATCTATCTATCTATCTATCTATCTATCTATCTATCTATCTATCTATCTATCTATCTATCTATCTATCTATCTATCTGTCTGTCTGTCTGTCTATCTATCTATCTGTCTATCTATCCATCTATTCTATTCTATTTGTCTATTGGTCTGTATCTATGTATCTAGAAGTATTTATGTTTCTATCTATTACACTGTCCGTCTGTTTTACTGTCTATCAATCTGTATGGTTATGTATCTATGTGGTTGAGTCCGTCCTGCGTGTTATGAGCTGCAGGTTCAAATCCCTGGTGGTACAGTCACATACCTATATCTGGTGTTTTGTCTCCACTACACTCTCCAGTATGACAATGATGTATGGACACACACATACATTCATTCATATAAACACACGCGTAATACATGCGCTTGTTTACATTAACACATTGTTTGATGGCGTAGGAAAGAGAGGGGGGGGGGGGTAGGCAGAGCGAAAGATTTAACAATGCATACGGGTATACAAAAGAAAGATATAACCAAACCTACAGATATCATTTTTCCTCCATTCAAAAACCCGATTACTGTCTGAATGTTTAAACAAAAAGCGAAAGATCTCCTACCGTTGACCGACTAAAAACAAACATTTTATTCTCTGTAACTGACCCATCATCCTGTCTTGTAATGGAGTGAGTTAGGAAGGGCAGACCACAAATTGACCAACTGACAGACCCGATTGAATCTAATTAGCCAGGAGAGTTACTTCTAAATCGTTTCCTATTGAATGTAAATCTCAAAGTGATCTTATGTACCCGGTGGTTTTATTGAGAGGCGGCCATTTTGAAAAGTACACTCCTCTGTTGAACGTGTGCAAGTAAGTGAGATAGACAACTGTACGAAGCTGATCATTGTGTGCATTTTGCTCTGTTAGAGCATTTCCGACTTAAATATGGGCAAGTTTAACTATATTCATATATATATATATATATATATATATATATATATATATATATATATATATATATAACTGACCTCAATATATTACTGCAGATGGCAATGATACCTTTATTATTAGAATGAAGTTAAATAATAGGTAAGTTCGTCGGCCATATTTATTTTTGCTGACTTTTTACTAGATTTCATAGAGGGTTTATAGCTGTCACAATGGGAGGGTTTATAGCTGTCACAATGGGAGAGTTTATAGCAGTTACAAGGGGAGGGTTTATAGCCGTCACAATGGGAGGGTTTATAGCAGTCACAATGGGATGGTTTATAACAACCACAATGGGAGGGTTTATAGCAGTCACAATGGAAGGGTTTATAGCAGTCACAATGGGAGGGTTTATAGCAGTCACAATGGGAGATTTTATAGCAGTCACAATGGGAGGGTTTATAGCAGTTACAAGGGGAGAGTTTTTAGCTGTCACAATGGGAGAGTTTATAGCAGTCACAATGGGAGGGTTTATAGCAGTTACAAGGGGAGGGTTTGTAGCTGTCACAATGGGAGGGTTTATGAAGCAGTCACAAGGGGTGGGTTTATAGCAGTCACAATGGGAGGGTTTATAGCTGTTACAATGGGAGGGTTTATAGCAGTTAAAAGGGGAGGGTTTATAGCTGTTATAATGGGAGGGTTTATGGCAGTTACAAGGGGAGGGTTTATAGCAGTCACAATGGGAGGGTTTATAGCAGTTACAAGGGTAGGGTTTATAGCAGTTACAAGGGGAGGGTTTATAGCTGTTACAATGGGAGGGTTTATAGCAGTCACAATGGGAGAGTTTATAGCAGTCACAATGGGAGGGTTTATAGCAGTCACAATGGGAGGGTTTATAGCAGTCACAATGGGAGGTTTATAGCTGTCACAATGGGAGGGTTTATAGCAGTTACAAGGGGAGGGTTTATGAAGCAGTCACAATAGAATTTATCAAAAGATGTAATTAATATTATATATATATATATATATATATATATATATATATATATATATATAACTGAAATGTTTAAACATGGCCGACATTTAAATACTGTAAAATAAATAAAACAAAAACAAACGAGCTGTATCAGAGATCAGTGATGACGTGGTAACATACAATTACATATCTATGGTAAAACCAATATGGTTTTGTGCAGACTAATATAGTACTGATGTCCAGATTATGTTTTTTTTTTTTAGAAAACAACGTCGGGTTGAGTGGGGGGGGGGTCGGGTGGGTGGATGGGGGAGGGGGTGAGGGGAGGTGGAGGAAACGGAAGAAATCAAATTCGTTTCTTTCATTTCATGGTTGCATTATTTATAGACAAATCAGCTCTTCTTCCAAACAGAGAAAACTTTTTTTTTTCCTCGTGAAGATTTATGTTCGAAATGTCTCGAGCTATTTGAGAATTGAAATGTTTTGTATTTAATGTGTTGTGTTCAGTAAGTAATAACAAATAATGGCATATTATTAACACGAATTTTTGAAATTTAATGGCACGATTGATTAATGTTTGAATATTATAGAAATCATTTTTTGATGATATCTTGTGAAAATTTCATTCTTAAACCAAATCTGTGGTTCATTGTGGATAGAATTTGTGTTGATTCGACTGATACAGATATTGGCCGTGGCATTGAAACTAACACAGTTTAATATAATGGTGTCATTAAAAATCTAAAAAAGAGAAAAATGTAAATATATTTAATTATTATTTACTGAAAGTAGATTCTTAATTATTACAGTTGCAGCGACGCACCAATTGACACTTTGATTAATGGGTGCAATGATTGATCATACTGATTGGCATATTTGTATACATATATTTATTGACATATAGACAGACGATTAGATGAAATGCAGATCAATAGATTGATTGAGTTAGTGATCAATACATTAGATAGAAAGATTAATAAACGATGCATAGTCATTGTTTAATGAAATGATCTTTTTCTAAATAAATAAAGTTAATGATAGACAGAAGATAGAAACTTCATGTTTTCTATGATATACTTATATGCAGATGTGAAGCTTCGAAAATGCAATATATTAACACAGACATTTATATACGATTTAGACATTTGTATATGATTTTGATCTGTGAAAATGACATAAAAGCTGTTGACTATAGTGACATATGTATTCTATTTTGACATTTAAAATGAAATTAATAGCTGTAAATATGGCGACCTTTGCATACGATTTTCGACATTTGAAAGTGACATAAAAAGCTGTGACATTTTTTGGAAACTAGGGAGCATTCTTTTAAAACTTTAATGCTTAAAAAATAATTGATATTACAAATTAGAGTAATTTCTTATAACCGTGAATGTCATCTCTGCTAAATTATTAAAAAAATGATAAGTACATGTGAAAATTAATGACATTTATAATTATAAAAATAAATAAAATGGCATATGCCATCTACCAAAAAAAAAACAACAGAAATATAAAATATAAGCTCGAGACCGCTAGCGATATTTAGTTACGTAAATGTAAGATAACATTTAAAAATTTAAATAGTACATGTGATCCGCAAGTTAAAAATAATACAACTAGAAAAGACATACATCAAAACGCAAATATGACGTACTTAGACAGGGCTTGCCTTACGTATTGAGGAGGGGGCCCAATTTAACATCTGCTTGAGCGGACCGTCTTCAAATTATTTTTTGTTTACAATAACAACTATCATTATTAATGCTAAATGTAAACTGCGGGGCCCCCTTTTTTACAATAACAACTATTACTATTAATGCTAAACGTAAATTGCGGGCCCCCTTTTTTACAATAACAACTATTACTATTAATGCTAAATGTAAATTGCGGGGCCCCCTTTTTTACAATAACAACTATTACTATTAATGCTAAATGTAATTTGCGGGGCCCCCTGCCAGGCTCGGGGCCCGATTCGGAGCAATCGGTCAAAGCGATCTAAGGCCGGTAATGTATAAAGACATAACTGAAGTTCGAAAAATATTCCTTATTTGATAGCGGGTCGAAGAAAGTATTCAATTTGGACCTCTTTGATTTAAAAAAAAAAATCATGAACGTATCATAATGATAAGCATTATCATTCCTCACCCTGTCTGTCTGTCTGTCTGTCTATCTGTCTGTCTGTCTGTCTATCTGTCTGTCTGTCTGTCTGTCTTCTGTCTGTCTGTCTGCCTGCCTCCATGTCTGTCTGCCTGTTTGTCTGTCTGTCTGTCTGCCTGCATATCTGTCTGTCTGTCTTCTGTCTGTCTGTCTGTCTGCCGGGTGATAGATACACCGAATTGGATGAGCTAATTCCTTTTGTATAAGATCAAACTGAAATCACTTCCGCCTGGTTGCAATACATCGATATTCACGTGTTAGCCCCAGGGCAGGAAGGTTGAACATGGGCAGGTAGGGAGGGGAGGGGGGACGGCGAATAAAGGACGAAAAAGAATCAGAGAGGCAGTATGCCCACTCTGATCTGTCTGGCCATGCTTTGGACTTGTTCAAGTAGATCACTTGAGCACACAACGAGTTAAGGGATACTAGAAATGTATTGCTCCATACAAGCCGGCCTTGACCTTCACTGACACTTTCATAATCAACTGGAAGGAAGTTTGTCCCCCCCCCACCCCCCTTTCTTTCCGGCCTTTGCTTTCTATCACTGCCACAAGATCGAAATATTTTTTATTATCTATCTATCTATCTATCTATCTATCTATCTATCTATCTATCTATCTATCTATCTATCTATCTATCTATCTATCTATCTATCTATCTATCTATCTGTCCGTCTGTCTGTCTGACATCACAATCACAACACATTGTTGCACTGCTCACCTCTTTACTTTTTCGTGCAAACACACACACACACACACATACACACACACACACGGAGAGATAATTTTTTTTTTTTTTTTGCAGTCATAAAATGATCTACTTTATCCGACTCTCTCACAGGCACCATCTTGTGTTCCATGTGCAACAGCCACCAGAAGCCCGACTGCGAGAGCCACGCCCCTGTGCCACAGCCGTGTCCAGAAGTGGGCAGCGGGCACATCAACTCCTGCTCCATCGTGAAAATAATAAATAAATCAACAGGTGTGTGAGTGTGTGTGGGGTGGGGTCGGGGGTCTGTCTACATCACACTCGTTATTTAATAACGTCACTTTACACGTTAGATCTATTACGCTAATTAGATAAAGTGCTGCCTCTGTTTTGAGGGAGGTTACATTTTATTCAGAACATTTCATAGGTATTTGGGGGGGGGAGGGGCGGGGCGGGGCGACAAGACAAACTTGATCAAGTGCTGGGAGGGGCCCTAGAGAGAGACTTACTATAGATGTGATAGGGAGGGGGCCCTAGGTAGATGTGTTATGTAGGGGGCCCTAGGGCAGAGACATACTATAGATGTGTTAGGTAGGGGGCCCTAGGGCAGAGACATACTATAGATGTGTTAGGGAGGGGGCCCTAGGGCAGAGACATACTATAGATGTGTTAGGGAGGGGGGCCCTAGGGCAGAGACATACTATAGATGTGTTAGGGAGGGGCCCTAGAGAGAGAGACATGCTATAGTTTTATATAATAAAAAATTGGAACACAATGATAAAGAAATATATTTTATAATAAAATTTGATTTTTAGAATTAATTTGGGGAGGGGGGGCTACAGCCCCCCTAGCCCGCCCCGCCGTCTACGGCCTTGCTCGTGTGGCTAGTACAATGCCTAGCCAACCTTATGACCCAGATAATTATTTAAAACTTGGTGGATCTGCTGGGAACTTTCCCCAGTGACCTGAAAAAAAAATCCAGAGGCTCACCGCAGGGGTGCGTAGTTAAATACCAGCGAGGCCAGTCACCTACCTATATATATATATATCTCCCGTGGTGCCTCTATAGCCATTGCACACTTGGTTATTTTGGTGGAGGAAAGAAGGGCACTACTTATACATTAAAAACAGACCCGTCACTTGGGGGAGGTTTTAAAGGGTCATAGAGATCTCACCCTGACATAGACTCAGGCGATAATAACAACGAGAAAAGGACAAGATCGCTAAACCACTTATTGCTACAATCAGGATGTCCGCTAAAAGGATGCTACCCATGCCCGTAGCGTGCGGGGGAGGCAGGAGGCGGGCCCCCCTGCGTTTTGTCTGGCCCCCCCCCTCTGCTTATTTGCTCTACTTAGTAAAATGTATATCCTGGCCTCCCTCCCCGCTACTGCCTGGCCCCTGCTGTAGAATGCCTGGCCCCTGCTGTAGAATTTTCACGCTACGGGCTGATACTACCTGAACTCTAGCTTTGCAATGGGGTGGGGATGGGGGGGGGGTCATTTAGCCGTAATATACATTTGAAACTGGAATGGGCTCTAAAAAGACCCAATGTTTACAACGTTTGTCATGGGGAGGGGGGGGGTCTATAATACTTAATGTCTCTAATATCGGCATTGGTATCTTTTAGTACATAGCTACAATTTGTTTTATAAACAATGAAAAGTTTCTTATGAATTCTAAACTGCCCCCCCCCTTCTTCCTTTACGCCTGGGCTCATCCGGGCATTTACCAATGGGCGACCCACAAGTATGAGGGCCCCATCTAACCATTTGTATTATATTCTTTTGGTGGTAGGGGGAAATAAACCTCCCACCCCGATATACGCGTGTGCGTACTTTTATGACGAACCTGTCACTGGGGGTAAAATACAATATAAGTAAAAACGAAATAAGCAAAGATATATACAAAAAATTACATAAAAACTAAACACATGCACACACACACATACACAGACATGCAAAAAGTTACAATTTTTTTGTTTCCATTTTTTTATCTGCCAGGGGAGCTCAGCCAGTACGTGAGGAGTTGTGCGGCGTCCTCCATCTATAACGGTTGCCATGACACCCAGCCTGGATTCATGACATGCGCCAACGTGTGCTACAGCGACGGGTGCAACACTTCCTCCACGGCTCTTGGTGTGCACCAAATGAGTGCGCAGCGTCACATCTACGCCTTGGTCTTAGCTCTTCTCTTTTTGTGTTGTTGGCACAGACTTTGATGTTTAAGTTATTCTGTTTTTTTTTTATATTGTGTAGCCTATTATATTTTTTGAAATCATTTTGTTGTCGTGGGTGCAGGATCATTTTAATGGAAAGGCAAACACGGCAAACTTTCATGGGACCCCGTTTTGTGTACCAACTTATATCGATTCTGATGAAATTTAGGCAGGCAATAGTGCACAGGGCTCACTAATCCATCTCTGACCCCGAAAGTGCAGGAGGGGCACCTGTATAAGTGAAATGTTTATACAAGGGGACATTAGTGTATTAAACTACCCTACAAGGGGGACACCTGTGAATGAAAATATATTGTGCTGATTTATAAGGTAACACGATTCCTAGACTTTGCAAGAGTAAGATATTCGTACTACTATTTTGAACTATTTGTTCATTAAATGAAGGATCCTTATCTTTGAAGATTTATGTAGCATACACCTTGTAAATACATCCCTAGTTATCGTCTGCATGACCGGCGACTTAAGGAAATATAGCTTGTTTCCTATTAGCCGCCTAAAACAACCTCATTTGCTGTGATTCCTAGAAATCATTTCGGTTGAAATATAAGAAGGAAGATAACTCAACGTATTCAGTGATTTAAAAAAAATCGGGTTGCAGTCCCCTTCTCTCTCTTCCCCTCACCCCTCCCCTTACCACACCTATTGGCTGCATGGGCAGATAAAATTTTAGGATTCAACTGAGAATTGAGAATATTGTTCATTTTTTTTATTAACTAGCTTAACAAAATTACGTCCTTGTATATTTTGAAAACGTATATTGAAATGTACCAGATTATTTTAATGTTCCATGAAGAATTTAGTTGAAAGTTTGAGATGTTTCCAATGACAGTGTGTGGGTGACATCACCAGGCTGCAATGTTCATAATGTAAACGTTTCTCACCTTAAATCACATACATACACACACACAAATAACAACAAGATGATAATAAAAAAAAATGGCATCAAAGGTTTTTATTGAAGATGAATGTCACTTTTCATTTGACATCTGGAGAGACATGCTTGAGAATTTATTATGACTACAGTACAAGCTTGTAAACTGATTTATAATTATGTTGTTTAATTTTTGAAATTCATGAAAAAAAAAATTTTATTGTGTGTATTTGTTTTTGTATGTTTGTCTATGTTTGAGTATATATGTCTATGTTTGAGTATGTTTGTCTATGTTTGAGTATGTTTGTCTATGTTTGTGTATGTTTGTCTATGTGTTTGTATGTTTGTCTATGTTTGAGTATGTTTGTCTACGTTTTTGTATGTTTGTATATGTTTTTGTATGTTTGTCTATGTTTGAGTATGTTTGTCTATGTTTGAGTATGTTTGTATATGTTTGAGTATGCATGTCTATGTTTTTGTATGTTTGTCTATGTTTGAGTTTTTCTTCTTTCTTCTTCTTCCTTTTGCTCTACAGCCCATTTAGGGCCCTGGCCTGCCATATTACTCTTCTCTACTTTTCCCGATCCATGTTTTTCTTCCTCCACTCTCTCAATCCTATGGCTAAAATGTAGCTTTCTCCATTTCCTCCAACCATCTCCTTCTTGGTCTGCCCTTAGGCCTTTTCTCATTGGGTGTTGCCTTATATATTGCTTTTGGATCTCTGATTGTGTATACTTGTGTAAAATAAAATAAGTAGTTGTAAGGTGATATCATGTCCTGTCATATTGACATAATCTAACTTGATATTTAATGTAAGGTATTTGTGAGGGCATAATTTTTTTTTTCAAATTATTTTATTAAGCCCGAAGACTAAGACAGATAATGTATGCATCGGGGTATGAAATGTTCTACCTCAGTTTTAAATTGATCTGTTGTCTATATGACATCTTACTTTTAAATGTATTGTACTTCAAATTTTTTCTTTAACGTAAAGTTATGTAAATGTCAGAACTTGACCAACCTTTTCCTTACCCATTTACATGATGAAACTCACTGTGGTTACTTTAAGCATAAGGGAAGTTAATAAAGGTTGGGTGGGGAAAGGGTGTGATAAGTTGCATTTTGAGTGAAATTAAATGCTAAATAGAAATGAATACTCAATCATAGTATGCTTTCATTTCAGTCCCTCAATATAACCCAGAAACAGGCATTTATATGAACCCAAATTTCAATCCAATATTTGTTTTGTTAAGATTAGTTTTTTTTGTGTGCATGTTCAAATGTATGAAATGAAAGATGAAACAAAGGTTAAACAACACCGATTCAGTAAAATTCATGAATCTTTATTTCAATAAACTTTTCTTAGCGTTTTAGTATTTTCAATTTGTGAAATAGATCTATCACTTTAAGGAAAATATAATATTTGTAAACTATTTTAAGAAATTATGGAAGCATTTTATGGGTTTTAGAACACTATTGATTACCAAACATTTCATTCTGAGAAAAAATCAAAATGAACTATATGATTTTAAAACTTATTGAAAAAAAAAATTAAAGTATAACAGTATAATACCAGTGATTCCCAAAGTGTGTGTGTGACCAATGAGTCTAATTATTTTCTGTGGATCGTGGCTCAATTTAAACTCATTATGGCTCATTTTATCGATCTGTTCCAAATCTAAAATAAATATCGATTGACCGAATCGGTCGCAAAATCAAAAAATAAAAAAAAAAATTATATGTTGGGACGTGTGAGTGTAAGGTCTGAGAACCACTGTATAGTACTGATTGTACTATCATCGACAGACGTTGAGGTGTTAAAGTCTGCCGAATTCAAAACTCCAAGCCTGTCCTCGTGGAAACTGTAGAGAGACTTAATGGCGTAGCCTTCGGGGACAGTCACGTCTAACACCCCGTCCCAGTCGTTGACCAGGCCAGTGTTGTACCGGGCCGACAGCACAAAGTTGGAGGCGCCGCAGCAGTTGAATTTGAACCTTCTGTCCTCGAAGAAGTTATCGTGGTAGCTCTCAATGCCGACCAGGACTTTGTTGCCAGGGCAAGTGAAGTTGATGGGTTTGTCAAAGTCGTTCACGTAGTCTGATAAAGATTTATATAAAAAAGAGACGTTTTATTTAAGGCCTAAGGGGAAATTCCCATTCTGAGGCCAATTTAAAAAGGGAGCACTAAGAGCAGTAGACAAGATAGTTTTGGGGAATTTCATCAAAGGTGGTTATTCACCCTCTGTGGTTAGGATTAGAAAGTCAGGTAGCAGGGTCAGGGTTAGGATTAGATTGTCAGGTAGCAGGTCAGGGTTAGGGTTAAAATATCAGGTAGAAGGTCAGGGGTAGGGTTAGAAATTCAGGTAGCAGGGTCAGGGATAGGATCAGAAAGTCAGTAGCAGGGTCAGGGTTAGAATGTTAGGTAGCAGGTCAGGGTTAGGGTTAGAATGTCAGCAGGATCAGGGTTAGGGTTAGAAAGTCAGGTAGCATGGTCAGGGTTAGAATGTCAGGTAACAGGGTCATGGTTAGGGTTAGAATGTCAGGTATCAGGGTCAGGGTTATGTTTAGAATGTCAGGTAGCATGATGGTAAAACATAGGTAAAGTTGAAGTCCCATTAAAAAAAAATTGAACTCAAAAGAAATAAAATACACATAAATATCCAACATAAATTGATAATTAGCTCGTTCGTGTGGTTATAATACTAAATGAAACAAATGTTCTGCAAGATTTGACAATAAATGTCGTTTATATCCAGACTTTAATTACAAGAATTGAGGACCTTCTATGGTACACATAAGGAAAGGAAACTTATATTTTACATGTTATTAGTTTACGTACCAGACTTGACACAGTTCGCGGTGAATGCCGCCTTACGGCAGGTGAAGTCATAGCGACGGTCCTCAAAAAAGTTGTCGTTAATGCTGTAGATCCTGCTCATATATGTTGCCAGCGTCACAGTTAAAGTCAAACGGCTTGCCGTATTCATTGACGTAGGCACCATAGGTCACAGACAGACTGACCAGGACGACGAAACTCAAGAGGGCAGCGGTCATTGTGAACTGTGTATTTTACAGAAATAGAGAAATCGGTTTCATTAATAGAGTTTCAAACGTCATTTAAGTACCACTTTAGGCACGGTTCTGATAATTCAGCTCCATAGCGTGAAAATTTTACAGCAGGGGACAGGCATTCTACAGCAGGGGCCAGGCAATAGCAAGGGGGGGGGCAGCAAATACATTTTACTAAGTAGAGCAAATAAGCAGAGGTGGGCCAGACAAAACGCAAGGGTAGCCCGGCCCCCAGCCCCCCCCCCCCGCACACTACGGGCCTGTGATGATCAGGTAAAAAAACTGGTTATCTTTTTTCTAAAATTTCGACCAGCATTTAGAGAAAGAGTGAGGAGTGGTACAATAATTTTATCTTCCACGAGACAGGTCTCCATCTTTCATTGACGGCAGATGTAACTCTTAAATCCCACCTGCTCAGTACGGTTCTGATTTTTGTTCCTAATATACACATTTTATTGTGCACATTTTATTGTGCACTTTGTATTGTTCAAAAAATAAAAGTATTTCCTTTGTCCTTACAGTTTCACATTCATGGGGCCCCCCTTAGTAGTGATTAGTGTGTATCATATTCATTATAAAATATTCTGGAATGGGGCCCACTATGGTAGTGGTTAGATAACATTTGACCTCTTAAATCTCTTTTCAACTGTGGGCCCGCACCAGAGTGGCTCATAATGTCCGGCGCCACTGATATGAATCGGGGCTCTGCGCCCATCTCATTGTCCCTGCACTAATGATTAGTTCATACCGAGAAATGGTCTATACATACATGCTTTATATATATATATATATATATTACAAATAGATTACATTCATATTTTATACAGATTACAGACATATTACATACGGATTACATACAGATTTCAAATACGAATTTTGAAACCAATTTTAACAGATTTTTTGCTGGGAGCCGATTTTCGCAGGATTTCAATTAATTCCTAAGCTTCATACACGCAAATGATTTTTAAACTGTGATATTATCTCTTAATTGTTCATACACATTTTTCTTAAGAATAACACCCTTAAAAAATTGGCTTAATGTATTTCATTTAAAACATGCCTAAACAATAAAAAAATTGAGATTACATTTACTGTCTATAGAGAAAAAAAATATTTAAATGGTTCGATAAATGAAAAAAAAATGTGGATGTACATTTATATAGTGAATAGATTTAAAGAATTACCAACTACTTTACAAATCTCTTACCTGATTGTTACCAGTTTTAACACTGAGGATGCCCACTCGCCGAATCCTATATTTATACTATCTAAAAAGATCAAATTATTCAACCAGGTGATAGATAATGGTATATCAAATACTCCGTTCATCAATCTTACTGTCATTAATCATTTTCACTGATTCTCTAAAAACTAAAAATCATTTTATGTTAATATTTTTTTTAAAAAAGAAAACGAAAGTAAAAAAAAAAAAACTGTTTTTTTACAAATTTCCAAACTTTTTTGTTTGATGACGGGTTCTCAAACTTGTGTCCTTATGGGGACGCCACTATAGAATTATATCGTCTGTTTATGAGACGCCGCTAACGAATTATATCGTCTGCTTATGAGACGCCGCTAACGAATTATATCGTCTGCTTATGAGACGCCGCTAACGAATTATATCGTCTGCTTATGAGACGCCGCTAACGAATTATATCGTCTGCTTATGAGACGCCGCTAAGGAATTATATCGTCTGCTTATGAGACGCCGCTAACGAATTATATCGTCTGCTTATGAGGCGCCGCTAACGAATTATATCGTCTGCTTATGAGACGCCGCTAACGAATTACATCGTCTGCTTATGAGATGCCGCTAACGAATTATATCGTCTGCTTATGAGACGCCGCTAACGAATTATATCGTCTGCTTATGAGACGCCGCTAACGAATTATATCGTCTGCTTATGAGACGCCGCTAACGAATTATATCGTTTGCTTATGAGACGCCGCTAACGAATTATATCGTCTGCTTATGAGACGCCGCTAACGAATTATATCGTCTGCTTATGAGACGCCGCTAACGAATTATATCGTCTGCTTATGAGACGCCGCTAACGAATTATATCGTCTGCTTATGAGACGCCGCTAACGATTTATATCGTCTGCTTATGAGACGCCGCTAACGAATTATATCGTCTGCTTATGAGACGCCGCTAAGGAATTATATCGTCTGCTTATGAGACGCCGCTAACGAATTATATCGTCTGCTTATGAGACGCCGCTAACGAATTACATCGTCTGCTTATGAGACGCCGCTAACGAATTACATCGTCTGCTTATGAGACGCCGCTAACGAATTACATCGTCTGCTTATGAGACGCCGCTAACGAATTATATCGTCTGCTTATGAGACGCCGCTAAGGAATTATATTGTTTGCTTATGCCACGTTACTTAATAACGTTACTATATTACAAGCCGATGTCCAGCAAGCTAGCATATTGGTTGATGTCCAGCAAGCTACACGGATGATCCACCCTTTGGCCTGTCAGCTGGTTTGGTGGGGGAGGGTGAGGGGGGGGCGGGGTGGTATTTTAACCACAACATCACAGTCTTCATAGCTAGTAATAAATACCATAAAATTAAAAAAAAACAAAAAAAAACAAAACAAAAACATTGTTACTGTTAGTCAAATACCCCCCCCCCCCCAAAAAAAAATGTTTCCACTCCTTAGTGCCGCTTCTGATGAATACTATTTAACAAATATCTGTATTTGAATGATAAATGTAGTAAAATGTTTCTTCATATTTAGACACGAAAAAAACAACAAACTTTTAAGAAATATGATAATAATTAAAACTGACTGAATCTTAAGTCATCTTAAGTGATCCAAATATGTATAGTGATTTTGAAGAACTAAAAGATTCACATTAGCTATAGAACTCTCTCCAAAAAATATCAATACAAATTTTATGAATTTTATTAATATATCTGTCTTTAGAATCGTAATACAGGAAAAGTTGGGTCTAATGATCATATGACGAATGATCTTCATGCATAGACAATGTAAAAATTGAGATTATTATAAAGCCGTAATTTTCAAATCCTATTCACAAAAACTTTAAATAAATAGGATCCGCATAAAAATCTCACTGGCAGGCCAGGGCCTAAAATGGGCTGTAGAGAGTAGTATAGCAGGCCAGGGCCCAAAATGGGCTGTAGAGAGTAGTATGGCAGGCCAGGGCCCAATATGGGCTGTAGAGAGTAGTATGGCAGGCCAGGGCCCAAAATGGGCTGTAGAGAGTAGTATGGCAAGCCATGGTCCAATATGGGCTGTAGAGAGTAGTATGGCAGGCCAGGGTCCAATATGGGCTGTAGAGCCAAAGGAAGAAGAAGATAAAAAGTAAGTAAGTCTTTTTTTTTTTTTTTTTTTTTTTTTTTTTTTTTTTTTTTTTTTTTTTTTTTTTTTTTTTTTTTTTTTTTTTTTTTTTTTTTTTTTTTTTTTTTTTTTTTTTTTTTTTTTTTTTTTTTTTTTTTTTTTTTTTTTTTTTTTTTTTTTTTTTTTTTTTTTTTTTTTTTTTTTTTTTTTTTTTTTTTTTTTTTTTTTTTTTTTTTTTTTTTTTTTTTTTTTTTTTTTTTTTTTTTTTTTTTTTTTTTTTTTTTTTTTTTTTTTTTTTTTTTTTTTTTTTTTTTTTTTTTTTTTTTTTTTTTTTTTTTTTTTTTTTTTTTTTTTTTTTTTTTTTTTTTTTTTTTTTTTTTTTTTTTTTTTTTTTTTTTTTTTTTTTTTTTTTTTTTTTTTTTTTTTTTTTTTTTTTTTTTTTTTTTTTTTTTTTTTTTTTTTTTTTTTTTTTTTTTTTTTTTTTTTTTTTTTTTTTTTTTTTTTTTTTTTTTTTTTTTTTTTTTTTTTTTTTTTTTTTTTTTTTTTTTTTTTTTTTTTTTTTTTTTTTTTTTTTTTTTTTTTTTTTTTTTTTTTTTTTTTTTTTTTTTTTTTTTTTTTTTTTTTTTTTTTTTTTTTTTTTTTTTTTTTTTTTTTTTTTTTTTTTTTTTTTTTTTTTTTTTTTTTTTTTTTTTTTTTTTTTTTTTTTTTTTTTTTTTTTTTTTTTTTTTTTTTTTTTTTTTTTTTTTTTTTTTTTTTTTTTTTTTTTTTTTTTTTTTTTTTTTTTTTTTTTTTTTTTTTTTTTTTTTTTTTTTTTTTTTTTTTTTTTTTTTTTTTTTTTTTTTTTTTTTTCCCCCCCCTTAAACATATGACCAATGGCGTAGGTAGGAGACGTGTGTACGTATTTAAATACAACCATCATATCTGCCAATGAAGGGAGGGACAACTGTGTTTCTTATCTGCTTGATGCACGTCAAAAACTGGATTTTTTTTTTCTGTTTCTTACGTTCTTTGCTGCAGACTAGGGGGTGGATTTACAACGATCTGGTGACGTCATGTTCAAATGACTCATTAATTTACGTCAATTCTCCGCATATCATGTGAAATCAGTCTCACAATCATCACAAAACTTTTTTTTACAGCTGTAACAAGAAAAAATCTGTAACAACAAAAAAGAATTGTGGCAACAAAAACAGATGTAGCAAGAAAAACAGCAGTAATAACAAAAAATAAACAGCTGTAACAATACAAAGAGCTTTAATAACAAAAACAGTTGTAGAAAGAGTTCTATAATTTATAAAAATAAAATAAAATAGAATGATCGATACATACTTTTACTAAACATAGTTACAAAATAGGTTTACAAAATGCGTTTACAAAATATATTTACACAATATATTTACACAATATGTTATACACAATATGTTTACACAATATGTTTACAAAATATGTTTACACAATATGTTTACACAATATGTTTACACAATATGTTTACACAATATGTTTACACAATATGTTTACAAAATATGTTTACAAAATAAGGTCACAAAATATGTTTTCAAAATATGTTTTCAAAAAAGTTTGAGAAATCCTCGCAACTTGCGATGTATTCGTGTGCTTAATTGTGTCTGAATATAGTGAGGAGGGGGGGTTAAAGTTAAAAAGAAAAGAGAAATCATTGAACGCTGTAATTTTCAGACATACAGACTGACATACATACTGACGAACGTATCAACAGCTAGGAAGACTGACGTACAGACTGACGGACAAATACAGTATTAATGACAATCTACATGCGGCGAAGATCCTGTGTCGTTCACCGAATTAAACAAACTATCAGTTGATTATGAATTTTGGCAAAGCTCGCGACGGGAAAACCGGCAACACCTTTTTACATATTTGAAAATGTGGAACTCTTGCCACAGGTGTCTTGTTTCCACACGCACATACATTATGGTCTGTTTGGTTCCCGTTTTCATTACCGTCGTTAACGTGGACAGATTGTCATAAACTAGCTACACATATACTTTGACAGAATTATGGAAAGGTAGCAATATTTACATTGACAGCTATGTAAATAAAATGTAGCTATATATATACATTGTCAGATAGAAGTCAAATAGTAGTTTTATATATATATATATATATATATATATATATATATATATATACATCGACAGATGAGTGAAACGGGAACGGTATATGCACTCACAGAAGTGTTCCATTTGTAACAACATATACACTGACCAGTGTGACAATGGGTAACAACATTATACACTGACCAATGTGACAATGGGTAACAACATTATACACTGACCAATGTGACAATGGGTAACAACATTATACACTGACCAATGTGACAATGGGTAACAACTTTATACACTGACCAATGTGACAATGGGTAACAACATTATACACTGACCAATGTGACAATGGGTAACAACATATACACTGACCAATGTGTCTAGGGGTAACAACATATACACTGACCAATGTGTCTAAGGGTAACAACATTATACATTAACATGAGCCTGCAGGAAGTGTTATTTGCTGGGTCCAAGACCAGCACCATAAGTAGCCCTACTAGCACACGTGACCTGAAGGATACATTTACTTTCACTACTGTTTAGTTCAACCAAACAACACAACAAAGTCACAATGGTTGTCTGTTTAAAAAAAAAATGTTTAATTGTTGTCAACATAATCTCGCGTATAACAAATGTATTTAGGAAGAGAGCTCATTTCTGTTTCCGACTTACGTACATGCCCCCCATCCCATCACTATCAAGGGGGCCCCATCCCAGAATATTTTATAATAAGAATGTTACACTCTAACCACTACCATAGGGGGGCCCCTTCCCAGAACATTTTATAATGAATATGATACACATTAACCACTACCATAGGGGGCCCCATTCCAGAATATTTTATAATGAATATGATACACACTAACCACTACCAAGGGGGCCCCATGAATGTGAAGTAAGGACAATGTGAATACTTTTTTTTTTCAACACTAAAAAGTGCACAATAAAATGTACACAATAAAATGTGCACAATAAAATGTACACAATAAAATGTACACAATAAAATGTGCACAATAAAATGTGCACAATAAAATGTGTATATTAGGAAGAAATTTTTTTAAATGCGCGCTTCAATCAAAATGCACTAAATCTTTATTTGATTCAAATAATTTTAGAAATTTAAAGCATTTCAGAGATTATTCTTTCGTGCCATTTGGAAATTGTTTAATTAAGTATGACAAAAAAAAAATGACAAAAATTAAAACTTTAAAATATACTGAACAAAGTTCATGTTAACAATAAGTAACATTCCTTTAGATTTATATCGGAACTAGAGAATGTCAAAGAAAGAAATGAAGCTGGTATTCCGGGACTGGCTTCTACTCTTTAACCTAGTTGTATCCAACTTTCTTTATAAATTTTATCATCGTAAGATTTGAAACATTTCAAGGTCGCTGTATTTAAAAAAAGTATACTCTCTCACTCTCTCTCACTCTCTCTCTCCTCCCCCCCTCTCTCTCTCTCTCTCTCTCTCTATCCTTCTGATTGAACTCTCTTATGTTTAACGAACCGAGACTGGGTCCCTTAGGGCTCGTGAAATGAAACAAGCTGTGTCTCTCAACATCTGGAGACTGCCATAGAGCCCGATGGCCAGCGAGTTTCCCGACTCGTCCAGTCTGAAAGCCTCCAGACGTGGACACTCATTCAGCTAATGATCCACCGTTTCCTCATCCTCACCGCAATGTCGACAACGTGAGTCGTATTCAGGTCTCATACTCCCAAAATAGGCGCCAATCGGACAATGCCCAGTGCGGAACTGGGCTATCAGTGCCTGTTCGTCTCTCCGAAGCCTCCACCACGGGTCGGATTTAGAAGGTCGCTCCATATTCCTTCTTACCTCTCGCCCTGTGGTTCCTCCTTCCCAGTTCGAAAGCCATACAGTTTGTTCAAGGGTGCGTAACTTGGTGATGATGGACTCATAGGAGGCCCCATATGCAGTTTGCGATAAACTCCCAGAGGAGTCGAAGAAAAAGCTATGCCAACCCACTCTCACTCTCTATCCTTCTATCTCTCTCTATTATTTAGATTCGTTCTTTTTGTTAACGCTGTCAATAATACAAACATGTGGTTCGGTTTTCAGTGAATTCATAAAATGTCTAATGACATTAAGATTGTTAACAAAACATTTAAAACATCATTTACGTTAACCGGGTTGAATGAGACCACATTAGCTTGGCATAAAATATTGTGTCAAGCAAGGCTCACCTTCACAGTTTTCAAACTGTTCAAATCAGGTAAGGCCTTGTTATGTATAGATATTATTATTTTATTATATATCTTTCTATTTACTATTTAATATATATATATATATATATATATATATATATATATATATATATATATATATTTCATTTCTTGAACTATTTCATTCTAAATTTCAACATTTTTTCATCTATATGGACACTAATTTTTTCACTAATTTATGGCTGTTTTGTCAAATTTATTTCTATAAACGAATCTCCTCTTCTCTTTAAATACTTAGTAAACTATGACCTCGCCGCTGCTGATTCTCCTCGTCCTCGTCAGTCCGTCTGTGACCTATGGCGGTCACGTCAATGAATACGACAAGCCGTTTGACTTTAACTGCGACACTGGCAGCATAATAAGCTACATCTCTAGTACGAACGACAACTACTACGAGGACAGACTCTGGGAGATAGACTGCCGTATTACAGAATTCACTGACAACTGCGTGAAATCTGGTAAGCTTCATTTGACAAGAATATTTTGTTTTGTTTAAAATTTATATATGGTTTCATTTTAATGTGTGTGCATTATAAAGTCTGAAATATTTGAATTTAAACTCTGGACAACAAAGATAACAACTGCAACAACGACGATAACACCTACACAATAATAATGATAACAACTGCAACAACAACGATTACTGCAATAACAGTGATAACAACTGCAACGATAACATTTCTCATCACATTCGCTTTGAATAATTGCAGCTAAATTTAAATATTAGCAGGAATAATGTAAAAAAAATATATAATATTAGATTAAAATTTCACCGTTTGACATAAAATGCACTATGTCATCTGACCTTCACTTCATCATCGTTTCATTATATCGTTTGATATAAAAATGCACTATGTCATCTGACCTTCACTTCATCATCGTTTGATATAAAAATGCACTATGTCATCTGACCTTCACTTCATCACTGTTTTATAAAGTGCACACTAGATCAGGTGCTGAGAAAGAAAAATATCGTACTAAACACATGATATGTAATTCGGGGCCGAGATGTTCTAAGATCATTGGGCATCTGGTCCATATTAAGCGGGACGAGGACTTAGAAGACCCCCCCCCCAGTCTGGTTAGATATATGACAGAATAGACCATTTGTTGTGTGCAGTAATTAGAAAAAAAAAACTGACTTGATGCAGTCTTCACGGTTGAAAAACGTGTTTGCATCCTCTTCATTTGAGGGACGACGTATTGTTTATCTGTTTCTTAGCCCCCCTAATGATTCAAAGAATGTCTTAATCTGCCCTCCAACTGATAATCCTTCTTATACAGAGATAAAGATTGCTAATTACCTAGTGGGTCTTTAATGATAAGGAAATTTCACCTGACGGGACGCAAACACGGTTATTTGGTAATGAACTCATTTTCTGTACCTTCTGGGTATAACTCACATTTTGGTAGGACTAAATTGTTTATAGAGAGGCCAACCTCAATAAAGGGGCCATGCTAACCCCCCATATAAGGGGCTCAGAGCCTATGAAAGATTTAATATTAGAGGGAGAGGGGTTAGGGTTGTCACTTGGCTAAACAAGTTCGGGCCCCCCTCCCCCCCCCTTAATTTTGTTATCGGCGTACTTGACATTATTTGTTTAGAGGCGTCAAAAATATCTTTTTTTCTAGTGCAGTCAGCTCACCCCCCACTGAAATGTGTCTCAAAATGTGTCTCAAAATGTGTCTCAAAATGTGTCTCAAAATGTGTCTCAGAACGTGTCTCAGAATGTGTCTCAAAATGTGTCTCAAAATGTGTCTCAAAATGTGTCTCAGAACGTGTCTCAGAATGTGTCTCAAAATGTGTCTCAAAATGTGTCTCAAAATTTGTCTTTCCTGCATAAAGGCCCACATTTCAAAATTAAAAAAAAAAACAAAAAAAAAAAAACGTATTGAACTGCGTTTGGTAAGCACCTCTGTCTAAGAATAGAAAGTTATATTTAGATTTTAAAGTCATTTTATAATTTTTTTTTAATAAATCTTTATCAGACTACGTGAACGACTTTGACAAACCCATCAACTTCACTTGCCCTGGCAACACAGTCCTGGTCGGCATTGAGAGCTACCACGACAACTACTACGAGGACAGGAGGTTCAAATTCAACTGCTGTGAGGCCACCGCCTGTCAGCTCTCTGACCTGAGCAACACTGGCCTACTGAACGACTGGGACGCCAAGGTGACCTTGCTCGTTCCCGAAGGATCCGCCATCAAGTCTGTTTACAGTTTCCATGACGACTATTATGAGGACAGGCGATGGAGTTTTCAATTAGGCAAACTTTAAACTTAAGCCTCTGTCGATGATAGTACAATAACTAAACTATGGCCTCTCTCTCTCTCTCTCTCTCTCTGTCTCTCTCTCGTTCTCTCTCTCTCTCTCTCTCTCTCTCTCGATCATTGATAACTGCGAGCTGGGCTTATTATCAAGCTCTTCCATTTCACCATTTACCTCACAAGTGGTTTTGTTGACACCATCGAGATGTAAATAAAAAGCATGTGAGAAAAATGATCTGAAATAATAAACGATAATTTTTTTTGTCTCAGTGTTCCTCTACTTGCGAGATGAAGAAACTTTTAGATTTGTAATATTTCGAAAAAACACATACCTAATATGGAGACTCTGTATCATTAATCAATTAGTTATACAATTCAATCTTTTCGGGTTGTTACCTAGCAACAGTGTGAAACGTACTGTTTTAATTAAGAAAAGATGAATTCAAATTTAATTTCTTAAACAATTTTACAGCAATTTTTTTAAAACATATTAAATATTTTTCTATATTTAGCTTACAGTGTAACTAGAAAAATTGTATGAAGAGTTTATTAAAATAAATATTACTGGATGTTGCTGCATTATGTATTGGTTTATATCAATGTGTTAACCGTTTTGTTTTAATTCAAATAATTTCGCGCATAATAAAAACAAACTTATATATACCGAAAACATCTTAAGTTATTGTTATATTTTTTGTGTGTTAATTTAGTGTTTTAAACGAACAGAAACATTTCCAATTTAGAATCATTCTCATTTGTAGACATTTCCATGAAGTATTTGATGAATGAAAATGTTAGCCTCTTTTCTGATTACATTTAGTGAAAACTATCGCATGTGAACATCAATGTCACCTACTGACAGTATCAAGTTTAAAATGGTTAACTGTAATAGTAAAGTACGGTGGACGGATGGTCGTGTGGTAAAGCGCTCGACTGTCCCTGGTTCGAACTCCGTTGAGGACCAATTGATATTTCAGGTTAAGTATTTCAATTCCCTGTATATCTCCCGTTGTGCCTCCATGGCCATTGCACTATCGTCTATGGTGGGCATGAAAGAAGGGCATCATAAACACTGTCCCACTAGTGGTTTATATGACTTAACACAATAGTAAAGTACAACTGTAGCTACAAGTACAACTATATCTACCAGTACAACTATATCCACATGTGCAACTTTATCTACCTGTACAACTATATCTACTAGTACAGAGTTTTTTCACCTTTATGCGGCGGACCCCCATAGAATGTCTTAAGTTTGCGCATGCAAACTTAACGGTAGACCTAGCTACTTTCACATACTGAAACAGCTACCATACCATAAAAATGAAACAATCACCGAGTATCTATTCTGCTGGTATGTCTGTTACACAGTTTTCTGATCAGTCGTTAAGTCTATACCTGTTTTGCACTGTATAGTTTGTCCCAACAAAGTGGTATGCGAGATAAAAAAATGCGTAATTCATGTTCAATGTCCAGTAACAGCAGAGTATGAAATTTCGAAAAATTACGTCGTAGAAAATGGTAGCAGGACATTGATGTCTGACAGCAGTGACTACTCCTGGAAACATGATAGCCAGAGCGACAACAGTGGCAGTCTGCTGAACTGCAAGCAGACGACATGTTATTGTTCACGACCTGTTACAACCGTTAGCTCGCAATCAAAGGGGTTTCGAATCCAATCAAATGCGCTGATATTGTCGTCGCCGAGATACTGATAAAAGTAAAACGACAGCTGCTGTGGGTGGTTCATAATGGTGCTTGCAATGACGCCTGTCGAAATATTGTTCACTGTGATAGAGTCAGCCAACAACGGAAACATATCATAGGTGCCTTCTTCACATCGTCTCCTCCATATGACAATATTACTCATAATTATTTGAATTATCTTAACAAATAATTACGTTGTTCCATAATTAATTCTTTTGTGGGTTTGCCAGAGGGTACATCGCTGGCAGAATGCCTTTCGTGTTTTAACCACACTGTGGCAAACAACTATGCATCGAAATATTGAAGTGGTCAGACATGTCGGCAATTCGTCTGCTCTCTATGCTATCAGACAGTGGAAGGAATGGGTTGCAGTTTTCAACTGTATTCCTTTCCTAAAACGACTTTGCACATGTTGACTGCTGCCCGTATAATTAGCTTTTCTGCAATTGTGCTTTTTTGGAAAGCCCTATTCGTAATGCTACCAACCAAATTCGACGTTCGAAGAGCTTTCTCGATGACAGTAGTGCAGGCTATCAGATTGCTGGTATACACTTCGCATGTTAATTTAAAATGACACACGTAAATTGTGTTGGTTCGAAGTAAATTTTTATTAAATTTTTAGTGTGAAAATAGGATAGTGTGATAATCGTTATTTTTTCGCGAACGCATCCATGAAACAACGGTGCGAAATTCTTGCAATAAACCTAGTATGCTTTTCTGTTGTCAAGTGAATTGCTTATGTGAGAAATACTTCATAAACAATTCAAAATATTTGATAAGATTTGTATTTGTTATATTATAGTAGTCAATTTAATTTTAAAATCGATTTTCGTCATCGGAATGTGAAATGGTTTTACAAATAATTACCTCATTTAACCCTCTCTACTCAGAACCTTTGTCTTCAATTTTTTTTCCCTCTGAGATCTTAGTCAACGGGACTAAACTATTGTTGGTCATTTTTTTTTAAATCAATATTTGTCTAAGTAAACTGTCAAAGCCTAGTAGCATAGATAAATTTGTGAAAAGGAAATCTGACCAGAACCTGTAAAATTCTGATGGTCAAGCAGTCAAAGACGAAATATGAAGAACACGGCGCATGCATATAACAGAATCAACCTCTCGGCTTCACCGCAGTGGTGACCGATGACGACCAACCTCTTTGTGTCGTGTGACGCCAACATTATCGAACGATGCCATGAAGCCTGTGAAGTTGAGGCGCAATGTATTCGAAACTTGGCAGCAAAGAGAATAAAAACTATATCTACCATAATGCAATTCATCGAGCTAAGACTTTGGACCAAATGAAATAATTTTTTTAAATAATTGAAAAAAAAAGAAATTTTGTTTTGTAATATAAATATCTTGTATGAATATGACAATATAATATGTCAAGACGTAAGCATCGAACTTATGTAAAATGTTACGATAACAAAGACATAAATACAAACATACCAAAATACACACAATAAGTACTCACACATACACAAACAAATACACTAATAAACACATACACAGACATACACAAACATACACAAACATAGACAGACATACACAAACATACACAGACATACACAGACATACACAAACATACACAGACATACACAGACATAAACATACATACAAAACATACACAAACATACACAGACATACACAAACATAAACAGACATACACAAACATAAACAAACATACACAAACATACACAAACATACACAAAAATACACAAACATACACAAACATACACAAACATACACAAACATACACAAACATACACAAACAATCGTGGAGGGAGAGGGGACAGTAAGGAGTTAATATATCCAGATGAATTTTGTGAAAACACGATTCTTAGAGACAGGTGGAATTTCTTTCGTGGACAATTTGTTAATGTAAATGAAGATTTTACGTAGCACACGCACGTCGTACACACACATACCTACTTATCGTCTACTTAACCTACGACGTCAGTAAATAACTGCTTCCAGCGTCCAAAGTAAAACAGTTAGAGAGTAGATTTTTGTTTTTTTAATTTTCAAAATGACGACAGAGATTTTAAAAAAAAATACCAGACCGCAGTGAACATTTTTTTTTCACATATTGTCATGTTTTCTTAAACTATGTTTTTTTTGTTTAACTCAACCCAGTTTTTAGAACGCAAAGTTCTGCACTTTTAGGTAGATAAGAGGTATATAGATAGGTAGATATGTTATATATACGTAGAAATAAAGATAGGTAAGTTTTTTTAGACGTGTAGAAATAAAGATAGGTAGGTTTACTTCGTTTCGTTATTTTCCCTGTAATTAAGAATTTTTTCTCAAATCGTGCGAATGGGGTGGCGAATATTTTAGTGCGCGTCTGCAATCACACCATTACCCCGTGGTTGTCAGTGACTTGTCATTTACCCATACGTTGACTGATAGATAAAGAGAAAGAGACATAGATAGATTGATAGACAGATAGATAGATAGATAAATAGATAGATAGAGAGAGAGAGAGAGAGATAGAGAGAGAGCAATAGAGATGCAGAGATATAGGAAGATAGATAAAGAGAGAGAGTCAGATAAAGAGAGAGAGATAGAGAGAGAGAGAGATAGAGAGAGATAGATAAAGAGATCGAGAGCGATCGAGATGTAGAGAAATAGATAGATAGATGAATAGAAAGATAGAAAGATAGGGAGAGAAAGAGAGAGAATAGACGAAAGAGCGGATAAGGAAATAGTTAGAATGACGGACTTATCGACAGCTAGGAAGACTGACAAACACACTGACGGACAAATAGATACAATATTAGAGTCTATCTGCGTGCGCATCTGATCCTGTGTCACACACTGATCTAAACAATGATCTAAACAGACTATAAGTTGATAAAGGATTATAGCTAAACTCACAACGGGAAAAACCGGCGAAACCTTCTACATATGTAAAAATGTGGAACTCTTGCCACAGCTGTCATGTTTTTACGCATACATTATGGTCTGTTTGGTTCGTCATAAACATTGACAGACGTATCCTAAGCGAGATAAAAAAAAAACCTTGATAGTCATGTCAAAAAGTAGCTACATACATTTTCACTGAAACATGTGTCCAGTGGTAGCTACATTTTCACTGCAACATGTGTCCAGTGGTAGCTACATTTTCACTGAAACATGTGTCCAGTGGTAGCTACATTTTCACTGAAACATGTGTCAAATGGAAGCTACATTTACATTGATAGATGTGTCTAACATTGGCTACATCTTCAATGCTAACATAGCAATGGTAGCCCAGTCAACGGAATATCGGAATATTGGAAGCCTGGTGAAAGTCCCAGAATCGATCCTCGATGAGATTCAAATAACTTTGTCCTGCTCCAGGTTTAAAGTTTCGGAAGTTACCCCGAATTCCTAAATGGGGGACCTGGCTTTTAAGTTGGGGGAGTAAGGGTGGCTAGTCGTTGTGCTAACCATACACGCCGAATACACGCTGTAGTTATAGAAACAGGAGAAATGTGAGCCTATTCTTCCGCCTTCCATTTTAGCTAAGGGGGAACTTTATTTTATAAAGTCAACGACTACTATTTGCTTAATTTCTGTCAGTGTAGCGGAGTAATATTTTGCCATTGTATGCAATGTTCTCAGTGTTTTCGGTGAGGACGGAAGTTGATTAAAAAAAAGGGGAGTAACCCATCTCAGTGTTAACTTGTTGCCCTCCCCAATGGGATAAATGAATCTAAAGAAATTTTTAACTGCTTAATGCTATTTCTAATTGTATGACATTAAGACTTGCAGAGTCAGAATTATTCAGCTATCGAGATCTGGATAGTGCCATTTTTTTGAAGACAGACAGAAAGATGGACAGACAAACCGACAGAAAGATAGACAGACATACAAACAAATAGATAAATTGATAGGCAGCCAGACAGAAAGACAGACTGGTGGAAGAAAAAAAAAAGGACAGATGAACGGACAGACTGGCAAATGGAAAGATAGATTGCTCACGAAGATATCATCAGTCCCGTAGCTCTACATATCAAAGCTTCAAATGATGACACCGCCAAGTGTTCACACAATTTATTGTAATTTTATTACTTTAAAAAAAAATGTTTTAGGTGTGGGTGGGGGTGGGGCGGGGTGGTGATGGGGGTGGGGGAATGAAAATGTGATACAATTAATTTTGATCAGTAAAGATTAATTATCTTGGTCAAGGTCATCATGGGGAAAAACCTGTTATTCATTTTTTTTTCACAATTTTTAAACTGCTGGAGGTTCAGCGACAACATTTTTTTGAATACATTAATGGGTGGTTTGTGTTTGTCTGCATATATTTTTTCTGCCTCTATGAAATCTTTTAACTAGTTTTCTTTTTACTTATTAGCACTAAGCTAAAGGTGTGATATTTTGTACTAACATGTAAATTGGCAATAACAATTCACTTCGTTGTTTTTATGCTTCTATCTGACATTTGTACCTTCTTATGATTAAATACATTTTTGATGAAAGGGTAGAATTTAAACAAAGTGTGATTTATGTATTTTTATATTTTGTATTTTAAAATGTTGAAAAATGAAATTTCCCTCTCTCTCTCTCTCTCTCTCTCTCTCTCTCTCTCTCTCTCTATATATATATATATATATATATATATATATATATATTCATACATATATTATAAATATTTTTTCCTTTCTTTAAGCTGTCAATAATAAGAACAGATGGGTCATCAGTGAATTCGTAAAATGTCTAATGACATTAAGATCATTAGCAAAACATTTAAATTAAATTCATTTTGATGTTCTATGTCAAAGTGATTACGAGTCGGTCTTGCCAGTTCATGGGATGGGGGGGGCATAGAAAGATATGAATATTGCATTGACCTTCACCTCAATAAGTTAAAAAAATAAAAGGCAACAAACTCACCTACGCCGCCCCCCACTACCTCTCCACCACCACCCCCCCCTTTCCTCCTTTAGGGCCACAAGTGGTTAACGTTACTGGTTGTCTTTTGCTCATTCCGTGTGACTCGGTGTGACGCATCTAGTAAATAAACGGGGATTAGACCCATCAAAAAAATTATTTAAATTAAATAAATAAACTAATCCTTACTTACGGCGTGGGAGCAAAAAATATTTAAAACATTTAAAAAAAATAACAATAAACGACTTCCCACATCTTTAAGATTAAATAAAAAACGAACAAAAACTTAATCCATCGTTTAATAGACCTAGAGTGTGTTTGTGTTTTAAAACAAACTATTAGTTACAGAGCACATTTCCGTTTCCACCCCCCCCCCACCACCACGCTCCACCACCACACGACCACCACGATGTTTATACACATTAGCATGAGTGTATTGATGTCTGAATTGATGAGTAAATTGATGAGTGAATTGATGAGTGTGTTGGTGAGTAAATTGATGAGTGAATTGATGAGTAAATTGATGAGTGTATTGGTGAGTAAATTGAAAAGTGAATTAATGAGTAAATTGATGAGAGAATTGATGAGTGCATATTGATGAGTAAATTAATGACTGAATTGATGAGTAAATTTATGATTGAATTGATAAGTCAATATTGATGAGTGAATTGATGAGTGATTTGATAAGTAAATTGATGAATAAAGAGATAATGCTTTGCGCCTATAGGAATAAAGTTAATGTATGAAATGACAAAAAAATAAACTAGAAATATATTCCTAGCCAAAGAAGTGTTTTAAATTTGGGTCATTCAATACATCAACAATTTACATGTCAACCAAAAGTAAACATTCCCTGAAATGTCACCGACCTAGAAATTGTTATATTAACAAATGAAGCTGGTATTAACTAATGAAGCTGGTGATAACAAATGAAGCTGGTGATAACAAATGAAGCAGGTATAAAGTAATGAAAATGGTCTTAGCAAATGAAACTGGTAATAACAAATGAAGCCGTTATTAACAAATGAAGTTGGTGAAAACAAATAAAGCTGGCATTAACAAATGAAGCTGGTATTAACAAATAAAGCTGATACTCAAAAAATGAAGCCGGTATTAATAAACAAAGCTGTTATTAACATATAAAGCTGGCATTAACAAATGAAGCTGGTATTAAAAAATAAAGCTGGTATTAACAAATGAAGCTGGTATTCAAGAGAGGCACCCACTCTTTAATCTTTTAGTCATCACAATTTCTTTACAAGTTATATTACTCTATGGCTTTGAACATTTTACTGTCGGTTTATATTTAAAAAAAAATATTCTCTCTCTCTCTCCCTTTCTCTCTTTCTCTCTCTCTCTCTCTCTCTCTCTCTCTCTCTCTCTCTCTCGATACATTATACATTATTATCATTTGTTCATTTTTTAAAGCTGTCGATAATAATATCAGATGGGTCATCAGTGAATTCGTAAAATGTCTAATGACATTAAGATCATTAGCAAAACATTTAAATGTCAATTACGTTTAACCTGGTTGGATGAGACCGCTAGTATAAAATATAGCGTCTGTCAAGGGTCATCTTCAGAGACTTCAAATCTGTAAACTCCGGTAAGGACTGTGTTATTATTTAATATAGGCATTTATTTTTTTCATTACATATCTTTCTATTTACTGTTTTCATTGTTTTATGGGTGTCTAGCAACTTAACTACAATATACGATTTAAACCTTGTCTTAATTACTTAGTTCACAATGACCGCTGCCCTCCTGAGTTTCCTCGTGCTGGTCAGTCTGTCTGTGACCTATGGCGCCTACGTCAATGAATACGACAAGCCGTTTGACTTTAACTGTGCCACTGGCAACATATTGAGCAGAATCTACAGCATTAACGACAACTTTTTTGAGGACCGTCGCTATGACTTCACCTGCCGTAAGGCGGCATTCACTGGAACTGTGTCAAGTCTGGTACGTACGTCTAACCTAAAGGAATATTTTTTTGTAACTTTTATTTAGTTGCATTTCTCACAGGTCCTTAAATGTTGTTATTAAATAACGGAAAAGAGTAATTAGAGCAACAACAACAGCAGGAAAAACGACAACAGCAGCAAGAAAAACAACAATAAACAAAAGCTATAAAAAACAATAACGATTACAACAAAAAAACTAAAAAAACAAACAAAATCGATTACAGCAAACAACGATAACAACAACAGAAACAACAATAACAACAGCAGCAACAACAATAACAACAGCAGCAACAACAATAACAACAGCAGCAACAACAATAACAATAGCAGCAACAACAACCATAAAATTACACCAACATTTACGATATCGACAACGACAACATTAACAGCAAATTTACTTCTCGTGATTAAACGAAAACAAAATTACCGTAATAATGAAAACTTCAGTCCTGAATGTTATCGACTGTCGCAAATAAAATTTAATTTATTATTGAATGTTTAAAATAATGTCAACAATTGTTAGGTTTAAGAATTTCTATACCGGTTTATTCGTTCAGACAAATCGCAAATTAAATTTAAAAAAACCAGTTATGGGTTGTGGCTTAGGGGCTGTCCTTTAATTACGTCAACAAAGTAGGGGAAGTGGGGGTCAGAAAATTTCTGACAATTGTTTACAAGGAGGGAGGTCAACAAAAGTTGACGTCAACAATGTTACTTTTTAAATTCAATATAATTAATTCAAATAAAGGAAAGTTAAGCAGTGTTTGTAGTCCTGTGTTACACACTCGCTTAACATATAACAAAAAGAACATGTCACTAATAAAATTTGGAGGGTAAACAAGGTTTAAAACGAACACAAAACGTTTCCAATTAAAGATTTCTTGTGGTGATTTGCGTGCACGCTTTCATTTAAACGCTGTTACTGTTGTGCGTTCGTAAAAATGAAGCGGGATCGCCTGGTATAATATAGAAGATACTCTTTGTGTTCTAATATAGTACAACAGTGTCTTAAGTTCTGGTTTTTTTTTTCGTTGGGTATTTTATTCCAACTAATTATTTTTTTTTGTTGTTTTAAAAAATGGACGTTTATGTCAAAGTTAAATCAGAGCCGTACTTAAGTTTGAAAGGGGGGGGGTGGCAAAGGTGTATTTGAGGGCTTAAGCTAAAGGTCAAAGGTCGTAGTTTGCAAATATTGGCTCCTCATTACTTTGATAACGTAGCCTCAACTTAACCCGACACCCCTGATGATGTAAAGTCATTTAAATCCGGGGCCCCTGGAAAAAAAAAGCTTAAAATGTTTGACAATAGTCTTGAATGTCCCCCCCCCCCTAAGCAGTAGCGGCCTAGGCAGCTGCCTAATTTGCCTATTCCTAAGAAAGTCTCTGATTGCTATAAGCAGAGGGCTATTAATAAATATTGAAATAATGTTTACAAGCACTGAGTAAGTAAATAATGTTGATGTATTATATGAATGACTTGTGATGTATTGATTGGATGCTTGTTTTGACCTATTGATTAGAGAATGCCTATATTTTTTTTTGTTATTAAATCATCCACATCCCACGCTAATTAGAATTTATTTGACACATTTTAAACTTTTTAAAAAAAATATATATCTATGGGATTTAAAACAAAAATACATAAGAACATGTATTCTAATTAGGTCAGTATTTTCAAACTAATCAAGTAATTTGTTTGTTTACAATGAAAGTCTTATAGTTTGTTCCAGCGGCATACAGACGTTGAATGTCTCAGACTGCTCACAATTAGCTTTTTTTTCTTTTCTTTTTTAAACTTTATACTCACTCCTGTTGGGAAATTATTTAAAATGTGTAGTTTTCTTTTTTTTAATGTTTTATAAAACATGATTATTTCTCTATCTGGAAACAGAAGATCTTTATGTTAAAATCATTTCTTTCATTTAAAAATTTAAAAAGAAAAAAATATTAAAACAAGAACTGTAGAGTGTAGAGCATAGCCTATTCCAACTATGATTAAATTTAATGGGAAATGCTGAGATAACAGGTTTGGGCAGAATTTTTTTTTTTGGGTCTTGAATAAGTTCACGGTTCGAAATCACAAGATTACGCCTATGGAAATGTCCTTATTAGCCTCTTTATATATTTGATGTTTTTCGCTAAACGCTGTGTCTTCTATACCTCTCTCTCCCTCCCCATCTTTCCCTCTCTCTCCCTCCCCCTCCTCTTTATCTCTTTTAACCTCTCCCTTAACTTTGTCACCTCATTTTTCTGTCGTTCACCCTTGTTTTCTGTTACCAAACATCTTTCTGCATCTAGTATAGCTTGCTACTTATTATTTTTTCTACTCTTTACCTCGTGATCTTATTATTACATTCTTTCTCCCAAACCCCTTCTCTCTGTGTATTTCTCTCTCTCTCTCTCTCTCTCTCTCTCTCTCTCTCTCTCTCTCTCTCTCTCTCTGTCTAACTCGTCTGTCTTCTATTCAAGCCCAACATTTCATCAGGTTATATTCTGCACGTCTCCAACATTCCAAGGCACATAATAGGTAGCCTATGAGATGAGTTTTAAAAAATAAAAATACAAATCCACATACCTACATCTATACACAACCAGTTTCTGCATTGTATGCTTGAGGTTTGGAGGTGGGTGGGGGGAGGGGGTAGAGAGAGAGAGAGAGAGAATAGGGGGGAGCGGGGGGTTAGTGAGTGGGTGTTGGGTGGGAGTAGATGCAGTGTGAACATATTCAACCATAACATGGTCGGTGGAGAATGCAGCCGACCATGACCTCCTTCAGCCCTAACCAGGTAAATGTGGGGGGGGGGGGAGAGAAGGAAACAACCGTTGTCCTATTTAAAGGTTCTCACTATAGCCGTGTCATGTGACACCAATGTTTACAAACAAAAAATGTCTGTGCACTTTAGAAGGAATGCACGACACAATACACTGATGCTATTGGTATCGGCCATAGAAGATTATAGATATCGGTCATAGAGGATATATATGTATCGGCCTTAGATGCTATAGGTATCGGCCATTGATGCTATAGGTATCGGCCATTGATGCTATAGGTATCGGCCATTGATGCTATAGGTATCGGCCATAGATGTTATATGTATCGGCCATAGATGTTATATGTATCGGCCATAGATATTATATGTATCGGCCATAGAAGTTATATGTATCAGCCATAAATGTTATATGTATCGGCCATAGATGTTATATGTATCGGCCATAGATGCTATAGGTATCGGCCATAGAAGATAAGGTATCGGCCATTGGTGCTATAGGTATCGGGCATCGCAGTACGGTTTACTAACATAAATGATCAAATCATATTTTTCCGTGTATGGTTTGTTTTGTTTATTACAGTACACATATAACCTGTGTTCCACGTTTGTTTTGTTTATTACAGTACACATATAACCTGTGTTCCATGTTTGTTTTGTTTATTACAGTACACATATAACCTGTGTTCCATGTTTGTTTTGTTTATTACAGTACACATACAAACTGTGTCCCACGTTTGCTTTGTTTGTTACAGTACACATATAACCTGTGTTGCATGTTTGCTTTGTTTATTACAGTACACATATAACGTGTGTTCCATGTTTGTTTACAAACCTGTAGCCTAGCCATACGACGTGTAGATGTTTCTGTGATAAGACCAATCAACGCATTCTCACCAGTTGTTTGAAACAAACACTCGTAGTCATACGTGTTTTCTTTGTCATACAGATTATTAATAAACGAAAACAATAACAACTATAACCAATAAACAACTCATACACACACACAATACAAATACACATACAATACTCACACATACATACATACACACATACACATACACACACACGCAATACACAAACACACACACGATACACACACACAATACACACACATACATAAATGCACATACACATACATATACACACAAACATACACACACACACATAATACACACACATACACACACACACATCCACAAACATACATACACACACAAACATATACACACATATATACACACATACATACACACACACATACATACGCTTACACACACACACACACACATACAGACACACATACATACACGCAAACACATTCACATACACATACATAATACAATGTGCACTGATATATATAGATTCATATTTAAAGCTGTTAAAGGATCTATGTCACTATGACATTGGGAGTGGGGTTGTGGTTGGGGGTGGGGGGGGGAGCGGAATTTGAAAAGTACACATTCTATTGTAAGTGTAATCTGGGCTTCATCTGTTTGTTTGTTTGTTAGACTTTTAACACCGCGCTCGGATCTATACTGAGAAAATATTAATACATTACCACACACACTACCTGTTAACGCCCTGTTATTACACCTTAGGATCATGTTTATGTGTATGGGACTGTGAAATTTCATAACTGTGCGCTATTTATAAAATTTTCATATTTTTTTAACCGTCTACCTCACTATCTTCCATACACTCTCTACCTCACTATCTTCCATACACCCTCTACCTCACTATCTTCCATACACCCTCTACCTCACTATCTTCCATACACCGTCTACCTCACTATCTTCCATACACCCTCTACCTGACTATCTTCCATGCACCCTCTACCTCACTATCTTCCATACACCGTCTACCTCACTATCTTCCATACACCGTCTACCTCACTATATTCCATACACCCTCCACCTCACTATCTTCCATGCACCCTCTACCTCACTATCTTCCATAACCCTCCACCTCACTATCTTCCATACACCGTCTACCTCACTATCTTCCATACACCGTCTACCTCACTATCTTCCATGCACCCTCCACCTCACTATCTTCCATACACCATCTACCTCACTATATTTTATGTAACGAAACATATGTTTTATATTTCGCTACATCCATTGTCGGTCGTATGTTTCATTTCTGACCCTGTTTTGATACTTATTTTATTAAAGTGTCGTATTGTAAAGATCTTTTTTTTTTTAAATTAGAATTTTCTTTTATAGTAAGCCTCATAGATTTTCATTCACCCGTGTTTTATTTATGTCTTTATTTTGTTTGACCAGGTCCTGGGGTAGGGGAAGGTGTGTGTGTGTGTGTGTGTGGAGGGGTGGTGGTGGTGTGTGTGTGTGGGATGACTAATTGTATCTCCCTGTGAAAATTTAAATGTATAAACAATGCCTCATTTTCAGAAACTTGTGTTGTTATAAAACTAAAAATTTAATTTACCTGTACAGCGTGACACAGAAACAGGTCTAACCTGTTTGAATTCATGACTAATTAGGTGGGGGCCATTGGAATAAATCACAGCACAAATCATTGAAAATAAAAGATAAAAAATAAGTTGTTTCCTCAAGTAGTGTTAAACCTTCATAGCTGTAATATTTGATGAGTTGTTGTTGACATGGTGTATATATTACGAATGCTATGAGGGGGTTATGTTTTTCAGAATTAACGGCTGCCGCAATCCGTACACGGGTCAAGGGGGGAGGGTGAGTGGGTGTGTCAGAACTTTAAAATGATTTGACGATTGGGTCATTGGTAGATGGATGTGGGTGTTCAGCTGGCGTTTCAGATGGTGAAGACTTAAACTCCCCCCCCCCCCCAAGGATAATGTAAGGGAAAGCAATGGTCAACCTATGTACCTAGCTTGCGTGTCCGAAATAGAGAAATGTTGGTGGAAGGTTTCCATGTGAAGACGTCTTTATTTTTTTTTTTTCAAATATACATACACATTTACAACAACAAAAAAAAATCAAATACAAGAATTAAAATTTAACAAACAGTTTGTCACTACGGCCTTGTGTACTAGTTATAAACTTACTATTTCATAAATATATTTTTTTTTTCAGACTATCAATGATAACTGGGCAACAACTAGGTGGAAACAAACAATAATGTCCATTGTTTCTTTCTTTGATAAAGGGGGATAAATGTCCCTATGACTCCATTATGTATTATCTCCCATGAAGTGCTCTTATTTTTCGTTCTGTACTTCTAATTTTTTTTTCTAACGCGAAATTCATTTGCATAATTTATACAAGTTTTGATAAAAGAATCCATTCATAAATTTAAAATTATTTATACCATGAAGGATAACAAATAAAACAAAAAAAAAAAAACAACAACAACACGTCATGGCCAATGATTCGGTCAGGAGTTTGAAAGCTGTATACGTGGTCAGCATCATGCGATCCGACAGTCTAGATTTGCCTGGCCATGCTTCACAACTAAACGGCCGAAATAAATATTACATGACGCTTGACCGTCTAAAGACACAACAAGTCTGAGATTCCTTGGTCAAAGTTATGTTTCATAAATACATTCCGCATGTTTTAAATTCAAAATACGAATGTTAATCTTCACGGTCACATGATTTGTAGAAAACGAGGAGGGGAGGGGTGGAGGGGGGTGGGGTTGACATAGAGGGATATGCTAACAAAACGCCCAAGGGGGGGGGGTTCAAGTCCTCGTTATTTGATTGTCATCTTGAATAATAACGTGGAGATATATTTTTGTTTAATTTCGTGTTATCGTTTGCCGTGCTTCCCCTTCTAAATGTTTATACGAAAAATGTCACCAAGATTTTTTTTACAGAAATGTTGATTTATTTGGTAGATGGCGGTACGTTTTGCCTAAATTTAAAACATATGAAATAATTCATCGATTCATTCAAAAAAAAAAAACAAAACAAGAACAGCAACAAGAAAGTAATACGGGGAAAAAAAAACCCATTTCATACGTTTATGTTGCAGCGTATCTATCATATGAGAACCACCAATGACTTATAGAGTTGAAAATATTTGAGATATTCAGGCGTGCAGGTAGACGGGCTGCAAAGGTCTAAGGGGCATTTTCGAGATGGCAATTAGGACAACCGCCCAAAGCCCCCGTCAGTCGGGCGTTTTTAGGTACGATATGTAGAATACAGTTACTGCACGGGGCCTCGCGTGTGACACGCATCCCTGGCCCCCCTTGCGAATCGACCAGTAATGCTAAGACCCGCCTCTGCAAACTTGCTTTAGTTTAAAAAAGTTTGACCCAGTGCTTATCAAAGTGTGAGAGTTTGGATGGTGGGGGGGGGGGGGTACGCATTGCACCGGGTTAAGAATCGCATGACTAAAAAGAAAACATAACCATGTAAAAAAATATTAAATTTTTTTTTTTACTTAGGATACACAATATAACCAAAGTTTTTAAAAAAAAAAAGAGTGGGTACGCATGTGTCAAAAGATTAGAAAACACTGCCCTAGACAAGTATGTTAAAGTAATCTACTAGCTTGCTTAAAGAGACAAATCTTTTAATCTACATATCGGCATGGCTAATTTTTACACTTGACGTTTTATTACTACTTTTCTTATAGGTGAAAGGTTTCGCTTTTTAATTAATATTTTATTGATGTATACATTTTTGTAGAACTCTCCATTTGATGATGGATACCCCCCCCCCGCCCACAAATTACAACAAATTAGAAGACACATTGACACAATTATTTTAAAAGTACGAGAAAAATAAATAATACAATATAATTAGCAGCTCACCTTTTATTGAATGGTTGGTCAACACTGTAAAACTTTAAGTCAAATAATCAACGTCGGTTGAAATATTCAAATAAATAAAGAAGAAGAATACACACAACAAGACGAGAAACATGCGCACCTTCCACAGTTGCAAAAAATGTTAGAAAAATTCAAAGCAAAACAACACCCTGAGGTCTAGGTGTGTTATGAATAAAGTTTATGTGGGACACACACTGTTGCGCTGGTGGCTTTACAACCGCCTGTCTCAAGACACAGCTTTTGTCGTCAGTTCATCAGACGGCAAGCTTGCCACCTTACCTCTACCAGAATACATGAATACATAAATAGCTAGTTTTATTATTACTATTATTACTACTATTATTACTATTATTACTATTACTATTACTATTATTATTATTATTATTATTTTTATTATTATTACTATTATTATTATTATTATTCTTACTATTATTATTATTACTATTATTATTATTATTATTATTACTATTATTACTATTATTATTATTACTATTATTACTATTATTATTATTACTATTATTATTATTATTATTACTATTATTATTATTATTAATAAAATGTTAAAAGAGAAGCGATTGTTAATACAATGGTATATTAGTGGTCGTCTATTTTTTGGCTAATTAGAAAACAAAGTTAAACATCCCCCCCCCCTTATGTTATTGAAATATATGGTGAGAAAAAAAAAAACAGAAACTGGGTTAGAGAATATGTAATTGTTTGAGCTTATAATTGTTGACGTTGTCATGGTTAAAGTAAATTTCTTTAGAGAGTATTGGGTGATGTCGTGTCAAAATGTAAACAAAAAAAATGCTGTAAAAGAAAATAAAAAGAGAATATTCTATAGAATAATAATTAATTGCGTTGAATTCTTAAATTATTCAAAGAGTATCATTCGGTTAGAAGTGTTTCGCCATTTCAAATTCTTCAACTGTTCATATCAGCTGATATCGAAAATGAAAAAAAAAATCATTATATCATTCAGATATTAATTAATATAAATAATCATTACTGGAGATATAAGCGAGGGTGTCTGCTAGGTGCGTAGATTATTTATTACTTATTAAATTGATACAATGGCCTATTTAGTTATGTATATTGTAGTGACTAACACTTCTACAGTTTAGAGATGTTAATTTATACATACGTTATTATCAGGGCCACCGACAGAAATTTTGGGCCCCTAGGTAGGGCTGTCACGGGCCCCCCGCGCTGATAATAATATTTTCAAAAGTTGATTGGTCAGCTCAGTCCGGGCCCCTGAAACTCGCCGAGCCGCTGGGCATTTGCTCCCCCCAGCCCCCCCCCCTTCTCGGCGGCATTGCTTGTAATGACTTAATAAAATTTCTCTCCTTTATAAGTATTTCATAAAAAAAGTAATTCTTTTCATAATTCTAAAAAAAGACTTCAACCTATGAACTCGAAATTATTAAAATCGCGTATTTTACATGGAAGTTCCCCGATAGTCACTCAGTTTACCTAATCTTAAGAACATATGTAGCTATGCCTACCGCAATCTCACTCTCAACGTACTAACCATGGTACGGGTCGAAGTAACCGAGGACTCGCTCATCACGTGACAGTAGAAACATTTTCAAAATGAGATGCGACGTGAAGTGTTGGTATACCTGCTGTTGTACAGATTAAAATAAATCGGAAATTCATTTTATTTTTCAGATTTCGCACCAGATCATAAAAGCGCAAACAATGTTTCTTGTCCCCTTGTCAAAATCAGTTTTTTTTTTTTGTGAATAGAGGAGCTGAAAGGTCGAAGGAGGCAGCGGGCGCGGAAGAAAATATTGGGGCACCTAGGACTGACATCAAAAATGGTGTAAATATGATCTATCTCTGGATACTGACACCTAACCACCTCTGAATCCTCCTTTTGTCGGGCTCTTTGCGACCACCACTCATAAGGATTTAACATAACAGTAAGTCAGAATGTGGCCGCTATGGTCACAGGGGTTAAGGCTCCCCTGAGAGGTGACTTATTATTTCTGCCATATCGTTCGAAGACACACTGTCAGTGAAAACGTATGTGTTATGCTCCTACAGAAACAAAATTATTTAAACAGATATATTTAAAAAATATAATAAAAACTTTAATTTTAATATTAAAATAGACTCCTTTGGGATTATTAATGAATGGATTAAGGTCAATGTGGGCAAAAGCTTGAAATAAAACAGTGTTTAATTACATAGAAAATTTAGCTTTTAGATAGATAGATAGATAGATAGATAGAAAGATAGTTAGAGAGATAGTTAGATAGATATATATATATATATAGATAGTTAGATAGATAAATAGATAGATAGATAGACAGACAGACAGACAGACAGATAGATATATAGATAGATAGATAGACAGACATACAGATAGATAGATATATAGATAAATAGATAGATAGATAGATAGATAGACAGACAGGCAGACAGATAGATATATAGATAGATAGACAGGCAGACAGATAGATAGATAGATAAATAGATAGATAGATAGATAGACAGACAGACAGACAGATATTTAGATAGATAGATAGATAGATAGACAGACAGACAGACAGACAGACAGCTAGATAGATAGATAGATAGATAGATAGATAGATAGATAGATAGATAGATAGATAGATAGATAGATAGATAGATAGATAGATAGATAGATAGATAGATAGATAGATAGACGGACAAACAGACAGACAGATAGATAGATAGATAGATAGATAGATACATAGATAGATAGACAGACAGACAGACAGACAGACAGATAGATAGATAGATAGATAGATAGATAGATAGATAGACAGACAGATAGATAGATAGATAGATAGATAGATAGATAGATAGATAGATAGATAGATAGATAGATAGATAGATAGATAGATAGATAGATAGATAGATAGATAGATAGATAGATAGATAGATAGATAGATAGATAGATGGATAGATAGATAGATAGATAGATAGATAGATACAAGTTACAAAAAAAATAATCAAAGTATGTGCATCGTAGACCTAGAAACCTCAAAAACTATTTTTTATTCTGGATGGTTGCTTTTAACAAAAAAAAAAAATAACTTCATTCCACTTTGGTGAATTTGAATTGATCAGCTTGGATAAACAGCGCGTTCATGCATAGAGATGGGAGCGGCCAATACCTGAGGAGGTATGTTGTAGAAGTAAAGAGAAAGAATGTTTTGCAACTCAAAACTGATGGCATACCTTAAACAAATGTCTTTTTCTTTTTTCGGCCTTGGTATACAAATAGTTCAGGCAGTTCCTTTCTTATATTTTGGAAGTTTTAGACAAAGGTTAATTTGGGGGGGGGGGTCTACGCTATGTAATATTTAGGGGCCCCTAAGCAAGTTGCCATTTTCGGACGCCAAGACACAGATACATTTTATGGGCCAAAGAAATGCATTTTATTTGGAAGCGTTAGGCGGAGGTACTTTTTTTTTGGGGGGGGGGGAGGGGAGGAGAGTGTGGTGGGGATTAAGAAAGTCAATGCCAAGGTTATCTTTTGCAAATCATGCCCCCCCCCCCCCTTAATACTTTCTATACAATTGTTTCCCGTCATGAGAATGCTGTGCTCACACCACCTGAGAATGATTGTTCCATTGAACTATTGCGTATGAGTCTGTAGTGCCCTTTGGTATTTGGACCCAATCAACAAGCTATGGGTTTACGGGTTCATCAAATCACATAGATTCCAATGACCTAATTATGTGTTTCGTAGCGCCTCCCCAGGTACAGCACACGTAACGAATGTGAAAATGAAAAAAAAAACGGGAGGGTGGTTGAGGGCTCTACAAAATATAAATGCCCCCCATTTAGTGGATAATAATTTGAAAAGATACATACATGGACTTAACTGAATGAATTACAACATACTGGAATACCTACAAAAAAGAGCTGGGGGGGGGGGGAGGGAGGCATTCCGCCCTGGACCGATATGTGATAAAGTCCAAAACATCCTCCTATTTTATATGTCCCCCGCCCCCATCAGTTGACTACAACAAAACGATATCTGGATCTCTTCTGTAGAGCAGTTGTGCACTGTGGAGGGGTGGGGGGGGCGTGGGAGAAGGCAGTTTTACCACTGAGCAGTGCGTGCGCATACAACTCACCGAAATAAGGAACGTTTACAATCTTAACAGCCCAGATGAAGTGGCACAATTCACTTTGTCATGGATTTAAACCAGAAATGCGTCATTTTCATTTTTTTGAGTAAAATTAAGGTGATAATTTGAACCTTCACTGGATTGATTATTCAAAACATAAAGACGCTGCCTTTTGTTTATGTTGCAAGATCTTTAAAGAAGGAATAAACAAAAAAAAAAGCAGGTACATTTAAATGAATTCGCATTGAATGAACTCAATTTCTCCTCCCAGGATCCCAACTACGGGCCGTAAGCCAAGTCTTGCCGCCCCCCTTCTTTGTTAGCTTTAATCATCACTGCCTCTCTTTCGCATTAATGACGTCATTCTATATCAGTTCACTGTTTCCCGTAGCTTACAAAGTTTTTCCCCACGTATACCAAAAAGCCGCATCCGGGGCAATATTTGATTATCTTGTCTTTAAAAAAAAAATCTTTGAGATTTCTATAATCAGAATGGATCTCAACTGATATATTAAGAAGTAAATTGTTTCAAATAGTAAGTGTATTTACCGTAACTTTAGATCAGAAGATATAAACCTCTAGAAAAATGTGTATCTTAAATATCTACATCGTTTGATACCATTTAAGGCAGTGTGGTCCCCAACTTTTTTTTTTGTGGCATAATGGTCGGCGTTTGATTATTTCACCGCGGCCCCGGGGGGTGCTGGAAGGAAGGGAGTGAGCGATTATTTCAATTTTACATTGTTTTGATTTACAATGCCACTGCCGCTCACATCCGCTCTGCTCCCCAGTTATAACCCCTCGACCATGGAAAGTCGCACAACCCGAGAGAGAAATACACCACAGTAAATAAAAGTTTAAATAATTTAATTTTACTTGGGCGGCCCACTGGCTTTTGACCCACGGACCGACCACCGGAATATTAATCCTGGAATATTTGGTTTTAGTACTTTTTCATATTTTTTCCAGAGTTCCGGTACCTTTCTGGTGGAAAAACAACACTGCTAACAAGTAAATAATGAGAATTAACCAGCATAGGTATCTAGAGATGGATAAACCTTATACCTGAAGATGATGAATATAATTCTAACACATAAAGAATAATACTTAATAATTTTACATATCTACAGATCTCTAGAACTTATAGCTGAAGATGCCACTACACTTGTAAATATATATAACATCAGCACTGATTTATCATCTTTAACCAATGTTCTACTTTAAAATTGTGTTGCTAAAGATATAATCAAAACGTCTGGCTTAATATGATTAATCCTGTAATGATTAAATGTTCATCTCATAGATAGGTCCTATAATGATTATATTTTCATTGGCCAGTGCATTAAATAAGAAATATAATATTATTATTAGATTTTTAGTTGACATAATTTTCTAAAATGGCAAATGTGACAATAAGAATTATCTAATGAATTGATTTTTTAAAATCACGGATACAAATGGAGGCTGGGGGAGTCTTATTGATCAATATTAAACAACTTGTTTTCGTATCAATATGCTGTAGCTTTATGATGGTTGTCGAAACAACACAAATCTATGTGTCCGATTAATTGACTTTTGTGTTGGCGTGAGGTGTTCATTTTCAATTCTTTAAGAAATATCCTATAAAAAAAAAATGCTAATAAACAATTACACTTTAATCAAAATATACTTAATTTGTCTGCATAATATCTACTACCTATTTATGAAACTACAGGTCTTTGCTTTGTTTACTATACTAGGTACTTCACCTTGTTGAAACTACAGGTCTTTGCTTTGTTTACTATACTAGGTACTTCACCTTGTGAAACTACAGGTCTTTGCTTTGTTTACTATACTAGGTACTTCCCCTTGTTGAAACTACAGGTCTTTGCTTTGTTTACTATACTAGGTACTTCCCCTTTTGAAACTACAGGTCTTTGCTTTGTTTACTATACTAGGTACTTCCCCTTGTTGAAACTACAGGTCTTTGCTTTGTTTACTATACTAGGTACTTCCCCTTGTCGAAACTACAGGTCTTTGCTTTGTTTACTATACTAGGTACTTCACCTTGTGAAACTACAGGTCTTGGCTTTGTTTACTATACTAGGTACTTCCCCTTTTAAAACTACAGGTCTTTGCTTTGTTTACTATACTAGGTACTTCACCTTGTGAAACTACAGGTCTTGGCTTTGTTTACTATACTAGGTACTTCCCCTTTTAAAACTACAGGTCTTTGCTTTGTTTACTATACTAGGTACTTCCCCTTTTAAAACTACACGTCTTTGCTTTGTTTACTATACTAGGTACTTCACCTTGTTGAAACTACAGGTCTTTGCTTTGTTTACTATACTAGGTACTTCACCTTGTGAAACTACAGGTCTTTGCTTTGTTTACTATACTAGGTACTTCCCCTTGTTGAAACTACAGGTCTTTGCTTTGTTTACTATACTAGGTACTTCCCCTTTTGAAACTACAGGTCTTTGCTTTGTTTACTATACTAGGTACTTCCCCTTGTTGAAACTACAGGTCTTTGCTTTGTTTACTATACTAGGTACTTCCCCTTGTCGAAACTACAGGTCTTTGCTTTGTTTACTATACTAGGTACTTCACCTTGTGAAACTACAGGTCTTGGCTTTGTTTACTATACTAGGTACTTCCCCTTTTAAAACTACAGGTCTTTGCTTTGTTTACTATACTAGGTACTTCCCCTTTTAAAACTACACGTCTTTGCTTTGTTTACTATACTAGGTACTGCCCCTTTTGAAACTACACGTCTTTGCTTTGTTTACTATACTAGGTACTTCCCCTTTTGAAACTACACGTCTTTGCTTTGTTTACTATACTAGGTACTTCCCCTTAATAAAATTCGGGACTAAGAATGACCAGGGATTCCGTCCTGGAGACACATCTGATACTTATAATAAAAGTCATTTCTTGTGAATAAATGTGGTGGAAAAAAAAATGACCGATTAGTTCCTGTCAAGACCCCCCTACCCCCTAACAGGGCCTCACAGTATTATTACTTTGAAGGCTTGTCATGAAAATCCTGGAACACATTGCATTTTTGTGTGACAAAAGTCAATTTATTTATTTTTCGTTGGGGGCGGGGGAGCGGGGTAGGCGTATGTCTTCTAATTGATCTAGAGCAGTGCCCGCCCCCCCCCCCCAACCTCCGGCGTCGGGTCTGCCCGTAGAACGAATATTACTTGGCCGACGCCAAATTTAAAAACAACAACACGAAGTTCTCTTGTGGTCACATGGTGTCCTAAGCAGCGGGTAATTATTATAACAGTGTCATACATACAGGCACTGAATCTGGGGGGGGAGGGGGGAAGGGGGCGGTTGTTGAATTAGTCCCCCAAACCCAAAACTTGAGAGAGCGGAATATCCCCGGGGAAAATTCAATAATTTATAACGTAATAGTAATGTAAACAGTTAATGTTTAAGGTTGTGTGTGTGTGTGTGTTTTTTGATTATCAGTTTTGTATACATTAGTTTGCATAGTAATACGACATTTTTTTTTAAATTCACACTTCAACCATTCTCAGGTAAGAATAAATGTAACTTAGTAGGCTGACCAAAAAAATAACTCTCAATTTTTATGGCCCAAATAAATAAATAAATAAATAACGTAAACAAAAGCTCCCCCCCCCCCCCAGATTCAGTGCCTCAAAAACAAACAGATGTTCAGAAAATGTAAAAAAAAAAACAAACATATACAAAACAATGATTCCACCAGAAGTAACATATGGTAGTGAAACATGGACCATCAGCTAGTGTTGTTTTCGTTGACGAAAACTAAAACTAAAACCTTCGTTGACGAAAATGTTGACTTTTCGTCAACGAGAACTAAATCTAAAACTAAAATTAGCAGCAAGACTAAAACTAGACGAAAACTAAAATTATTACAGAAAAAACGATATAAAAACTGAAACTAAAATATAGTGTTGCTTTCGTTCACGAAAACTAAAACTAAAACCTTCGTTAACGAAAATGTTGACTTTTCGTCAACGAGAACTAAAACTAAAACTAAAATTAGAAGCAAGACTAAAACTAGACGAAAACTAAAATTATTACAGAAAAAACGAAATAAAAACTGAAACTAAAATATGACCTGGGACTAAAACAACACTACCATCAGCAAACAAACAGAAATACTTTAGAAAGGAAGATATTAAGGAAAATATATTGGTCAGTAAAGGACAATAACGAGTGGAGAAATATAAAAAATTTAGAACTGTACTAACTATATGAAGAACCAAAATATAACAGCTGACACTAAAAAGAATATATTGAGGTAAGTAGGGCGTATGCAAAAAATGGAAAACAACAGAGGTCCAAAAGGCAACATATAAGACAACAGTTAATTTGAAAAGGCCTGAGGACATTTAAAGACACAGTTGGTAAGATGAGGGAGAGAAAGACCTTAAAGCCATAGGATTGAGAAAAAGGATGAGGAAGACCACTGACTGGAAATAGTGGAGAAGAGTAGCATGACAGACAAGGGACATACATGGGCTGTAGAGATAAAGTAGGGAAAAATGGGTATTAGAAAAACATACAATATTACACAATTTTAACATATATATTTCAAATTAAATATTATACTAGGTGTTTTTTTTCTGACAGTAAACTGACATCAATGATATTCCACTCTAGATGTTGTGTCATTTAGCATCATTCTTTTCATTAACGACTTTCATTGGATCACTGACAACAGGTACATTCAGATTTGCTGTATTCCAAATGACTTTTATATTTGTTCCTGAAACTTGTTCTAACGCTCCATCTAATTTAAACTCGTATGATCGCTCGTCAGTTAATCGGTCGATAACTTCACGAGACCCTTCAACGTACTTTTCAATGTCACCCCAGAGCCAAGGAGCAAACTTTGAATCACGTTCTTTTTTTAGAGCTTTGTAAAATGGAATTTTTGCGTCTCCAAAACTATAGTCAAATATTTTTTCATATTTAATCAATTGATGTTTGTAGTGATAGTTGACTACATTACTGTACAATTCATAACTAAACTTTAATTCACCTTTAAACTGGATTGAAAAAGTAATACTAACGAAGGCAGTGTATGGAATGGTTGTCTTGATTTTAGTAACCAATACTTTGTAGCTAGCAGCTGTCAAAGGCTCGAGAGTAATTGTATTTATTCTTGTGTAAGTTCTGTAATCGATATGATCGTTTTGTTTTGATGTCGAATTATAGAAATCTGTACTATCTGTTTTGAAAAAGGATAATCCCGATGTTTGTACTGTAAGACTGAGTGAAAGTGAAGTTCCATTAATACTCTTAGCATTTGAATTGCTGTCAGTTATACTGGTAGTATCTTTGAATGTCTTGGTGATTTCAAAAGCGTTAGTCACAGTTGTGTTCGCGCTGTTAGAAATTGTCCCAGAATCTATATTCTCTGGCTCAAAAAAATCGTTAGTTCTGTTACCGTAGCTAATATTTTTAACTGCCATATTCCAGTTTTCGTAAACAATTTGTAGTCTGTCACCACAATTATCATAATTGCATTTTTCCCCTATTAAATACATCTTTGAGCTGGCTTTCCATGTGTCACCGACCCTTTCAAAATCCTCGCCGCAGCGCATGCCCTTGAAACCATAGCAATTTTTAAAACCCAACGCGTCTGCCAACTTGGCCATTCTTGGTAATGTCGTTTGCATAATGTAGGTCTTTAAATTTTCAAAGTCTAATGGCACCTCGGGTCTCAGCGCCATGGAGCAGCATCTCATTTGGTTTAAATTTGAAGCGTAGCTGAATGGACCAATTTTATTGATTCCAGTTATATAATATCCTTCTTTACAAGATGCACTTTTATTTACCTTTAAACTTTGAGAGATTTCCATTGAGTAGCAATGGTTGTATTTATTCGGATGTGCGGCTGGTTTAGCACACCTGGGTCTTGTACTTTTGTAAATACTCCATTCATACTTAAATCTGAATTCATAATACGCCCTGTACAATCCATTTAGAAAGTGGCCTTTAGGGCAGAGAAACCAAATGTCTTCAGTCACTCCATCAGGCCATATGGGGTGTACAACCAGCGTCTCCGATGTATTCCACACTTCTGGTTGGCTGCAACATTCCGCCCCTTCAAAGTACATGTTATCGAGATGTGGTGGAGAGTAATCGTAATCAGTTATTAAGCCTCTCATATAAAAGTTAATCCCTGCACATGATGGCTGCCTTGGATAAACTATTGACGGGTCCCAAAATGATGTTCTGTAGCAATCACAGTTCACAGAGCCGAGCATCTCAACAATCAGAATGAAATGTAAAACAAACATTGTTCTGTTTTGTTTAAATTCTGTGTATTTTCTGAGGAAGAAAAAAAACAACAAAAAAATAACACATCTTTAGTATAATATGATTAGAGTTGAATTGAAGGGTTGAAAGCTAAGGGGATGATTATAAATGGTTCTAATTGAATATCTTTGTAAATAATGTACGTCTGTCATGATCATGATTGATCTGTGATGGCCATTGTCTTATGTATATGATAAACTACTGAGTTTGGGCGAGCTTTTTTATGCTTTCTAGCCACTTGGTTTCACAGGACGCACCCAACACAACAAATAAAAATACAACACATTGTGCCCTAAAATGGGCAAGTAGCTTTATATGCTACCTTAACAAAAATACATGTAAAATACAGACTTCCACTGACCAATGGTCAGCAAACAGTTTAGGTCACACCAATTACTTGTGGCCAGTGATATTCAAGCATAGGGGAGATAAAGGGACAGAGTGCCCACCCCTCTACCGCTTGAATCTGATAGGGTAACCAATTCCTACCCCTGTCTACTTAGAACTTTCCCCAATTTACAGCAGCTGGTGTTTTAAGTGGGTTAATTCCCCTTGCGCTCGTTGGTGTTAACCTCGGTGTGAGCACATGGGAAAGCCAGCTTGACTTAACCCTTTATTATCTTCATATGAGTCGATGACGCAACCTGATTGGGGGAACAAGGAAATTAGGGAAGGGCTTAGATTTCTTAAAAAAAAAAAAACTCACAGAATCTGTGACAATGTCTAATGTCTGTGTGCTGTTAGAACAACTGAACAAACGTATAAATATCCCTGCGTATCTATTTCATACATGTTTAAAAAAAAGTTCATAACATGAAATAAACTGACACTTATAATTAAATTGATCAATTCACGATAATCTCTAAGTTGAATACTTTGTATTGTTTAAAATAATATAATAGACCCAACACAAGCCGTGGGCGCATTTCAGCCCACCGATCTATTTGTTACGGACACAAATCTTTTTATTACGGCCTGTCTGCCTGTTTGTTAAGTGGTGGAAAGACGATTGCAAATCCTTGCTATGAACAGGTCATTGTTTTATGTAAGTGGCCTGATGACAATATTTTGTATTTCACAGCTCACGTTCAATCTTCGCTAATAAAGTCAACAATACCGGTGCCTTTGATGATAAACAAGTTTATTATGTATATGTATTAACGCAAGTTCTTCTAACCTACAGCACTTTAGCTTACTTTCCGCTCTTTCGCTCTTCCTGCTCTCAATCTGCTATCTAGTTCTCTCTGTCTAGTAATCTGTCCCTCTCTCCTATCTGTCTTACAAACAAAATCGCAAAGCTGTTATATAGCAAACGACTGGCTTGGCATCAGTGATTTATTACCTATAACCACTGCTTGCCCCAACTAACACTACCCTCGGGATAATTTACGTGACGGGTCTGGGAGAAGAGATTGAAACCTAAACAGGGGACGTATAAAAATGTCTAACTAAGCATTCTCCCCTGAGTAAATTATACAGTAACGGCCTTCCTAAATAAATCTAGCCTCACCTACAATTTGCTGACCTGTCAATGGACAATAAAACTTCATCCAACGTATCAGGGTCGTTCTTCTATAATATAGTGATCTGAATTGGTAACTTGTCGCTTAAGTGATTCAGTTATGTGGTCACAATGACACGCACCTTTCCTAAGCTGACCGCTAAGCTGACCCCTTTGATTTTTGTTCCTCAAACCCGTAAACTATTGTGCTCAAAAAAACCCTTAATACGACACACCAGTCAGTGTATTACGGCCCACTGGTTTTATTATTACGGCCCACTGGTTTTTTTTATTACGGCCCAATGGTTTTTTTATTACGGCCCACTGGTTTTTTTTTGCGGCCCACTGGTCTGCTTATAACGGCTCACTAGTTTTTTTTATTACGGCCCACAAGTCTGCTTATTATGGCCCACAAGTCAACTTGTTACGGCCCACAAGTCAACTTATTACGGCCCATAAGTCTGCTTGTTACAGCCCACAAGTCAACTTGTTACGGCCCACAAGTCTGCTTATTACGGCCCACAAGTCAACTTATTACGGCCAACAAGTCAACTTATTACGGCCCACAAGTCAACTTATTACGGCCCACAAGTCTGCTTATTACGGCCTACAAGTCAACTTAATACGGCCCACAAGTCAACTTATTACGGCCCACAAGTCAACTTATTACGGCCAACAAGTCTGCTTATTACGACCTACAAGTCTGCTTGTTACGGCCCACAAGTCAACTTATTACGGCCCACAACTCAGCTTAATACGGCCAACAAGTCAACTTATTACGGCCCACAAGTCAACTTATTTCGGCCCACAAGTCAACTTATTACGGCCCACAAGTCTGCTTATTACGGCCCACAAGTCTGCTTATTACGGCCCACAATTCAACTAATTACGGCCCACAAGTCTGCTTATTACGGCCCACAAGTCAACTTATTGCGGCCCACAAGTCTGCTTATTACGGACCACAAGTCTGCTTATTATGGCCCACAAGTCAACTTATTACGGCCCACAAAGTCAACTGATTACGGCCCACAAGTCAAATTATTACGGCCCACAAGTCTGCTTATTACGGCCCACAAGTCTGCTTGTTACGGCCCACAAGTCTGCTTATTACGGACCACAAGTCTGCTTTTTACGGACCACAAGTCAACTTATTACGGCCCACAAGTCTGCTTGTTACGGCCCACAAGTCTGATTTTTACGGCCCACAAGTCTGCTTATTACGGCCCACAAGTCAATTCGTTACGGCCCACTAGTCAACTTATTACGGCCCACAAGCCAACTTATTACTGCCCACAAGTCAACTTATTACGGTCCACAAGTCTGCTTATTACAGCCCACAAGTCAACTTATTACGGCCCACAAGTCAACTTATTACGGCCCACAAGTCTGCTTATTACGGCTCACAAGTCAACTTATTACGGCCCACAAGTCTGCTTGTTACGGCCCACAAGTCTGCTTATTACGGTCCACAAGTCAACTTGTTACGGCCCACAAGTCAACTTGTTACGGCCCACAAGTCTGCTTATTACGGCCCACAAGTATGCTTATTACGGCCCACAAGTCAATTTGTTACGGCCAACTAGTCTGCTTATTACGGACCACAAGCCAACTTATTACTGCCCATAAGACAACTTATTACGGTCCACAAGTCTGCTTATTACGGCCCACAAGTCTGCTTATTACGGCCCACAAGTCAACTTGTTACGGCCCACATGTCTGCTTATTACGGCCCAAAAGTCAACTTTTTACGGCCCGCAAGTCAACTTGTTACGGCCCACAAGTCTGCTTATTACGGTCCACAAGTCAACTTGTTACGGCCCACAAGTCAACTTGTTACGGCCCACAAGTCTGCTTATTACGGCCCACAAGTCTGCTTATTACGGCCCACAAGTCAATTTGTTACGGCCCACAAGTCAACTTATTACGGCCCACAAGTCTGCTTATTACGGCCCACAAGTCTGCTTATTACGGTCCACAAGTCAACTTGTTACGGCCCACAAGTCTGCTTATTACGGTCCAAAAGTAAACTTGTTACGGCCCACAAGTCAACTTGTTACGGCCCACAAGTCTGCTTATTACGGCCCACAAGTCTGCTTGTTACGGTCCACAAGTCAATTTGTTACGGCCCACTAGTCTGCTTATTACGGACCACAAGCCAACTTATTACTGCCCATAAGACAACTTATTACGGTCCACAAGTCTGCTTATTACGGCCCACAAGTCTGCTTATTACGGCCCACAAGTCAACTTGTTACGGCCCACAAGTCTGCTTATTACGGCCCACAAGTCAACTTATTACGGCCCACAAGTCAATTTGTTTCGGCCCACTAGTCTGCTTATTACGGCCCACAAGTCTGCTTATTACGGCCCACAAGTCAACTTGTTACGGCCCACAAGTCAACTTATTACGGCCCACAAGTCAACTTATTACGGCCCACAAGTCTGCTTGATACGACCCACAAGTCTGCTTATTACGCTCCACAAGTCAACTTGTTACGGCCCACAAAAGTCTGCTTATTACGGTCCACAAGTCAACTTGTTACGGCCCACAAGTCAACTTGTTACGGCCCACAAGTCTGCTTATTACGGCCCACAAGTCTGCTTATTACGGCCCACAAGTCAAATTGTTACGGCCCACTAGTCTGCTTATTACGGCCCACAAGCCAACTTATTACTGCCCATAAGACAACTTATTACGGTCCACAAGTCTGCTTATGAGGGCCCACAAGTCTGCTTATTACGGCCCACAAGTCAACTTGTTACGGCCCACAAGTCTGCTTATTACGGCCCACAAGTCAACTTATTACGGCCCACAAGTCAACTTATTACGGTCCACAAGTCTGCTTAATACGGCCCACAAGTCTGCTTATTACGGCCCACAAGTCAACTTGTTACGGCCCACAAGTCTGCTTATTACGGCCAACAAGTCAACTTATTATGGCCCACAAGTCAACTTTTTACGGCCCACTAGTCTGCTTATTACGGCCCACAAGTCAACTTATTACGGCCCACAAGTCTGCTTGTTACGGCCCACAAGTCTGCTTGTTACGGCCCACAAGTCAACTTATTACGGCCCACAAGTATGCTTATTACGGCCCACAAGTCAACTTGTTACGGCCCACAAGTCAACTTGTTACGGCCCACAAGTCAACTTGTTACGGCCCACAAGTCAACTTGTTACGGCCCACAAGTCAACTTGTTACGGCCCACAAGTCAACTTGTTACGGCCCACAAGTCAACTTGTTACGGCCCACAAGTCAACTTGTTACGGCCCACAAGTCAACTTGTTACGGCCCACAAGTCTGCTTATTACGGTCCACAAGCCTGCTAATTACGGCCCACCTGTATGTCTATTACGGCCCACCTGCATGTCTATTACGGCCCACCTGTATGTCTATTGAGGCCTACTGGTCTGCTTATTATGGCCCGCCTGCACTGTTCCCTCTAAGCTACGTCAGCCTGTGCTAGCGCACGATTTTTCAGACCTCAATGCACAACTTTTTGGCTTGGCGCATAAAACTTTTGATGAGAGAAAAAAATTACTTATAATTTTTTCATAAAATTCTGCCGCGACGTGATCGAACTAGCATACAGTCTTTGTTGTGATATCAACTTCCGATGGCGTTCGTAATTTAAGTAATTGGCTTTAAGCTGACTGGAATTAGTACATTTCGTTACATATATTATAGTTTGAGAAAAAATGTCGAAGCGAAAGGGCGAATATCAAGAGTCGAGTTATTCTGACGATGAGATGGCGAATAAATTCCAAGAAATAATGGTTAAACGATAACTCCGTTGAAACCATAATGCCTGACTTCACTGGCCGCAAACATGTGTTTCTAAAAAGAAATATTCGAATATCGTGAACAAACAACGATACGAGACTAGAACAGAAAGAGAAGAAAACCAGCAGCGCAATAAATTTTGTCCTGAATAAGTCAAAATTTAATTGACAATGTAGTACTTGCAATGAAAATGATTGCTTCCATGCTGTCTGTTCATGAAATTCACAATCATATGGAAAAATACATGAAAATACCGACTAGTTGGAGAAGCAAAAACTATGCCTTTGAATTTTTTTGAAGTATAAATACAGTTGTTAAAGTTGAAGTTTTTAAAGAAATGCGAGATTCTTCTTTCTACACTAATTAAGAATGAAAGTACAGACATTACCCTTTTCAAAAATTCTTATAATATACATTAAATTTAGAAATGCTCACAAACAGATTTATGAAACTGTTTCTGCTGGTATTAAACAACTAACAGCATGCGATAGCATTTCAATTGTTTCTGCAATGATGAATTTCTATTAAGAAACTGATCATGACTTATATCGAAAGACTATGTTCACGTCGAATGGTGCATCTGTGATGTTTGGCAAGAATAATGGTGTTGCTGTCATATTACGCAAGTCTGTTCCTCATCTTGTTGAACAACACTGAGTCACTTATATTGAAAATTTAGGATTAGATGATGCATGGAAAAAAATATAACCAATGTAACTACTAGAAACTTTAATGTGAACTGTCTATACATTGTTCAGCAAGTCGAATGGAAAAAATGCAAAATTTGCAGAAATGTCAGAAGCTGCAGATTGTGATATTGTTTCTTGCAGGCCATAAAAGGAAGTACGGTGGCTTTCTGGGCATTTTACAGTTAGTGCTTTGATGAATAATTATAATGTTTTGGTTAAGTACTGCAGAAAACAAGTACATGAAGGAACCAGATATTCACGTTGCATTAACTATCTTTGAAATGTTGTTGGTTGAGTTAGCAGAATTATGTAAAACTTTCGAGAGGAGCGACCTCAATACAGTCAAGACATGTCAGTTTGCCAAAGCCAAATTTAAGAATTTAAGATCACGATATCTTGGGTAAAGTATATATTTTGAGGAAGAAGTGAAAAATCTATTACCATCACATAACCATTCAGTCAACACAGACGACATACTTAAATTTATTAAAGAGACATGTGACTACATGGACTAAAGATTTCCAGATCTGGAATTACAGGACTGGTGTGTGTTTGAAAGGGGTATTTTTTTATTCCATCAAACTTGGACAATTTTGATTTTGGCACTGATCAATTTTAAAGTGCAGACTATGAGAGAGGATTCAACTTAATGAATGCAATTAAAACAAAAATGCTCAATAGACTTGGAATAGACCATTGGGAACACTAGATGAGAATTAAGTCATATTTATTAGCTTAAAATGTAATTAACACAGATCATGTATATGACTTTTGGAAAGCAGAGGAAGGAAGAAGTGAAAATTTAATTATTACAAAATAAAATTGATTTAAATTCTTGTGTTTTAATTTGTTTTCTTTTTTATCTTGTAAAATAATTTAGTCTATTGTTTGTCCATCACAAGGTAAGATTCCATATATATTTACATCTAAAAACTTATCAGTTTATTTCTATTTTTTGGTTGCAGTTTCACCATTTTAAAATTATATTTCTTCTACCTAACCATATTTACTGCCAATTTTTTTTTTCTAATTATAAATAATTCATTTACAAAAGCTTTATAAATATGTCCTACATGTAAATAAATGAAAGCCTCACATGTGGTTGACTCTATTATCTTATTATTACTTTTTTTAATGATAGTAATTGTATTTGTATTGCGTGTCGTGCATTTGGCCCAAAAGTCTGCTTATTACGACTCACTGATCTAATTATTACGGCCCACAAGTCTACTTATTACGACAAAACACTCACTTCAGAATAGACCACAACAGTATCAATTCGTACTAGCTGTACCCTTCAAAACATTTGCATAGATTTATATCCCTTTAAGTTTGATCGATAGATTAAGTAATTGTTAGTTTCGGGCAGATCTGATTTTCAATTTATCTAGGATACTGTTGTATTAATTCTTTACTTTCGATATAACGCTAAACCTAAAACGCTTTTGTATGTATTAAAGAGGTTTACCTTTAATTAGTATCAGTCTCATATCAACACTTTATCAATCTTCTCAAATATCAACTTTCCATCAATATAGTCTAAAATCCAAACTCAAAAAAAAATTACTCTCAAATCAACACTACATCAATCTACTCTCATATCAACACTACATTAATCTACTCTCATATCAACATTTCTCAATCTACTCTCATATCAACACACCATCGATATACTCTCATATCAACACTACATCAATATACTCTCATATTAACACAACATCAATCTACTCTTATTTCAACACACCATCAATCTACTCTCATATCAACACTACATCAATCTACTCTCATATCAACACAACATCAATCTACTCTCATATCAACACACCATTAATCAACTCTCATATCAACCCTTCATCAGTTTGCTCTCATATCAACACTACATCAATCTACTCTCATATCAACACACCATCAATCTACTCTCATATCAACACTCTATCAATCTACTCTCATATCAACACTACATCAATCTACTCTCATATCAACACACCATCAATATACTCTCATATCAACACTACATCAATCTACTCTCATATCAACACTACATCAATCTACTCTCATATCAACACTACATCAATCTACTCTCATATCAACACTACATCAATATACTCTCATATCAACACACCATAATCTACTCTTATATCAACACACCATCAATCTACTCTCATATCAACACTACATCAATCTACTCTCATATCAACACTACATCAATCTACTCTCATATCAACACAACATCAATCTACTCTCATATCAACACTACATCAATCTACTCTCATATCAACACTACATCAATCTACTCTCATATCAACACAACATCAATCTACTCTCATATCAACACTACATCAATCTACTTTCATATCAACACTACATCAATCTACTCTCATATCAACACACCATCAATCTACTCTCATATCAACACACCATCAATATACTCTCATATCAACACTACATCAATCTACTCTCATATCAACAGAACATCAATCTACTCTCATATCAACACTAAATCAATATACTCTCATATCAACACTACATCAATCTACTCTCATATTAACACACCATCAATATACTCTCATATCAACACTACATCAATCTACTCTCATATCAACACTACATCAATCTACTTTCATATCAACACTACATCAATCTACTCTCATATCAACACTACATCAATCTACTCTCATATCAACACTACATCAATCTACTCTCATATCAACACTACATCAATATACTCTCATATCAACACTACATCAATCTACTCTCATATCAACACTACATCAATCTACTCTCATATCAACACACCATCAATATACTCTCATATCAACACTACATCAATCTACTCTCATATCAACACTACATCAATCTACTCTCATATCAACACTACATCAATCTACTTTCATATCAACACTCCATCAATCTACTCTCATATCAACACTACATCAATCTACTCTCATATCAACATTCCACCATTATACTCTCATATCAACACTACATCAATCTACTCTCATATCAACACTACATCAATCTACTCTCATATCAACACACCATCAATATACTCTCATATCAACACTACATCAATCTAATACTCTCATATCAACACTACATCAATCTACTCTCATATCAACACTACATCAATCTACTTTCATATCAACACTCCATCAATCTACTCTCATATCAACACTACATCAATCTACTCTCATATCAACATTCCACCATTATACTCTCATATCAACACTACATCAATCTACTCTCATATCAACACTACATCAATCTACTCTCATATCAACACACCATCAATATACTCTCATATCAACACTACATCAATCTACTCTCATATCAACACTACATCAATCTACTCTCATATCAACACTACATCAATCTACTTTCATATCAACACTCCATCAATCTACTCTCATATCAACACTACATCAATCTACTCTCATATCAACATTCCACCATTATACTCTCATATCAACACTACATCAATCTACTCTCATATCAACATTCCATCATTATACTCTAATATCAACACTCTATCATTCTACTTTCATATCAACACGTCATCAATCTACTCAATATCAACATCTCTCAATCTACTTTCATATCAACACTACATCAATCTCATATCAACACTCCATCAATCTCATATCAACACTACATCAATCTACTCTCATATCAACATTCCATCATTATACTCTCATATCAACACTCTATCAATCTACTTTCATATCAACACTACATCAATCTACGCTCATATCAACACACCATCAATCTACTCTCATATCAACATTCCATCATTATACTCTCATATCAACACTACATCAATATACTCTCATATCAACACTACATCAATCTACTCTCATATCAACATTTCTCAATCTACTCTCACATCAACACTCTATCAATCTACTTTTAGTATAATATAATAAAACGATTTTTTTTTATATAACACATTTAACTGTTTGACAAATGTGATGATTCAACAAATTATATGGTTAAACACATTTTATTGATATTTCAAATGACTGTGAGCAATAATTTATTGAAAATTTAGTAAGTGACCTTCTTTAAAATTAATTTTTATTAAAATATCGTCTACACCTCTCCATTGGGGTGTTATCAAACATTACTGTTTGTTGCATACTACAAGAAAATGTATTAATTGTAAGGTTGAAACATTAAGCTCACTCATGGAAAATAAAATATCATCTCATTAATCAATGATGTAAAGCTACGTTTTATGCTGTAACGTTATGTATTTTTATCATATTGTTATACACACCTTGAATGAGGCAAAGTTCCACGATTTAAATGACGTTTATTGTACGATAAGAAAAACATACGTGAAATGAAATCACATGCAGCAGTTTTCAAAATGCCTGAAAAAAAAATAACAGTATTCTGCCGTCCCGAAGGATTGAATTAGATATACTTTAATAACCTGTACTTCTATTCTCGTCTAATAAATTGTCTTAGCTAACTTTCACTACAAGTATACTGCCGTCCCGAAAGATTGAAGCTGATATACTAGAACGTCTATAGATCTGTTTAGTCTATGGTCGGTCTCTATTCGGTCTGCCTTCGGTCTGTCTTCCACCTGTCTGACGAAAAACTCACATCTAATTATATGCGGTGATTAGGCCATCCAATGATTCTAAGGCCCCCAACTCTTCTGATTGGCCATTCTACCCCCTTTCTAACTCATTTACATAATTAGGACTCTTTTCCAGCCTAGTGATTGGTGCAGCCAAATACCGATTCTAAGGTTACCTGCAACTATGTTTACTGTTACCTACGGTTAAGGTCACAGATTTGTATCAACTTGATATAAAGAAAGTTCGTTGTCCTGCTTTGGCTTAAGAGACAGCGGTGCTCCCCCTTTTGTATCTAACTTTCCTATACTGACAGTTAGATATCTAAACCAACGGCTGGTAACCTTTTTTAACCTCATGGATCCCCAAATTCAATATTTATTTTTTTCGGAACCCGCTCTTCCTACCACCATGTAATTTGTGTAATATTATAATCAGAGAAATCCCACTAGATTACAATCAAAATTAAAGAAAATCGCATAACATCTCCTGAAAATCAATGACATTTATTGCGTACATTTAAACCATTTTGACTGACTTTATATTGCAACAAATTACAGTTAAACGGTGCAGGGTTATTAAGCCCTCTTTTACACAATTTTGCCATATGTCAACATCATCGTAGCAACATGGCGAAATTTTAATTGTTTCGGTAAGGCTGGCTTAAATTTTAATATGTAAGACTGATCTCCCTTGATTATCATGATCTTTTATAAATTTATCCTGGGGAGCTCTTCACTTTCACAATTCAGTATTATTGAAAGAACACACGTTAGATGGTAACAGTTGACGAGAAATTTTTTCTTCCAAATCTATTAAGTACACATTTTTTTGTATTATATGTTATTCATTTCTGGTTTAAAAAATGATAAATGTTTTAGCTATGGTTTATACTGGAATTATAAGAGTTTTTATTCAATATTTTCCATCATAGTTAGATAAAATATGACAAAAATAAAATGTTGCCGATTCGGTAACAGTGCGTCTTTGTGGTTAATTTTTTTATTGTTGTTGTTTTGTTGCCAACGGCAACATCCAGTATCGAACACTTATGTAAGCTAAATGTATGTTGCTGTTATTGTATAAAATATCTTTTAGTTAGCTATTATAAATGTAAGCAACTAATATTAGTGTCACATTATTTTTTTTTTAATTTATAGTTGAAATAAATTTAAATTGAATTTAAGTACATTTTGTACTAGATATATATATATATATTGTAAATATCTATTGTACTTTTTAAAATGAAATTTTTACAGCATCTTTCAATTTTTTTTTGTTCTAGAATTCAAACATTACTGATGTAATAGATCCATCAAGATTTTATGGGAAAAAAAGAAGAATGTTCAATGTTCGTGCTATACCTGATGGGCCAAATGTCAGCCAGGCTATCTTCAGACGATGATGGCATAGATGACACTTAAGCTGCAGAACACAAGAGTGGTTCTGGTATGTTTACATATTTTTGCATATATAAATATAAACATTAATAAAACTTAATTAAAAAAAAAACAAACAAACTATAAGTATATTTAATTGTGATCTTATCAGATTCAGAAATTGAAACTGATGAAAATCCTGCCGTCTAACTTCAGGTATGTTCATTTGAAATAAATTTGCTTTCGCGTCAGAGAGAGGCTGCAGTTATCGCTCCTCCGGAACTCGTTTTCACTGAACAGGTGGCTGACTCAAATGATCCAAAACACGTTGTAGACTATTTTACGGAGATTATTGAGGGACAAATTATGGGTCTGTATGTTTCACAACCAAACTTATACAGTGCCCAGAAAAATATAAATCAGCTATTAAATTTGGATACCAATAAATTAGAGCAATTTATTGACGTCCATTTCATGATGAGCATTGTTTAAATGCCTAATGCCAGGCAGGGGCGCCGAGAGGGCGGCAGGGGGGTCTCTGCCAGGGGGTTCGCATCTGTAAGGGGGCCCGGCCGCCCCAACCATGTACATTTTTTCAAGACTTTTAAAGGGCCCGCAATGATGTCATGCCCTGGGGCCCGTGTTGGCTCTCGGCGCCACTGATGCCATGTATTACTGGGCAACAGATAATCATTATGCCAAGTATTACTGGGCAACAGATACCCATTATGCCACGTATTACTGGGTAACAGATACCCATTATGACAAAGTGGCTAATGTGATAAGTAAAAAATGGTGAGAAACGTGTACTGCAACAATAACAGCGAGAGAGATATAAACTGCAAAGGTAAGCTGATTAAAGTGCGCTCGTTTAGAACTTTTTTTTACAAGTCTAATGCCAAAGGAAAAATTGAGCATTAATGAACAGGTGGTTCATTTCCATGGTCGGTCTGTGTTAAAACAGTACAAATCCAAAAACGACAAAAAAAAAATGGGGCTATAAATTATGTGTATGTTGCTCAGTGGAATGGCCACACATTTCGAAAGCCTGCAAGCAACATCACTAGGCAAGCATTGAGTTGGAATCCTCAAGGAAAAAGTAGGAGAGGTCGGCCAAGAAAGACATATTTTATTATTTAAAAGCATAATATACATTTACTTCTATAAAAGCAATGTATTGATAATATTATGACTATTTTGCATTAACAAATCACTATTTCAACAATATCTATTATGTTTATTTATTTCAGTCTATTTTTTTACCATTTAGACGCACTGTGTCCATACGGCAACGTACCAATAAAACCATTATAGCATATAAAAAAAAGTTTTTATTCTTTTATATAATGTTTATATAACCTAAATACTTATAAAATATGCAGTTTGATATTTTTTTCACATCGAAACCGAAAACTGTGTAATAAATGGATATTAATTCTGTACACTATTTCTTGTTCACCGCCGGAAAAAGAAAGCAATGGTTATGGTCGAACTATATGTGTGTTACTGGAAACAGTTTCGTAATAATTTGAGTTAAGTAAAGATTTTTTTTTTCTTAATCTTCATTCAAACAAATTTTAAAAAAAGAAAGAATCTTTTAGCCGGCATTCATTTTAGATTTAATATCTCAGATCATTTGTTATTTGTAATGAAAAAGAAATACAAAATATTTTTTTTTAAGAATGCAGTTAAATGAAAGCATCAACACACAGTATATCAGGCCGTTAAAGAAACTTAATTAATATAAGTGTAAAGAAGTAGTATGCTCTTAGTTTGAAGACGCAATCCGGTAGGCTCCGCCCACCAAAGTATCCATGGGTCATTCCGCCATATCGTGTTGTAGTTTATTCTGAGTTCTAGTGTATACATCATTTTGGTAGAAATGACGTGTATTACAAAGGACGGAGGGGAGCATGTGCTTTATTTTGTCAGCCTAGCTTTGGGCATATAGTAATGCATGTTGTAATTTTATCTAGACAGTAGTTATTGTACTCCTGATTTCACAATTATCTGCCAGTTTATCTTCATACTGTTATATTCAAGAATGCAATATTATCAGAGCTACTGTTCGATTAAAAAATTGTTGAAATTAACGCATGATTAAAAATGTTAATTAACGTATATTTAAATCAACATAATACAGTAGATTTGTTTTATTCAAACTAGTATGTCATAATATTATGGCATAAAATTGGAGAGTGTATGACAAAACCCCCAGCGGACAAAATTCCCTCTACAAAACCCCCACAATATTGAGATTGAATATAAGTCAATGTTATTAATCCTTCTATATATACAAAGTTGACCATGGGCTAAAGTAATTTTTTTTTTCGACATAAGAGATGTCGTGTCTGTCAAAACAGTCTATCATTAGGCATGTTTCTATGCTGTTGTACCGTCTGCTATAAAATATGTGTCTGGCGCGAGAATTAAAATGTAGAATAAAGGTACGGTCAGTATTGACCTTGGGCGAGTTTTTTTATGCTTCCTAGCCACGTGGTTTCACAGGACGCACCCAACACAACAAATGAAAATACAACAAATTGTGCCCTAAATTGGGCAAGTAGCTTTATATGCTACCTTAACAAAAATACATGTAAAATAAAGAAACACTGAATGATCCCTACCTGTGGCTGGTAGTTATAAAAAAAAACTCAGGGCTTTGCTTGTGACCTTTAGTTTTTTTTTACCTTGTAAGATAAGCTGCTTGTTGATGTAAAAATAACAACAGATAGACATTTGACCACTGTGACTCGACGGGCTAATGCAGCTTATTGGGTACTTTGAAAAAAAAATCCCTTAAAAAATACATATTTTAAATATATTTTTATCCAGGTATTATTTATTACATTTTTCAATAAAAATAAGGGCCTAATAATAGATTTTATTATAAAAATAGGGGAGAGATCCAGTGGGGGTTTTGGCCTCTTGGGTTTTGTCCGTGGGGGTTTTGTCCGCTAGGGTTTTGTCCGGATACCTAAATTGGTATCATAAACAAGTCATATTATTTTACGAAAGAGGTATAATTAATTGTAAAATCTTGTCTGACCTGGTTATAGAATTGGGTCATTTACTGATTTTTTTCTGCAACACTGAAGTAACAGGTTTAGGATATAATTTAATGCATTTAGGTGTTTGAATTAAAAATGTAATCGCATATTTTTAACGCATTTATTGTACTTAAATTGCATTAATCAACAGCCATATAAAAAATGTTACATTTAATTCAGTGTCACAGTAATTCTGAAAAATACTAATTACAGGTGTCTTGTATATGAAACTATTAGTGCAGCTCTAGCAGACGTGACCGGCAAGATGCTGTGCTATCAAAATGCAAAACAAATTTACTCGCAAAAAATGATGATACAAAATTTCAAGCATCTCGTTATTTTGATCTTATCATAGCCGGGCTCTTTATACACTTGTTTTTTACCTTCAACAATACACTACAGTACCTCCGCCAATACACTATAGTATATAATGTTATCTAGTGAATGAAACTTTTCTCTTTTTACATCGACCGGGAAGGGAGCATAATGTTTATTGTCGATGGGCTGTATAACAAAAACATCGTCATTTTATATTATTGGGCTTTAGTCGACATACATGGGGGTGAGGGTGTGTGCGAAATGCGACAGAGTAGGGGTGCTAGATCATAAGTCAACAGACCTTAACTTCAAATCGTTAAGTGAAATTCTGTTATTTATCGATTTGGAGAACTTTCAGTATTTTGGTCAAATTAACGCATTTAGAAATTTTAATCGCAATTTTTTTGACGCGCTAATCGCAAATTAGCGCAGTTTAAATGTCCAGCCCTTATATTTATATATAATGGATGGTATTAATTATATTGATTACAAGTTTTGATTTATAATTCTATACAATATTTATTTGATAAATTATGGTGCATTTTTTTTTGTTGTCTTGATGATTTTGATATTTTCTATGATTGAACTTTGTTTCATGTGGTTCCTCTTGTCGGTATTGGGATTGGGTTTTGCATGATAACATCATGCTTAGGTAGAGGGGAGAAATGTGTAGAAATAGTTTGGTCGTTGTTTGACGACGAAATCCGGTGGACTCCGCCGATCACAGCGGTGAGGAGTGGCGTCATTCCGAAATATAATGATGTAGTTTATTCTGAGTTCTAATGTATATGTCATTTTAGTATAAATGACGTCTACTACAACCGACAGTGGGAGATAGAGGTGAGAAGTGAGGGATAGGGGTGAGTAGTGGGAGATAGAGGTGAGAAGTGAGGGATAGGGGTGAGTAGTGGGAGATAGGGGTGAGGGGCGGGAGAAAGAAGTAAGGTGCTTTGGTTAAACGCCTAGGTGAAATTGTTTTTAATAACGGACATATGCTATCATTTTTTATTTCTCATTATAATAGATTTATTTAATCGTTTTTTGTAATTATCTTCAAACTGGAGGTTAATGTTGTTTTTTTTAACTGACATATGCTATCATTTTACTGGTGTGAAATTGATAATTGTTATGAAAAAAAAAGAAAAATTTTCAAAGGACAACAACAGCCTTGTTTGTTGTTTTCATAATTAAATTCAATAACTGAATAAGAGATTTTTAATTAACTTTAATGATTTAACAAAAACAATAATATAAATTGAATCAAAATTGAAACCATGCTCTATTTGTTTCAGAAAATTTTATTAATGATTAACTGAAAAGAAAACAAAATTGCATAGTATAAAGGGTCTCAGCAACATAAAATCGTTTCCTTCGTGAACAGAGCATTGACTTAGTCAATGACGTAAGGACAAGTCAGTTGCTCTGTTTTCCAAACGACGTCTATCTTTGTCCCTGAGACTTTTTCCAAAGTTCCGCTTAACTCAACTTCATATGACTGCTCGTCAGTTAGACTGTTGATAGTGTTAATAGCGTGTGATATGTCGTTTTCCATTTCACTCCATAACCAGGGCCAAGACTTGCTGTCGCGTTCATTTTTGAGAGCTTTGTAAAATGGATTGTTTTCATCTCCAAAACGATAGGATATATATTTATTTGAATAAGTTCCGTAATAGAGATTGTGATAGTTAAAAGAATCAGTACCCTCTTTTAAAATGCCAGAGAATTCGGTAGAGAAAGTGGCAACGACAGCAACAGTGTAGGGAATAGTTATTCTACTTTTTCTCACAATTACATCGTAACTAGCCGCTGTCGATGGATCTAGAGTTATCGCAGTAGTCTTTCTATAGGTTCTGGATTTGGTAGTCTTTGTGCTCGTTAAATTTGATAGAGATACGTCAACTGTAGTTTTATATGATTGAGATAGATCAAAGAGAAGTGGAATGTTTAGACTCATGGACAGTGACATCTCATCATTACTAATAAAATTATCTGATAATGTCGTAATAACAGTATCTTCAACAGTCTTTGAGACTACAAAAGATTCTGTTACTTGTGCCTTTGCGCAGTTGTAAATTGTCCCAGAGTCTATAGTTTCTCCCTCGAACATATCGGCAGTACCTTCACCATAGGTAATATTTTTAACTACAAGATCCCAGTTTCCAAAATCAATTTTGAGTCTATTTAAGCACTGATCACCATTGCATTCTTCGTTTTCAATCATTGTACTGTTTGAGGCTTGCCAAGTGTCTTTGGACCTTTCGAAATCTTCCCCGCAGTGAAAATTACTTTTGATACCAGAACAATACTTAAACCCTAAAATATCAGCCAACTTAGCCATAGCCATCAATTTTGTTGTCATTATATGTTCCTTTAGCTGTTCAAAGCTGTGTATTTCATGTGGCTTGGACGCCATTTTGCAGCATGTTATTTTAAAGTGATAATAAGTATTAGAGTTCAGTACTTCAAGCCCAGTCACATAATATTCTTTCTTAGAGCATACGCGGGTGGAATATGTGAGGTTTGTTAAGCCATCTGGTCCTGACTCGACATAACAGTCTTCATAATAAACAGGATGAGCTGCTGCTTTGACACTTCTAGCACTTATTATTTTGTTTGGGTTCCTCTTACTTTCGATCATGTCGCGGTTTCTGTGAAAACCATTCAGAAAGTACCCATTAGGACAAACATACTTGTTCCTTCTTTCTAACGGGCCGACGTATTCAACCATTTTTTCAATTGCCCTCCATACAGTGGGTGGACGGCAACATCTTGTATAGTAAGAGTCCCATTTATATCCCTGTTCACTATAATGAAATTCAATTGTCAAGTTAGTGAGATAACTATCTCGATTACACAATTGTAGATTTAAGCCACTAATAAGTAAAGGATGTGGAAAGTCGAAGCAGTCATAGCTTAATGACCCTAATATCTCAACACTCAGAATAAAAAGGACTTGATAAATGATCATTGCTCTTTAGTGAAAACCTGAAGAGTTACACAAGAAAAAATAAATTATACATGATATATAAAAGCGTAAATTTTACTAATTTAGAGACTTGGACACAAGTATCGAATTTTATGTTGTATGTTAAAAAGTAGAGTATGCTAAATTTCATTCATTAATTTTTTTATATTGTAGCATTTCTAAAACACTACAATTATCTATCAGACATCTTGTCTTATATGATCAATTGGCATTTCGGATGGTTCATTCGGTAATGCCATCAGCTTGAGTCATGAGTGTTCTGAGCGCCGAGTTCAATCACCCTTGAGAATCAAGAGTTTATCTCATAATAGAAACATACTATCGCATTGCCCAATTCATTTTCTAATACTAGAATATATAAAGAAAATGATTTTTAAATAAAATATCTGTTTGAATACTCAGATATTTTTTTATATTTTTATTACCGCAGCAAAATTGTATATATTTAGATAGATTATTCATTAACAAGTAATATATATATATATATATATATATATATATATATACTAGCTGTACCCAGCAAAGCCTTTGCATAAAATGACTATTGTAAAGCCAGTGCCAAACCTAGGGATTTGGTGGCTCGGGATGCAGGGCGTATTTTGAGGCCCCTGCATTTTGACGTTTGATACTATGACATGAGATTCTGTACTTAATATTTAATTTAAAAAATAATTTTGGGGGGCTCCCCTCAAGATGGGGCCCAGTGGGACTTTCGATTTTAGACACCCACCACCATCCACCCCAGGGGAGCCTCTGTGTTCAGCTTTGATACATATTTTCAACATATTTTTTTTAAGTTATGAAATAATTAAAAATTTAATTAGTTGTTGTTTCTTTTTCTTACAACATCCTAAAAGATAAATTATTTCAATATAATAAATGTCAAAGAGATCTAATTAGTTACTTTTCATTAAAACAACTAAAAAGATACATTCTGACAAAAAAACAATGGAAAAAAAATGTCCCTGAGAGGAATCGAACCTGGATAGTCAGCATATAAAAAAAAGATAACGTCAAGCTGATTATCAATTCAGCCACCACGTCAAGCAGTCTATTTATTTAATTTTAATGTACTATTAAAAAAAATTGCTCGATTATTTTTTTTTACTTCCATTTGACCTTGTTTAGGCCTATAAAATCTTATTTTTTTAATTTAAAATAAATCAAAGCCCTATTTATTTAAAAAAAAAATTAAAGATTAATTATAATAGCTGAGAACTTAATTTGTATAGAAATATGCAGAATTTTTTTTAATATTATATCGACTTTAAAAAAAGAACTTTATTTACGAAATTAGATACGAAAACGCGCTTGCTAGTATTATCGTGGAGATTACTATTGTTTACGTTGGACGATTTTCAAATGCAATCTGTTGTAATAAAAACTACAATAATTTGAATGATATTATATGTTAATTATTACTTTTATGATATTTGGGAATTTTACATTTCATAATAGGGCAGTCACGTGTGATGTCATAAAGACGCGAGATTGTAAACAGTCGCCATTTTGTAGCACCAATGATGAACCTCAGTTTTAAAATAGCGATCAGCTACGTAAAAGGCTGTAGACATCTCAGCGGCAATAGTGCATACGATTGCATTATTTAGGATACTGAGAGCAAAAAAAAACCCACAAAAAGTGAAAGAAATAAACAATTTACTGAACACAGAGGATGTCAGTTTCTCGCAATTTATACCGATGGAATGATAGTAAAGTGATGATTAATAACAACATGCGGCTTTGGGTTGGACATTTTGTTTCAGGTAAGAATTTTAAACATTTCAAAGCATGTTAATATAAAGAAATAATAATAGTATTTTACCTTAATGGTCAATTCCTAGTATATTAAACACCAACTAAAAGATTTTATTAAAAAAAATATATGAATAATTGTATTACATTAAAAATATCATTGCTAATATTAGTAATATTAGCAATAACTATAAATTACAATACTATTATTCTTGCTTATAACCTTTTATTAATGCTATGGAAATTGCAATATAGATTTATTGGTGAATGTCATCAAATTAAATGTTTTAAGCATATTAATCAAATATTAATGGGAAAGATTAAATATTGTACAGCATATTAATAGGAACGATTAACAATTAATACCAAAAACCTATCTTAAAAATCCTATATATTATTTTTTTTTATTTTAAGGTGGACCTGCTCATTTACAAGATACTGGTACTACAAATGTTGGCTGAGCATCTACACTTTGTTACTGACTGGTACTAAAGATGCTGACTTGTTACCTATTTTGTTACTAGATCATAACAATATTAATTTGCCTCATGTAAAAGTTTCTCAATTAAGAAATATGAGCAGTGTACAGAAGAAAATAGCTGCCCAGAGTCTGGTTTCTCTACAAAGCACATTGATGTCAGCCGAAGACAATATCAATAATGGGATGTAGTGGCAGCGCCCTGTTGTGAAATAATCAAATTTAACGTTGCTGAAAATTCAAAATCAGTGACATTGATGGTGACTGATTTAGAAGGAATGTAGACATACAGAAATAACATATCCCATATTTACAGGCTTCTATAGATGGAATATAGACATACAGAAATAACATATATCATATTTACAGGCCTCTATAATTGGAATATAGACATACAGAAATGACATATCCCAACTTTACAGGCCTCTATAGATGGAATGTAGACATACAGAAATAACATATCCCAACATTACAGGCCTCTATAGATGGAATGTAGACATACAGAAATAACATATCCCAACTTTACAGGCCTCTCTAGATGGAATATAGACATACAGAAATAACATATCCCAACTTTACAGGCCTCTCTAGATGGAATATAGACATACAGAAATAACATATCCCAACTTTACAGGCCTCTATAGATGGAATATAGACATACAGAAATAACATATCCCAACTTTACAGGCCTCTATAGATGGAATATAGACATACAGAAATAACATATCCCAACTTTACAGGCTTCTATGTACTCAAATGTGTTGGAGACTCTATGTCAACAAATCCAATAATAAATTATATTTGGTTGATTCGCATCGAAACACTGAATATACCTAGCAGGGGCTTTATGTGACGACTTCTCTGGATATAACATCACTGACTGAAGTAAAGCCAGCCTGTAATATCACTTTGTAACTTAATATTTAGAAAAATGATGTGCTACTGACAAGTCTGGAACTGAATGAGGATTCCTGAATGAACTTTAAAGGTTAAATTTATCAAGTATTACTTTGTTAAATCACATTTTTTTTTAAATCAACAACTTTTTTTTAATTGTGCCTGTTTTAAGCTTTATAGATTTTATCACATTTAAAGTTAAATATGCTTGTACCTAGTCAGCATTTATAAATTCACCCAAATGTATTGCTAAAGATCAATGTATCTACTTATGTCATATGTATTACCAATCAAGTGACTAAACATACATTTCTAATGGCTTTATTATTTTATTCAATTTAATTTTTTTAATGAAATGATGAAAAGTATTTGTTTACTATGACAGCTTTTGTAAATTAAACTACAAATATTTTATTGTTATTCTAAAAGTTGTCATTCAGGTATTCTTGTGATGATAGTCGAAAACTACATACAAGTATCTTTAATTTTTTTTTTTTAAATTGTATTGTTAAACAAGTATTTTTTATATTTAATTTTTTGACATTTAATGAATTATAAGTTAAACTGGGTGCAAGAAATATAGTTTATGCCTCTAAGACATGGGTTTAAATTTTTAGCTGTAGCTGTCGACGTAGAAAACTTCATGGTCTTTATTTTATGGTTTATTTGAGGACTTTTTTTTAAGTTATTAGTCGACTGTAATTTAATGCGAAAAGAGTTTGGTTAATCTCAGGTTTTATGTCAATTATTTTTAGTTATAACATTAATAAAATGATTATAGCATAAAACTAGTATAATTTAATTGTATTATATTTATTCTTATAAGGCTTTAAACAAATTTATTGCACTATAATTATTCTTAATTACACAAATTAGAAAAACTCACAAAAGACTTGTTTAAAATCCATATTTTAGCATCCACTAAACTAGTTGTATCATACATGTGTTACGTTTTTAAATAAATTTTTATCAATTTTGTCTTGCATCTTTAACTACCATGTCTTTAACTTAAGTTTTAATAATTATAGGGATAACTACTAATTAAATTGTCTTATGTTTAATTTTCAACTAATAACAAAATCTTTATTATTTTTTTAATTGCTTAAAAATGTGAAATAAATGTCATTAAAAAATTAAAAGATCTACCAGGACTTCTTTTTTTGTGTCAGTTTTAATTGTATTAGTAATAATGCTGATATTCTCTTATGTCTGTACAAGTGAAAAGTATGAGACGTCATAGTAACTTAAATAGCATTTTGGTTGGTTATGTCAAATAAAACTATTAAAAAAAATACTGAAAACTTAAAAAAAAAGTTTATTTTTTTCTAGCAAGGCTATTGACACTATCTATGACATAGGAAATATTGTAACTTGCGGGCCAGCTCGTGACATCATCCAAGTGGCCCGTGGTAGGCCACACATGAGGTAAATGAAGCTAGACTAAAGTTTTCTTATTAACTAACAAAAAACAACAACAACACTTGTATTGTTGTGTCTAGAAAAGTTTTAGTAAACATTTACTTTGCGTTTTATATTAGGATAATAATAGATAATATCAAGCAGTTGTGTAAGTAGGTGGGTGGGGGCGGGCGGGCTACACCCCAAGAAGCAGTTATTATTCCATAGCCAGAGGCGACATTTTCAATTGATGTGTACATTTCGGCACATGTTATAGAGTCTGTCTTGACCCCCTGGTGGTTAGGTCACACCAACAGAGAAAATACTAAATAGCCTTGCAACATTTCACTGTAATTTGTTGCATATAAGATCAGTCAAAATATTTTAAATTTACACAAGTAGTTTTCAGTAGGTGTTACGCAATTATTTTTTTTTATTTTTTTCTGTAATCTAGTGGGATCTCTCTAATCATAATATGACAAATTTGTACATGGGGCTTTGGGATGGCGGGGGTCTAAGGAATTGAAATATTGAGTTAGAGGATCCGTGAAGATAAAAAAAAAGTTACCAGCCGTTGGTTTAGATATCTCATTGTCAGTGTATATACAAAAAAATATTGACTAGCTTAGTAGTTTCAAAACATCGGGACAATGGAAGGTACATTGCCAACCAGAATAGAAACATATTGATTTTAGATTTTCTGTTGTTAACAGATGGTAAGTTCAATTTGAATCCCTCAATATCACCCTAAATATATTAACGTTAGAGGAGCAACTCAGGTTCGGGTTTCGGGTTAGAATTTCATATTAAATCTATAAAATATCATTGAATTACAACTCTTTACCCCTGAATGTTACTAATCTAACGTTAAGTGCGTTTCTTCTTGAAATTAAACGGGGAATCAATATATGTCACATATAAGGCAGCCATCTTGTCGTCCGTCCTCTATGGGAAAGCCGTCCTATAAATAATCTATGACATCCCGATGGTACAATTTTACTTTTGCAGAATGGGAGCGTTGTCGCTATAAATTAAAAAAAAAGAATCCTCTCTGCCGTCATTTCCCGATGGGTGCTGTATCGTACCTTCGTGATGCAAAATGGCATATTAAATTAGTTATTTTTATTACTTTTAAGTGAATTTTTATAAAAACATTTTTTTTATAATGCTTTGTTTTGATTTTAACATTGATAGAATTAAGGGCAAAACGTAACGGGTGAGATAAATTAGCACCCATATCTTGAAATAATGGGGTTTAGTTTGGTTTGGTTTTGTTAGTTGGTTTGCTTTGGTTGATTTGTTTGGTTTGGTTTGGTTGGATGGTTGGTTTGTTTGTTTGGTTGATTATTTGGTTTGGTTTGGTTAGTTAGCGTTGACGGCTGAAACATAATTTGTGACGTATAAAATGTAGGTCATTTCAGCACATTAGGAAGGTTGCATAAATCAGCATTTAATTAACCTAATCAATTGTATTTAAAAATTCAGTAGTTAAATTGATTTCCAGGAGGTATAATTTATCTATAAATAAAAAAATAATAATTCTGCAAATGGGATATCGTCTATGAAGTTATTTCACTGATGTCGGCTGCGCATGTGGGAACGCCGCCGCTATAAATAAAGAAATAATTATGCACATGAAATCCTGTTATAACAGTTCCTATTAAAGAAGACAGCAAGACAAAATTTGCGAACAATACATTTGCAGCGGAAATATATATATATATATATATATATATATATATATATATATATATATATATATATATATATATATATATATAAAGGCCATTCGAGCAGATGACATTTAGAATTCATTACTTTCTGTAACATCGGCATATTTAGAATTTATGTCAACGCTCGTCTGCATTTACTTCCCTAACATTCAAATACTGGATGGAGTTGTTGGATTGAACTCAGGTCAAAAGTCGAGCGTCTACATCACTCGTCCACCCAGCTCATTACATGGTTGGTAATGAAAAAGAAAAAAATTAAGAAAATCCATCGAAATATAATCAACTGTGTTCTAAGGTTTTGTTCGTGAAGCGTTCATCTCCCCTTATAGCTCAATTTGCACAGGACCAGTTTTTTTTTTTGTTTGTTTCATTCATCTGGCTAAATTGATAATAAATTGGCTGTCATTAGTAATTATGGCTAGGCGATCTGTAATGGTAAGATAACCGAATGCTTTCAAGTGTCGAAAAATAAGGTAATATTTCTCCAATTTAAAATTCCCTAACGATCACAAACACACAAATCAGATGCCTCCGATTTCCGACTCCAATGTAAGCCTATTGTCTCATCACTATTAATTCACCAATTCCATTTTCCTTTATTTATTGTTTTTTTTTTTTAATAAGATTCATCTCCCTTCAGCGGTTCATAAATTATGGCATGTCTACACCTGATTTATCGTATTTCTACACAATACAGTAGGTTCTCTGAAAATTAATCTGGGGTAGATGCTCTTTATAATGAGAACACCTGTCCTAAGCGCAGTAAACACGTTTTAAGACCTGATTGGTTCTGAAAAGGCAGCGGTCTAACCTGGAGACCAAATGTTGAGCTGAGTCTATGAAAGTGTCATACACCACAGAGAAGTAGAAGTGTCAGCTAAGCGAGCTCAACTGTAAGGTAAAATATATCATTGTGGTTACTGTACTATATACATGGAGTATTAAAATATAGTGATTCATTTAATACATAATGTTCATTTGTTTCAAAGACATTTTATTTAAATCATGGATTTTTTTTATTTAGGCCTACGTAATATTATATTAGATTAATTATAAAAATAATAATAAAAATAAATTATTACAGAATTTTCATTTTGTTTCAAAACAATTTAGTTTTAAAATATTACAAAAAAAAATACATATAAAAGAAAAAAAAATATCATTAAAATCAAAGTGGGAGAAAATTAAATACGCCGTTATCGTTAAATATTATAAAATTAATTAAAAACGAAACTAAAAACAGGATTATATGTCATGAAAATGATAATAAAAAAGCCCGGAACAAAGATCGATTGGATTTAAATTATTTTTTTATTCCATATCCAAAACAGTTTCTGATACATGTTTGTTCCAATAATGTGTACACTTCTTATGATGAGATCGTATTTTACTTTGAATGTGAGGTCACAATGCTTCAACCTTAAAATAAGTAAAAAATAATATTTTTTTTAGTATGTAGCAGGAGTGTTGATATGAGAGTAGATTGATGTAGTGTTGATATGAGAGTAAATTGATGGTGTGTTGATATGAGAGTAGATTGATGGTGTGTTGATATGAGAGTAGATTGATGTAGTGTTAATATGAAAGTAGATTGATGGAGTGTTGATATGAGAGTTAATTGATGTAGTGTTGATATGAGAGTAAATTGATGTAGTGTTGATATGAGAGTAAATTGATGTAGTGTTGATACGAGAGTAAATTGATGTAGTGTTGATATGATAGTATATTGATGTAGTGTTGATATGATAGTATATTGATGAACTGTAGATACGTGAGAAGATTTTTGTTGTGTTGATACGAGAGAACATGTATGTCGTGTTGATACGAGAGAAGATTTATGTTGTGTTTTTATACGAGAGAAAATTTATGTAGTGTTGATACGAGAGAAGATTGATTTTCTGTTGATACGAGAGAAGATTTATGTAGTGTTGATACGAGAGAAGATTTATGTAGTGTTGATACGAGAAAAGATTTATGTAGTGTTGATACGAGAGAAGATTGATGTAGTGTTGATACGAGAGAAGATTGATTTTCTGTTGATACGAGAGAAGATTTATGTAGTGTTGATACGAGAGAAGATTTATGTAGTGTTGATACGAGAAAAGATATATGTAGTGTTGATACGGGAGAAGATTTATATAGTCTTGATACGAGAGAAGATTTATGTGGTGTTGATACGAGAGAAGATTTATGTAGTGTTGATACGAGAGAAGATTGATTTAGTGTTGATACGAGAGAAGATTTATGTAGTGTTGATACGAGAGAAGATTTATGTAGTGTCGATATGAGAGAAGATTTGTGTAGTAGTGTTGATACAAGAGAAGATTGGTGTAGTGTTGATATGAGAGAAGACTTATGTAGTGTTGATACGAGAGAAGATTTATGTAGTGTTGATATGAGAGAAGATTGATGTAGTGTTGAATCGAGAGAAGACTTATGTAGTGTTGATACGAGAGAAGATTTATGTAGTGATGATACGAGAGAAGATTTATGTAGTGTTGATATGAGAGAAGATTGATGTAGTGTTGAATCGAGAGAAGACCTATGTAGTGTTGATACGAGAGAAGATTGATGTAGTGTTGATACTAGAGAAGATTTATGTAGTGTTGATACGAGAGTAGATTTATGTAGTGTTGATACGAGAGTAGATTTAGGTAGTGTTGATAAGTGAGAAGATTGATGTAGTGTTGATAAGAGAGAAGATTTTTGTACTTACACTATATATATATATAGATAGATAGATAGATAGATTGATAGATATTCAACCAACACCACTTTAACCCCTTTACTTTTAGCCATTCAATTTAACGCTGTTCATATTATACTAAAGAATTGTACATTTTTCTTTTTCCTTCCCCTGAACGTAAACAGGTTTTAAAGAAAAAAAAACAATGTTTGTAATACATGTCATTCTGATTGTTGAGATTTTCGGCTCAGTAAACTGCATATGCTCCCCGATATCATTTTTGGAGCACTCATTTTTTATGAATTGGAAATCTTGTGGAGAGACGGAATCTTATATCAGAGCCTTTACAATTGGTTTCCATGGCTCTAATTCAACTCCTAGTACCATGTACATTATGGGATCAGAATGTTGCGGCCCACCCGAAGTGTGGAACTCTTCTGATACGCTGTTTACGTACCCTATATGGCCGAATGAAGTATTGCCTAACTTTCAGATTGCATGCCCTAAAGGCTACTTTCTAAATGGATTTATCATATTACAAGAAGAGTTCAAGATTAATTTGCATATGGTCGATAAAATAAGACACAGATGTGCCAAACCAGCCGCGCATCCAGATAAATATGCCGATTGTTACTCAATGGAAATTTTTAGGATTTTCCATCAAAGAAGTTGTAAAGAAGGCTATTATATTACTGGAATCCGTAAATTGAGTTTTTACTTGAGCGATCCATATTTCACTGAAATAACATGCTGCTCCATGGCTCCCAAACTCGAGGAACCATTAGACTTTGAAGATTTAAAGACACGCATTATACATACGACATTAAAAAGAATGGCCAAGTTGGCCAACGTATTGGGTTTTAAGTATTGCTATGGTGTCAAGGGCGACGAATGCGGTAAAGATTTTGAAAGGGTCGGCGACACATTGATAACCAGCTCTGCGGGGTTTTTCAATGAGAAAATAAAAAGCAATTGCGACAGACTACGAATTGCTTACGAAAACTGGGATTTGGCAGTCAAAAGTATTACTTATGGTAAAATTACTACAGATAATTACAAACCTGAAACTATAGATTCTGGGAGGATTTCTAACAGCGCGGACACTAAGGTGACAAACTCTTTTGAAATTTCCAAGACAGTCACAGACACTATCAGTAACACTCTAACGAACTCATTTACTGAGAGTAATGAAATTTCAGTTTCACTCAGTAAGACTATCATAAATAAAGGGGGTGGTTCCGCTTCCTATACATATAATACAGAATCTTCTCGTTCGTCATCATCACAAGAAGACACTCTCGACTCCAGAACGTACAAAAGAATAAATAAAATTACTCTCGAACCTATGACAGCCGTTAGCTACATCGTATCGCTTATTAAAAGCAAGACAACCATTCCTTACACTGCCATCGTTGGTGTTACTTTTTCAATACAGCTTAAAGGTCCATTAAAATGGGGTTTTGATTTGAGTGGCATAGAAGCCAACTATCACTACAAACATCAAGGGATTGATCATCCGGAAATATTTAACTATAGTTTTGGAGACGCGAACATTCCATTTTACAAAGCTCTAAAAAAAGAACATGATTCAAAGTCTGCTCCTTGGCTGTGGGATGAGATGGAAAAAAACATACGACAGTCTGGTAAAGTTATCAGCAGTTTAACCGATGAGCGATTATACGAGTTTAAATTAAACGGAGTTTTAGAAAAGGTTTCAGGAACAAAGATAGACGTCATTTGGAATACAGAAAATCTGACCGTATCCGATGTCAGTGGTCCAATGAAAGTCGTTAATGAAAAGAATGATGCTAAATGACCCAACATCTAGAGTGTTATATCCAGAATAACAAAACAACTAAAAATTGTGTAATATTGTATGTTGTTCTGATAATTATGTCTTCTTTTTTCTTTCTTTGGATCTACAGCCCATTTTTCCTTACTTTAGCTCTACAGCCCATGTATGTCCCTTGTCTGCTATGCTACTCTCTACAGCCCATGTGTGTCCCTTGTCTGCCATGCTACTCTCTACAGCCCATGTATGTCCCTTGTCTGCCATGCTACTCTCTACAGCCCATGTATGTCCCTTGTCTGCCATGCTACTCTCTACAGCCCATGTGTGTCCCTTGTCTGCCATGCTACTCTCTACATCCCATGTATGTCCCTTGTCTGCCATGCTACTCTCTACAGCCCATGTGTGTCCCTTGTCTGCCATGCTGCTCTCTACAGCCCATGTGTGTCCCTTGTCTGCCATGCTACTCTCTACAGCCCATGTGTGTCCCTTGTCTGTCATGCTACTCTCTACAGCCCATGTATGTCCCTTGTCTGCCATGCTACTCTCTACAGCCCATGTATGTCCCTTGTCTGCCATGCTACTCTCTACAGCCCATGTGTGTCCCTTGTCTGCCATGCTACTCTCTACATCCCATGTGTGTCCCTTGTCTGCCATGCTACTCTCTACAGCCCATGTGTGTCCCTTGTCTGCCTTGCTACTCTCTACAGCCCATGTAAGTCCCTTGTCTGCCATGCTACTCTCTACAGCCCATGTATGTCTCTTGTCTGCCATGCTGCTCTCTCTACAGCCCATGTGTGTCCCTTGTCTGCCATGCTACTCTCTACATCCCATGTGTGTCCCTTGTCTGCCATGCTACTCTCTACAGCCCATGTGTCCCTTGTCTGCCTTGCTACTCTCTACAGCCCATGTAAGTCCCTTGTCTGCCATGCTACTCTCTACAGCCCATGTATGTCTCTTGTCTGCCATGCTACTCTCTACAGCCCATGTGTGTCCTTGTCTGCCATGCTGCTCTCTACATCCCATGTGTGTCCCTTGTCTGCCATGCTACTCTCTACAGCCCATGTATGTCCCTTGTCTGCCATGCTACTCTCTACAGCCCATGTATGTCCCTTGTCTGCCATGCTACTCTCTACAGCCCATGTATGTCCCTTGTCTGCCATGCTACTCTCTACAGCCCATGTATGTCCCTTGTCTGCCATGCTACTCTCTACAGCCCATGTATGTCCCTGGCCTGCCATGCTACTCTCTACAGCCCATGTGTGTCCCTTGTCTGCCATGCTACTCTCTACAGCCCATGTATGTCCCTTGTCTGCCATGCTACTCTCTACAGCCCATGTGTGTCCCTTGTCTGCCATGCTACTCTCTACAGCCCATGTATGTTCCTTGTCTGCCATGCTACTCTCTACAGCCCATGTATGTTCCTTGTCTGCCATGCTACTCTCTACAGCCCATGTGTGTCCCTTGTCTGCCATGCTACTCTCTACAGCCCATGTGTGTCCCTTGTCTGCCATGCTACTCTCTACAGCCCATGTGTGTCCCTTGTCTGCCATGCTGCTCTCTACAGCCCATGTGTGTCCCTTGTCTGCCATGCTACTCTCTACAGCCCATGTGTGTCCCTTGTCTGCCATGCTGCTCTCTACAGCCCATGTATGTCCCTTGTCTGCCATGCTACTCTTCTCCAGTGGTATTCTTCCTCCACTTTCTTAAACCCTATGGCTTTAAGGTCTTTCTCCACCTCATCTAACCATCTGAGTCTTCGTCGGTCATTAGGCCCTTTTCAAACTAGTTGTTGTATTATATATTGCACTTTGCCTTCTGTTGTTTTCAATTTTCCCATGCCCACCCAAATCTATTCATTTTAGTTTCAGGTGTTATATATTGTTTTTCGTGTAACTCATACAGTTCTAAATTTACTTCTCCTAAATATTTTCCTTTCCCAAGAGTTTAGCATATTTCCTGCTTGTTTGCTGATGGTCCATATTTTGCTACCATATGCTACTGCTGGTCGGATCATTGTCTTGTATACGTTTTTTTTTTATTTCTGGAGATCTTAATGTTTTTTTTTTGAGTATTTTATGCAATATGCAATGCATTATACTCCATACTTCTCATCTGTGTTTGACTTCTATCATTATATAATTTTTCTCACTTATAGCTGATCCCAGATATTTAAAAAAATATTAGGTCACTAATTTTGAAAGTTTTTTTTATTTTTCTTCTTTTTCATCTCTTTGCTATAGCATGTATTGTGTCTTAGATTCATTGACTGTTAAACCTGTTTTATGAGCTGCTGTTTCTAATTCTGTGAATGTTTTTGCTCAATCCTTTCTTTGCTTTCCTTTCAGTGTTGTATTACTTGCAAATGTTAGGTACTTGAGGGGTTCTAAAAATATTGTTCCTGTTTTCAGTCTTTGCTTTCCCACTTCTGACTTTATATGTTATTGTTCCTCGCTTATCAAAGTGGAATGCTCTTTTTGGCCTCTTTAAGGTTAAATCATTGCCCCTCCAATTGTAGAAAGCATTTGTTAAAGGAATTAATATCCAAGCAGGCCCATAGCTTGCGGGGGGGGGTATTTGTTCTACTTAGTAAAATGTATTACCTGCCCCCCCCCCTTTGCTATTGCCTGGCCCCTCCTGTGAAATGTCTGGCCCTTCCTGTAGAATTTTTACGCTACGGGGCTGTATGCAAGAAAGGGAGTCTCCTTGTCTAAGTCTTGGTTTACTTGAAATTCTCTTGAGCTTTCCTCTTGTATTCCCACTTTGCTTCTAGAGTTATGTAATGTAATGTGTACTAATCTAATGAGCTTATTGTGTACGACAATACAAAAACTCAGAATATTTGGTGAAAATTAAAAATCAAATTTGAAGATTTTTTTTTTTTTACATTTTTTAAATGTGTTTATATGTGTACATAAAACTTGGTGCATTATGTAAACCCAAATTCAGAAATCCTTCCGGGTTTTCATGATTATACATTACATTCTATGAAAATTATCTTCTTAATCCCCTAAACCGCACCCACAAAGAATTCTTTCTACTTTAACTCTACCTCATCTCAAACAAACACTCTATCTCATCTATAACAACCTTTCTACCTAATTTCAAACAACATTCCTTCCTGTCTCAAACTGCCTCTTTAAATGAATCAACCAAGATTTGACTTTAACAGAGAATTCTCCAAGTGGCTGATGAAACCACATAAACATGGTTCGCATACATTTCTGGAGAGTTTAGTCCCCTTTTTACATTTGAAATGAACAGTATACTACATTGTGTTAACCATTAACTCCCAACAAACGGCATACAATAAAATGTGACTCTGGTGATCCATAAAGTCAAACCATGAAAAATATTATTTTTTTAAATATTTTTTTATTACAAATGTAATATTTTTATTAAAAAATGCATGCTAAATACTTTCTAATAAAAAATATTTATTTATTTTTTTATTTAACTACAATTTCTCGCAAATAAAATAACACTATCAGTTGACCGGCACCGAACGCCATTTTGATTTGTTTACGTTTTGTCAGTCACTTTGACTACATTAAAATGGACTCAGATTCTCATTATTTAGTGGAAAAAGAACTTAAATCTAGTGACAAAAATGAAACTAACACTCGCTAAATCAAAAAAAAAATATAAAAACATTCAAAACTGACCAAAAAACATTTTTTTTCAACTTTTTCAAGAAAAAACACAAGGTAGCCTCACGACACAGGCGCGCATAAGGCCAAACCCCTCACTTTTTTGACATTTTGTCAAAAAAGTGAGGGGCAGTGCAAAAAACACACTGTGCATTATGTCTTTTTTAATAAAAAAAAAACTTTTTTTTCTACATTTTTTGCGTTTTTCTTAAAATTAAATTTTTTTATGTGAATAATTAAAGGAAAATATGCATATTTGAAAAAAAGTCACCAAACATTTTTTTTTTTTTGAAGAAATTGATTGATAACTGAATATTTCATTTCAGAAATATATGTAGATTAATAAAATGTCTGAAAAAATGTTTTTGTTTTTAATACTTGTTTTTTGTCTTATTGCTGTTTGTACACTTTAAAAAAAAAAATTTTGTTTTGTTAAATTTTTTTTTTTAAATATTATCAAAATTCATTTTCACAAAAAAAAAAAGCTCCACAGTTTTAAAGCCTATTCAAAGAAGAAAAAAAATGATATATCACACATATATGGGCTATAAAGGAAACAGACAATATAGTCCAAAATGTAAGGACACCTGTTTGGTAATAAAAAAATGCCAAAAACCTGCCGTCGATTAAGAGTTAACTGAATATGACAACCCAATTAATGATGTTCAATAGTATAGACACGATGTGGCGACAGGACACAGTTAGTGATGTTTTAATAGCAAAGACACAATGTGGCGATATTGTCACACAATAAACGCGATGTGCTCCAGTGTTTTCTTGTCAAGCCTTGTAAGTAATAATACTGTGAGGCTGTATTAGGGATTAGGGGGTCTTGACAGAACTAATTGGTAGTTTTTTCGTACCAAATTTATTGATATGAAATGACTTTTATTATAAGGAGCAGATCTGTTACCAAGTCGGAATCCTGGGTCATTCTTAGTACATCAGTTTATTAAGGAAAAATACCTAGTTTAGTAAACAAAGCTATGACCTGTAGTTTCAATAAGGGGAAGTACCTAGGATAGTAAACAAAGCCAAGACCTGTAGTTTCAATAACCCTTTCTAGCGCACTGGTACTTGTGGGTCCAGGTTCGAAATAAATACAGCAGTTCCGTCCCTTCATCTCAGTCAGTCTTTTTTTATATTTTTAATTTATAAAGTAACCATTAGGGTTACGACTTTTTGAATTTTTTTTTCAGAATCTTATTTTACATGGCGTTTTTTAATGAACAATTGTGAACAAAATATGAAAATAATATTAATTTATTTTTCACTCAAAAAAAACCTTCCCCACCGACGCCATCTTGTATTTACAAATAAGAAGGTTTTTCAATAAAATTACTTCTTTATGGATTGCGCATTAACAAATATTTAATTACATCCAGGAACTTTATAGGGTATTTTTTACATCCATGTCTGAAACAAAATAAATAAAAAAGTTTATTTTAAATTTAAAGTGCACTGTTTTAATGTATTATGCGTCTACTGCAACTGTACCAAAAATGGTCAAATCTTATGAACCTTTGTTTAGTAAAAGTCGCGAGTGGTCTGCTTGTAATTTGGAAAGTCTGTTTGGTTGATTTGAGATTATTGTATTATTTTAAATTCAATTTCATTAAAGTGTAATCGTCTGTTTGTAATTAATTTTGTAGGAAATCAAATTTGTCAACAAATAAAGCTTGTAAAGTTTTAAAAATACTAAGCGAACACTCTACCAATATTGAAGCTCCTTCGCAGTCAGTGGTGTATAAGGCAACCTATAAAGAAGCAGAATTGTTGAAGTTGCAGTTTAAAAACAGCTTACAAAATTTTGAATGGTGCATACATTTTGACAGAAAAAGATTAAAAGGAGAAAAACAAGTTGTTTTAGTCCTAATACTCAAGTATGCTATGGTTCTGTTTTAGACTGGAAAACGTCTAATTCAATCATTTCTTATCCATTTGTTGCTACAATTAGCGCAAATTATGAGTCACTTAAAGAAAAATTTGATTCTCAAGATAGTAGTCCACAAATCATGTGAGAAAACAAAGGATGGAGAGATGACATGAAGTTTTTACACATTTGACGCAAGTATTTCGCTATTACGAATTAAATAAAACCTTTCCAAAAATTCACTTCCAGAGATTGACGGCTTTAAGTAATGCTCGTTGGAATTCAAGTGCAATACTAGCACTTCTGGCATTCATTCTATTCCGGAAAAAAAGAAACGAGAAATTTGAACTTGTGTGTGCTTTCATAGCGAGAAAATAGTCTGAAGTATGGTTTTCAGATCAGCATAGATACACTGAAGCAGAAAAAATGCTTCTTGAGGCACTGGGTCTGTGAAGATTAAGCAATACCTGGTATAGAACGAAGTAACTGCTATTTAGAAAAAGCAATACAAATAATGCAAGATATTGTTCTACGTTGCGAGACTTCAAAGACACTAAATAACTGTTTTTATTCTCACCAATGATGAAGCATAAAACTTTTTTTTTATGTTTCCTATGGTGTCCTTCATTATCATGTCATATTTTGGACATCTCTATACTCATGCTTACATGCATTGCACTTGTTGTTCTTTCCATTACAGTGTTTTGTCACATATATTAATATATGATAATCGTTTTATGGTTTGGTGGGGAAGGTTTTTCAAATATTTTCAAAAAAGGTTATTTGTGTCATAATACACTCATGAAAAGTTACCTTTTCTTGACATGTAAATATGAGGTCACAAAAAGGTCATAACCCTAGTAATCACCTTTAATCATTTCCGGCTAATTTTAAATCGTCCATTTTGCTTCCTGTTGTTTTGTCGGAAGTTTTCATTCATTGAACCTTTTTTTCAATTTTATCAAAAATGTATCAGTAAGTATTTTTGCTATCATATTTAATACTTGTATTATTTATTGCTGAATAATTTTTATTGTCATTGTTAGGTAAATTATTATGATAATTGTAATCTATCATAAAAATATAAATAATAATTTGAACATTTCAAATAACGGAGTGGCAACGGTTCCGACAAAAGGCAGGCGCTCTAGCGCTCTAGACGGAGTTTATTTTTTTACGGTGTAGATGTGCGCATGCGCGATTGTTGGACTCCGTATCGGAGTCCGACAATAGATAATGCTCCTAGCCCTAACCCTATCCCTAATCCTAACCCCCTATCCCTAATCCTCTTCCTAGCCCTATTCCTAACCCTAACCTTAGCCCCGAAAACAAAAGTTATCAATAAAATGCAGTCAGTCTGCCGCGCATGCGCACATCTATTTTCGGACCCCGGAAAAAAAATACGGAGTCCTTTTGTAGGGCCCGTAACCACTTCCTTCAAAAATAATGCTTTTTTCCACGTGGTACTTTGTAGTACAAGGAAGGATTTTCGTGCACTGGTATTTATAAGTGCCATTTTTTTAGACTTAATTTCTATAAATATGTACAATTTTAAAGGATACATAACGTTAATCATCATTGTAGTTTAGCGTAAGTTAGTTTTATATTATATATATATATATATATATATATATATATATACATATATATATATATATATATATATATATATATATATATATATATAAAAGAAAATATGAAAAATTAATGTTATTATTAATTATTTTTCGCTTAATGTTTTGATGTAGAGAATATTATTACTTTCCACAGCTATGTATTCAAGACAGCGTTAAGGTTCTACTGGTACATTCAACTCTCAAGAGTCTCGCATTCTCCTTGATACTCTTCCAGATGATTTATCTAAAGAAGAAGCACAGTCAGATGCAGAAGATCCTCCGTATAATCATGAATGCTCGCAAACCAGGTAAAAATTAAGCATATTTTGTAGAAGAATTTTTTTTTTCATTAATGTTGATATGATGGACAATATGTCATCTAGTTACACTTTTTTTTTGTCAGGTGTTCAAAGGATGTTGATCTGTCTGTTGAAGAAGTCAGTGAAAATGAATCTCCACCACCTCAATGTTCTTGTCAGAGAGATCGGATTTGGGAAAAAAAAAGAAATGGCTTCTGGCTGGGATGGACCCAATGCCTCACCAGCTCCGCATTCCAAGAGACTAAGACTAGGAAATTGCTCAGTTTGTGACTCTATTAGATTGAATAATGTGGGTGTCCATTATGTAATTTTTCTTAAAGAAAGAGGACGCTGTGAAGCATGGGCAGTTAATACTATTCAGTCCTGACCTTTTAGCAAATGTAAATTATGTAATATATTTCTATGTAGCAATAATGAAAAAAAATTGTGTTTTGACATTTCATGATCTGCCTAAAAATTTTTTTTTTCATTTGTCTTATTTGAATGTTGTTTTCTTATATATAAATGGAAATAAATTGCTTGAAACATCTTATATTTCATTGCCTTAAATATTTTATTTTATGACTTAAAATGTCTGTTTCATAACCTGAAATGTCAGTTGTTGTTTTTTTTATCTCAAGTGTTGGATTTATTGTTATCTCATGACTAAAATATTGGTTAGTTTAGTTCATAACTTGAAATGTTTTATTTCTTTTATGACTTGAAATGTTCATATTATATATTTCATAAATTTTTGTTAATTAAAGATTTGTTGGCTTAATTCAATACTTTTTGCTAATTTAGTTATTTTCATAATTTGCATTTTTTTTTTTTAAAAATATATTTTGGTTTTAACGAATCTTAAGTGAGTTTATAATTAAAGCTGTTGTTAACTTGTATTTATATTCTTAGTCTTCATTAATAGATGGATATAATAGGCTTTTTTTAATTTAAAAAAAAATAAGTGGTACTTTTAAGTACCGGTGCTGTAAATCCTTCCTGGTACTTTATGTACCGGTGCTGTAAATCCTTCCTGGTACTTATTAGTACCGGGCCCCAACCCCTACCCCCCAACTATTTTTTTTTTAATTTATTGGCAATCTTATTCTGGTCCTAAATGGAGGCTGTATACCAAGATTCAATTATATATAACAACAGGAACTAGATGCTGTCCTGATATAGATAAGGGAAGTATACCTAGAATAGTAAACAAAGCCAAGTCCAGTAGTTTCAACAATGGAACTACCTGCTCCTCCGATAGACTAAATATTGGTCAGCACGTCCTGGAGGTTTGAGCTGATGACCTGAGGACACTGTACATGGGTGTAGTAAGGTCCCAGATAGATTACAGCCAGTTAGTGCAGGTCTATGGCTCTCGATCGTCACGAGAGGCCCTTGACGTTGTACAAATCCAGGCTCTCCGGCTGATCACAGGCACTTTTCGAACGACACCAACAGCAGCGTTCGAGATCATAGCAAACGTGACTCCATTAAGCATTCGTAGGGAGCAGGCCGTGATTACTGCTTACGGGCGGTATAGACGGCAGTAGGGGAGACCTCTGTCCTTAGGGATGGCTGGGTGGAAGGAAAGCGGCTTACGATGAAGTCTTTTACGCATAACGCTACAATACTGTCCTTAGAAATAGAGCTGCCAACTGACCGTCTAATGCTTAAGATCGCATCCCGGGCTCCTCCTGGCAAAGTATCGATGAACACTGCCCAATCCGAGTATGGAGACGATTGGATCCTATCCGGGGGACGCTATGTTGGCCTATACTGATGCTTCTGTAACCAGGGCCATTTTAAGGTCATCGTAGGCCCTAGGCACTTTCAAAGTCGTAGGCCCTCACCGACTTCCTTTTAAATATTTTACAACTTTCCGCATTGTTAATTATTCTATGCAGACTCTATGCAGTGACGTAGTATTTCGGGTAATACATCATGCGTTTCACATTCGCTGTTTATAGTTAATTGTGTGCTTCTTTTTTCTTACAAAATTTTAAAAAGTAACGAAAGTACTTTTAAATAATCATGTCTGATCGATACAAGAGGAAACACGAGAGTAGATTCTAGAAGCGGAAGAAAAAGGAGGAGAAAGAAAAAGCATTGAAAAAAGTCGGGGTTCGTTGCTGCAATTAATGAGCAGAGACACGGATTGCATTACTGGTAAAACAAGTGTTACAAAGAAACGGTATCTGAAAATTCTGTTATGGATCATGCTGATGCTGCTGTGAATGATTGCCTACAGACTCGGACTATATAATAGGGTCAGTAGGAGATGCCGGTTTGAAGCATGAGCTGCAGTTATTCAAGTGATCCAGCTGATTGGGAGATAAATGCACATCTAAGAAGTTATTATGCTGAACATTATTCTTCACAAAATTTGGAGTCAGATTTTACAATAAAGGGTAGACAATTTGTTGACGAGGTTAGGTATGCACGCAAAACATATTTTGCTAGAACTTAACAAATAGTGAAATTGTCACGCGAGACTGGCTAATCGATTATTCTTCAACGGGTAAAGTGTTTGTTGTTTTACTACAACACTGATTTTGCAAATCAGTTTATCAATGGTTTTGATGACTGGAAAAAAAGCCATCGAAAGGATTACATCACATGAGAGATCGAAGGATCACTTTGCTGCTCTGTCAAGGCTGTTAGAATGTCAAAAGTCATCTAGAATTGACGAAAAACTGCAAAAGGAGAAGCAAAAATTGTGCAAATACTGGACTGATGTTTTCAAGAGAACAGTTGCTCTGTTAAAATTTCTTGCTGAAAGAGGATAGCATTTTCGCGGTGACATAACTTTTATAACAATGGAAATTACCATGGTTGCATTGACCTATTAGCTGAATTTGACGATACTAGAGCTTTTCATGCCAATTATAAGGTAATTAGATTAGCATTCTGATTTTGCTACAAGCGAACGTCAAACACCAGCATCTGTAGCCTTACATGAAGCGAAATCACTTATAAAGAAGTTGGACTATTTCGAGACAGCGTTTATGTGTGTGATTTGGAAAGACTTGCTCCAAAAAATTGATATTTTCAACAAATCTCTACAGGAGCATGGAATTGAGTTAATGACCATCATCAACTTGTATGACATTCTTGTTGTTAACTTTTATGTTATAAGCGATACATTTAAAATGTACCAAGGTTTAACAAAAGAGCACTGACAAACGGACTATAAAGAATGTACACAAGTTGTGGATGATAATGATCCGTTTTTAGGTATGAGTCCTATTGAAAAATTCCGTACTCAGTCTTTTTATGTTATCATATATAGTCTTTTTACTGAGATAGGAAAACGGCGAGCAGCCTACACATATCTATCTTCATTTTTTGGAACATGTGGTGATGGGGAACGGTCCTTTTCTTAACTCAAATTCATAAATACGTATCTTTGGTCAACGGTTGGACAAACAAGACTATCCTCCCTGGCATTACATGTACTTTCAATTGAAAAGGATTTGATGAGCCGAAAAATAAACATACTGTAATTTACAGATCTACAGCACGGCAGCTTGAGTGGCTCAGGTACTCATCTCACACGGTTATATATAGTTACTTTAATACAAGCATTATTACATTTTACTGGCATTCTGAACTTGTTTAGCTTTCGTAGGCCCTTGAAAAGTCCGTAGGCCCTAGGCACATTGCATACTGTACCTAGTTGATAAAGCGGCCCTGTCTATGACCAGTATTGACGGTCGAACAAGCTCCTCGTTTGGGGTCCACGTAAGTTTCCCCCAAACTCGATTTGTGGAAGACATTGCAGAGCCATGTGGGTCGCTCTGTGTTTACGAGGCAGAGATGGCAGCCATTACTGAGGCAGTGGACCACATTGGGGGTGTATCCGGGAAGGTACTTTGCCTGCTACGAGCATTGTTATTCTGATTGATGCGTTCTCTGTTTTCCAAGCCTTAAAGGGACTGGGGAATGGCCTGAGCTTCTGGAAGCCATGATGTTGGAAATAAGGGGTCTTGTGTCCCAACATAATGTGGCAGTGACCCTTCAGTGGGTCCCCGGGCATGCGGACGTGTCAGGCAATGAAAGGGTCAATAGCATTGCTAAGCTATACACGCAGTAGATACATGCCCTAGTGCAGCTCGTGGGTGCACCAATGATTGCACATTAGGCAGCGTGCGCCAACATCTGGCTCTTTGGATAGTCGAGATGGTTCTCGAGCTGGGAAAATGGCGTGACGGGCAGAAATGTCCTCAGTCAGATGGAGCGGCCGTCCAAAACTCACCCGTGGTGGAAGCTGAGGAGATTCGAGCAGGCGCTAATTGCCCACTTCCGTACAGGGCATTGTCCTATCGGTGCGTACTTTGGGAGGTTGAGGCCCAATGTTGTTATCATTTGCAGACACTGCAGGGATCCATGGATTATTTGCTTTTCGAGTGCCTCCGGGCTAGCGGTCCAGTCCGGAAGCTTACTGGCCATTGGGCTTTATGGCAGTCTCCAGATGTTGAGAGACACAGCAAGTCTGATCTCACGGGCTCTAAGAGATTAAGTCCCAGCCCGCAGTATTCACTGAGAGAGTTCAGAGAGAGAGAGAGAGAGAGAGAGAGAGAGAGAGAGAGGGAGAGAGAGAGAGTATAGTAAACAAAGCCAAGTCCTGTAGTTTCACAAGGGGAAGTACCTAGTATAGTAAACAAAGCCAAGTCCAGGTGTTTCAAAAAGGGAAGTACCTAGTATAGTAATCGAAGCATCATTTAGTTGTTTCATAAATAGTTATTAGATATTATGCATACATATTAAGTCTAAGTGTTTATTTGCATGTTTTTGTTAGGATATTTCTTAAAGAATTGAAAATGAACACCTCACGCCAACAAAAAAGTCAACTAACCGGACACATAAATTACATTTATATTAAAAATAAAAACTAAACTAAATCTATTTTACATTTATATTTGACTCACATGGTCTATTCTTATGAAGGCTGATGTTTTTTCTCTAAGAATGGACCTAATTAGTTTTATCGACATACCTGGGGCTGAGGGTGTGTGTGAAGTGCGACAAAGTGGGGGTGGTGTAACCCTATTTTTAATACTATAACCGTGATAACATACATGTAAATGTTATCAATATAAATGAACAAAGAGGGGTGTACTGAGGGTCGAATCAATACGTTCAAAAAGTCATAGATTGCCAGTGTCTGGTTTAGAAGCTGAACATAGTTTTCCAGATTACTATATCGGCGACCTGTACGTAATTATTAAAATAAATACATTTAGTTACATAATTCTGTCATTTTATTTATTTACGTTTGTTGTTTAGTAATAACATTACAAATGAGACAAAAACCGGTATATCGTATTAGACCCATAAAATGCTTACAGCAATATGATTTTACCTTCTGTAAGTTATATAATAAACAACTATAAAATTAGGTATATTCATGTTGGTTTCGCCAAAAACAAATTGCCGACAAACTTTCTTTTAAAGTGCAGCATAGTACGATACACAGGCAGTTTTTATTTCGTTCAAGCACAATAAAAGTTACCAGTACCATGGAACTGGTGTGTGTAATAGAGGGTGATTAGTCAGCCGGCTCGTTTGTTTATTCTGTAAAGCGTTAACTTCCAGATAATGCTTAGGAAAGATAGGAAAACGCTGCAACTGTATCGGTATATCAAACTCGTATCAAACTTAATAGTTGCATAATATGTGCACTAATATTACCAGTTGATTTGATTATAGAATGTAGGATGTTAGTATACTGTCATTATTTCTTTTATGTTGTAAAAAAAAGTGATTGGGAACTGGCAATAGTATCAGTAGCACTGATTCAGTCAAATTTATTTAATTGACTACAAGATATTGAGACAACTAAACCTACAAACTTTGGTGACGCCTTTCGCTACAAGCGTTGGTGACGCCTTTCGCTACCAGCTTTGGTGACGCCTTTCGTTACAAGCGTTGGTGACGCCTTTCGTTACAAGCTTTGGTGACGCCTTTCGTTACAAGCGTTGTTGACGCCTTTCGTTACAAGCGTTGGTGACGCCTTTCGCTAAAAGCGTTGATGACGCCATTCGCTACAAGCGTTGGTGACGCCTTTCACTACAAGCGTTGTTGACGCCTTTCGTTACAAGCGTTGGTGACACATCTAGCTGCATGTGCTGATAACATTCTTAGCTATTTGTGTATTAGATCTTTTAGATTTATTAGATGATTGTATTAGATGATTGTATTAGATGATTGTATTAGATGAGATGTTCGTATTAGATGATTGTATTAGATGATACTATTATATGATTGTATTAGATGATTGTATTGTATTAGATGTTTGTATTAGATGATACTATTATATGATTGTATTAGAAGATTGTATTAGATGATTGGGTAAATACTATTTTCAACAGCAATTTTTTTTTTAAAATTACCTGAGTTTCCACATCATAGATTGAGGCTTCGTATCAAAGTAATAATAATTTACTGTATGTTATAATAATTTACTGTATGTAATAATAATTTACTGTATGTAATAATAATTTACTGTATGTTATAATAATTTACTGTATGTAATAATAATTTACTGTATGTTATAATAATAATCTTCATGCAGATTTCATATTAAACGTTTGAAGTAATTTCTTGCAATATGTTACTGCACCAACTAGAAACTAGGAAAATATGGTAGACCAGTATTGACTTAGGTCACTGCAACATGTAGGATAATATGTAGCCATAGATTCAATGGTGGTTTGGATGCCTTTAGAATTTAGAGAGCTCAAGTGGATTACAATGTAGATGACAATAGAGTTACAAGCCAACGGTTGTTTACCTAAAGAATAGAGTTATTCCTTGTCCCAACAAGTTGCAACCTCAGGTCTTATTGATGATCTCCCTTACCTGCAGTGGACTAGATCGATAGTTGGTTTATATAATCATCACGTGACGTACATCGTATACGTCGCCGATTAACTGTGTCGTTTCAACTTCACAAAGCAGTTTTGATATGGCGAAATGGAAACTCAGCAGACAAGACAATCTATTGTCTTAATCCGTGTTGTCAGCCAATAACGTAAAGAAAAAATAAAACCAAATACTAAATGTTTTTCCTATCAAAAAGTATTCAGTCTTTGAGCATACACTTTCATTGTGAACGTAAAAATAACACACAAAAAATACATATACAGAGAAAAACTTGTATTTACAAATTCAGTCATTTCACGCTAGACTGCTTAAGAATACGTAAATCGGTTTCTTGTTAAGAATAAGTAAATCGGTTTCTTGTTAATGTATGATATTGACTTATGACTCCATGGATCTAGTAAGATATCACTTTGATAAGCACGAGGTAACGCTAGACTGCTTTTTTCTTTGTAAACCCGTAAAAAAAATTCAAGTGCTTAATTCCCTTGAGCACGGACGAAAGACCAAAGGTCGAGCGGTCGCTTCATTGCTGGTAAAGTTCAAAAACAGATAAAACCGCGGACACCTTGTTGGCTGTGGGCAAAGTTTTGATAACCTTATAAGTAAAAAGCAGTTCAGTCTGAGATGTTTTCTAAACTTGTTTGATTGTTGGCCGCTGTGACGTGTAGAATTGCCCTTCTCCCCCACCAACCCCAGTTCACCACAGGGTCAAGGTTCCAGCCGATATGTTGTGTAGATTCGTTTCATCGACCGTCGCCTTCCCCCCAAACGTTTCACTGACGTTCTCCCCCCCCCCCCTTCCTTCGTTTCGGTGACAGACATCGTCGTTCACCCCCCCCCCCCAAACGTTGCACCAACATATTCGCCCCCCTACCCTATAAAAGAAATGTTTAGCAGTAGTTGAGTTAGTAAGGTGCTGACAGTCATACGAGTTAGACACGTAGTTAGAGTAGTGTAGATAGTTCTAAGCTTCTAAGAGTTAGTTGTAAACTTGCAGTGACATTTGTTTAAGTAGACATCATTAGACAAAAGACTTATATTATATATACATATATATTCATCTATGTTTAGAAGCTATTAAAGTTAGATCTGTTGTGTTCATATACCAAGCCTTGGCGTTGATATATTTATTGGTTGGAAAAGTTAACGTAACATATTTGGCGATCCTACGCCTTGTAAAGTATAAGATATAATAACGTTACATATTTGAAAATAACAACGTAACAGCCGCCAACAATTTGAAATGCTGTCATGTTTTACGAACGCCACAACAGAAACAGCATTAAAATGATGGTGTGCACTCACATCACCAGTGAATCACCACAAGAAATATTTAATGGGGAATCGTTTTGAGTTCGTTTTAAATCTTGTTTGCCCTCCGACATTTTTTTAATGGCATATTATTTTGTTAAATATAAAATTAAAACAGTTTTTATTTCAAAGAGTAATTAAATTAATCATCTAAAAAAATTGCTACGACGACAGATAGAACCCGTCATTTCGTATTATTATTTGACCGCGAATTTATAATAGACTAAATACAAAATGGTCGATTTCTGTATTGACAATTTTATTATAAACAGAATATATGAAATAGAGTAGATAAATTTATTAGACTGTGGCTATTCGGACCCGGATTCCAATAAAGTCCGATTGTTATTCGTACAAGTGGCAAATATGCACTAAGCTTAGCTATATAAAAACCTTATTAGACGGAACCCGAAAAAATAATAATACAGAGTCCTCTTAGTAGGAACCCTAGCCACTGACTAACGATTAAATCATACAATTCAAACAATGATCATGAAATAAACAAAAAACATTTATAAAGTCTATATATAGCTAAGCTAAGTGCATATTTGCCATGGGTCCGAATAACAATCAGACTTTATTGGGACGGGGTCCGAATAACAATCGGAGTTTATTGGGACCCGGGTCAGAATAGTCACTTCGAATTTATAAATAATAAATATAAATACTGAAGTCTTTAAAATATTAAAAATAAATTATCATTTTACTATTTGCTAATTGGATCAGTGAAATAACTTTTTATTACTTATGAAAATGGTGACTAGTGAAACCTCGGTCGAAAATAATGATATGATTCTGGATGCACTGAAATGGTTTGTTTTTAGTAGGCCTAAAACAGACAATACGTATATTTTTCAAGTTCCCGACTATGGGGGTGAACCCGGCAAAATTTGCCCCCCCCCCTCCTCTCGGCGGCCCTCGGCACAATTGCAAACATTTTGTCTCGTGTGACACTCCCTTAATAGGGATTTGGAGCCGGTGCCGGGAGCCGAGCCGAAGAGGTTAAATTTGTGGGAGCCGAAGCCGAGCCAGAAAAAATGGCGGCTCCGCAAGACTGCTAGATAGAGTTGGAAAGACGTAATAATATCATTATTGAGCAAAATAATTAAGTAAATTGAAGTAAAATTGAAAGAATATTCTTTATTTTCTTTTAAAGTTTAATAAATGATTAATTCAAAAGGAAAAAAAAACTTGGCATCAGGAGAAAGAGTTAACACCAACATCAACAAGTTCCATTCGTAAATATACTATAACTGGTGTCAGTGACTTGGGAACCATTCAGCTTCATTCTATTCCAAATAACGTCTACCTTTGTCCCTGAAATTTTTTCCAAAGTTCCTCTTAACTGAAATTGATACGACTGCTCGTCAGTTAGTCTGTTGATAAGGTCAGGTAGACCAGGGATGTTGTTTTCAAATTCATTCCACATCCAGGGTTCAGAAGCGGTATCGTGTTGATTTTTGAGAGCTTTGAAAAATGGAATTTTTTCGTCTCCAAAACGATAGGTAAGATAAGGAATATCATTAATAGACCAAAGCGATGTTCCAGAGTAATAGTGGTACTCCCGTCTAAAATGGCCAGAGAATTGGACAGAGAAAGTTGCAAAAACAATGGCAGTGAACGGAATAGTTACCTTACTTTTGCTCACCTTTACAATGTAGCTAGCCGCTGTCGAAGGCTTCAGAGTTATCTCATTATTTTTCTTATAAGTTCTGGATCTGATTCTCTCTTTGCTTGCTGTTCTTGTCTTAGATAAATCCCAAGAAGTTTTAAGTGATGTACTTATATCAAGAAACGATGGAATTTCGAAATTCATGGACAGCGTTATCTCATGGCTACTAGTAAAAGAATCTGATAATGTTACAATAACAGTATCTTCGACAGTCTTGGAGATTTCAAATGATTCTGTCACTTCTGTATTTGCATGGTTGTAAATACTCCCTGAGTCAATAGTCTCTTCCTGATCAACATCAGTGGTAATTTGACCATAGGTAATATTTTTAACTACCAGATCCCAGTTATCGTAATCAATTCTAAATATACTTTGGCACTTTTCACAACTGTATTTTACGTTTGAATCAAACGAACTGAAAGAAGCTCGCCAAGTGTCTCCGGACTGTTCGAAATCTTCACCGCAGGCGAGGCCTTTGATACCAGCACAATACTCAAACCCTAACCCAAGAGCTAAGTCAGCCAAAGGCACCAATTTTGTTGTCATTATACGGTCCTTTAGCTGCTCAAAGCTGTGTATTTCATGTGGTTCGGGCGCCATTTTGCAGCATCTTAGGCTTTCCACCAAAAAAACGGTCCAGTCCATTACTACCATTCCAGTCATATAATAATATGACTTTGTGCACACGGCCCCATTGCGCCATGTGGATCCATTAGGTCCAACCTCGTCATAACAGTCTGCGTAATAACACGGATGTGCTGCTGGTTTAGCACACCTACCCTTTAACATATTGCTGAGGTTCCAGCTAAGTTTGTCCGTATTTTCTCGTCTGTAGAAACCATTCAGAAAGTAGCCATTCGGACACAAAAAAAAGGATGTTTTTACTGACCAGTCTGCGTATTCAACCAATGTTTCTATTGCACTCCATTCAGGAGGCGGTCGGCAACATTTCACTCCATCTAGGTACCTTTTACGATTAGAAATGGGCTCAAAATCATCAGTATAATTAGTTATCAAACCGGTTACATAGTTGTTTTCTCGATCACACGATGGTATATGTGGTGATGATGTCCCATCCCAAAAATAAGTTATTTTGCATCCACAGCTTAATGAACCAAATATCTCAACACTTAGAATAAGAAGGACTTGAAAGATAAGCATAATAGTGTTCTATTGTGACAACCTGAAGAGTTTAAAATGAAAAAAAAATATAGGTATGATTACTGAAACGTAAATTTCACTAGTTAACAGAGAATGTTAAATTTTTTTTAGCTTATATTTAAAAATAAAAACATAATCTTAGTGTAATAATCAGATTAGGCTCAGAGATTGTTTTAATTATCTGGCCACTTAGTAGCGGAAGTAAAAAAATATTCGTTGAGAGCAGACGATAGATTTCTTCAGACATGATACAGACGACTTTATATTCTTGACTGGAATGACGTGACTTGTTTTTCACATCAATTTTCATTGGATCATGTATGTAATATAGAAGAATAAATAATATATATATATTTATCTGCTCAGTGCTTTGTATCTATTCTCTACATTTGTTACGACTGTGGACATTTAATTACAAATAATAATAAACATACACCCAAGTCAAGCCAGTCAACAAGAAAATCCGAAGAGACAGAATTAAATATTCACCTACCAGAAACAGAAGCAAAAATAAAGATTATATACATACAACAGTTCAACAAAAATTATACCCATGACACATAGTTAAACCGCTACAATTATCTTTCAGTCATCCTGTCTTATATGGTGAAATGGCATATCAGATGGTCAAGGTTGTTAGTATCGAAGTATCGGTATCGGCCATTACATTATCAGCGATATTTTTTTTTTAGTATTTGTTGTTGTATTGCCGATCCTTTTTTGTAACAAGTATTGATTTGTGTATCGCCGATGCATTTTAAACGAAAAAATGTCGATGCTCGACACCTATACATTTCTATTGCCACTATTAGCTATTTTCAAGAAAAAAAACAAAAAAAAAACAATAGCGATTTTAATACTTTGTTTAACATTAATCGACATAAATTCAATCACTACTAGTAATCATAGCTTAAAGATAAGTTGGCTTCAATTAATACTGTCTGTACAATTGCCGATTGCTGGACGTCCAGACAAAGAAGTTTTATTGGAGTTACTGTGCATTGGTTAGAACCTGAGTCACTTGAACGAAATGGCTGTTGATTGGCTGCGCGTAGAGCAGAGTAGTTGGCTAACATACTTATGATTTAATTGCCAAAACACTAGAAGCAATCAACAGGAAATGTGAAAAAAATGACAAATCTTTTTCACTGTAACAGACAGCGGATCTAATTGTTTAAAAGCATTGCGCTGTTTTGTAAAGATGAAATGATGAACTTTAGTTTAAACAATGTGGATTTAAATGGGTATCACAGACAGGATCAACAGGATGATGAAGATTTGGACATAAAATTTGAACTAATTGATGATTTATAGAATCCACCATGTGATACTGATGATGAAAAGGAACATGTTATTTTCCAGCTACCGCCACACACAAAAATGTGCAAGCCACTTGTTATATCTTGTTGTTACGCGTGATGCTAAAGGACTACAAGACGTAACCAAAACTTTGTCAGTGCAACTATTTGTCAGTACTGTTATTGATTGAATTAATGTGCGATTCGATTTTATATTTTCTGACCCAAAGGCAAAACTGACAGAAGCGATCAATCCAAAATTTAAGACCGACTGGACAGACAACTTGGATCACAAGGCTGAAGTTGTACAAACATTAACGGGTCCCTGCAGCGCACTGAGTGCAGTACCTATTGAATTTACTCGTCAGGGTGGTGCAGCTTTAGTACAGTCAGCAGTTGTGATATCTGAATCTACAGATTTGTGTTGCTTGTTTTAGCGCGTGGCAGCATAACCAGGAGGAATGGATTAATAGAAACAGTTCTGCTGTAGTAGACAGATATCTTGAAGATAACTCATCAGAAATGATGTCATTAGCAGCATACCCAAGCATTAAGAAGCTGTACTTGCAACTGTACCCAAGCATTAAGAAGCTGTACTTGCAACTGTACCCAAGCATTAAGAAGCTGTACTTGCAACTGTATACTGGACTTTCGACTAGTGCTGCAGTTAAGCGCCTGATTTCATTGGGTGGGCGTCTTTTTATGCCATTACGTTCTAGACTAAGCACTGATCATTTTTAATGATGGTCTTCTAACGTTCTGCCAAGTTGTGAAGTGATATGCATTAAAATTGTGCTTTGGCATTGTATTTTATTGTTTTTATTTTAAATAAAAAAAATTGTTAAACTTGCACTCATTATATTAAAAAAAAAATTATTTTGTTGTTCTCAAATGTATTTGTATTGTATTGCTAGCAATGGTATCGATATTGACACTACATTTTTACATGAGTATTTGCATTGGTATCGGCGATACTCTTTTCACAAAGAATCGGTATTAACGATAAAATTTCAGAGTATTGCTAACAGCCCTGCGGATGGTTCATTTGGTAAAGCGTTCAGCTGTATATGTGAGTGGTCTGGGTTCAATCACCCTTGAGAACGAAAGGGAATTTCCTGTTCATTATCAAAGTCCTCCCCTCCCCCATCCCACAAGGTCTCCCTTGTTGCTTTTATGGTCATTGCACTATCTGTTTATGGTGGGAGTATGTTACAGGCCCCACTCACGAGACCCAGATGTTGAGGATCCCGAGAAGGGTAACCTGGGCTTGTGTCTAGGCGTATGAGGGCCGACTCAACGTTCGACCCGTATTTTATTTATATTTCTGCCACACACACAGTCTCCACAGTAATTCACAGGTACAACAGACGACTAGGATCAATTCGACAAAGTCGGGTGTACAACACTAAATATATTTATTATACACCGGCACCAATCCGTCCAGGATCTGGTGACTTCTCATAAGCAAAGATAATTCAATCTGCAGCAAATAATCCAATACAACATGAATAAGGGGGATAAGTGACGTTATCCCCAGTTAACTCTCTCTCTCTCTCAGAGACTATTCACTAATCGACTGCACAAGACCCCGCTCACGGGCCGACTGCTCTCGAAATAACTTAACATCTATATTTTACTTCCCTCAACACTTGCTCCCACGTGACCATTAGCCAATCAGATATGAATAATGGCTACATTCAAACATTCAAACTTTCAAATTAGGGGGAGGAGCATAAGAGGGGGGAAGACTTTGTACGCCGTACAAAGTAACTGGACATCGAGCGGTCTCTTTGAAGACGCAGCAGTCCGCCGTAAAATAACTGGACATTTAGCGGGGCGCTTTCTCTTTGTAGTAGCCGACCGTGAAGCGGTGGTCGGACGACCAGGGAAGAATGTAACACGTCTCTGTTTCTCGTAAATTCGCGCGCCGAGGGAGGGTCGGCCCGAACACCTGGACGAGGAATGGACTGCGTGGGGGGTGGGGTGGAACCGGGGGGGGGAACTAAAGAGCGGGAATGTAGAGTTGATGTATAGTTTAATATACATATTAATGTTGTTGCTATTATTAGGTCAAGGGTTGGAATAAGGGAGTTTCGATAAATTAGTCACAACCTGTGACATCACTCCCCCACTCAAATCGAAACTATAGGGATGACACCGTAGTAGGTGAGGCCATTACATAACATAAAAAGGGGAAATTATCTCAGTAACCCGGACCACAACATAATGGATAGGGCCAGTGGGTAAATACATACATACTTAAATACTTCTAAAAATACCAGAACAATTATCACGGCGTACCGCCGGATATAAGGTCTGGCCAACACAAGTTGGTCCAGAGATAAAATAAAAAAAAAGGAAAAATGGTGAACACTCTTTCTTTCGAAAGGTGGCACTTAATAAAACTGATTGTATCAGTAAGCCTACATGGCGGTACTGAATACACAATAGAGAAATCAAGATAGTCTCCCTTTGAGGGAATGACTTTACATCGACCAACACAACAGAGTTACAACATTTAACCTGTAATGGAAAAGAAATCATGCATAAATAAATGTGACAACTGACATAACTTCACTCACACGGCGTTCACTCACTCTAGGCAAGCCATATAATAACCTCTCTAAGAGTGGCCCCTTTGAGAGTGAGCTCAAACCGATATGTAGCTGCCGTCGACGAAGTTATGCTGGGCACCGACTCATCAAATCTGCCCCTACATTATCCTTCCCTTTGGTATATGCGCGGTTCCTGGTTTACTCGCTCGGCTCTACAACGAAAAATAAAAGGGCGCGCCCCTACAGGGCCGCCTAAACAAACAATCACTCATGCATAGACATTCACAGACATTTCTTCCTTTGTTGTATAACAGACCCCCTTGGGTTTCACCTACATCAAAACCTGCCTCCAGTTTGATGGAATAGTTGAGCCAGCCACTCATTCACTTAAGGGACCCGTTAGGACGACTATACATGCATCCAGTCCGGCGTCCGCCTAATCAATGAGGCCCGCCTGCCCGTAGCGCACAACCTCTTAGCGTTCACAAGGAATGAGTATGCCCCAGCTCCATACAACCTTACTTCCCTACACATCAGACCTGGTCCGCGCAATCATTTGAATAACCCTACGCTGGCCGCACCAGACGAGGCGTTCTACTGCGCGGTTTCGAGGCCCCCTTGGCTCCTCTAGTCCCACGCCCAACCCTCGTGTTACCAAAGAGCAGCTGGACCTTAACTATCTAAGGGACATGTACCATGAGGTAGGTGGCATGGCGTCAACAACATATGGTCATGGGCCCACCCAATCTATGAATGGTTCTAATGTGGCGCCCTGACAACAAACGAAAAGGGGGAGGTACACAACATCAGAAGAAAAGTGCTCACAATCAAAATGAGAGCACACTAAATCAAAGTAAAAGTACACTAAGTCAAAATAAAAGCCCTCCAGATCAAAATGATTACACCCAACCAAAACAACAATTAAAATGTTCAAAACAACACAGAAGAAGGTATACAAAATTAGAATGACTGTACACACAAAGTCAAAATGAGAATACTCGACCAAATTCAAAATGACTACAGTTTCAAAATACCTTTACACAGAATCCAAATACATTTACGTTCACCGGTTCTCTGCAACCTAGCATGAACAAATAAATTATGCCCCCAGGGCCCATCTCCTGCCGCATGCATATGGCAGCGAGATGCACTGCGCCCCTACAACATTAAAATGCCATGGGCCCTCCCATTATCCAAGAATGGTACAAACGTGGCCCCCTGACAACCACTTAGGCCCTCGACCTCTTTCTCTCTTTCATTCAAAGCGCGTTCAGCTACTGCTTCATGCTTAGCCTCTTCCACCTCTATATCGCGTTCGCATTTAGCGGGCTTTATGGCTGTATCAACGTCGCACCCCAAGCCTATGAAGTCCTGTACGTACTCCTCCATAGACTTCATGGTGGGGGACGTTAATACGAGCCTAAGAAGAGTAGCGGTTAGCCCAGATAAAGCTCGCCGTGCAGCTTAACACACCGGCCAGAACACTCACAATGACCACAATCAAAAGAGAAGTGTATTAAATGGCTTACCTGGACGCTTCCTCCCTCCTTCCACAGAATAAGAAATACTTTCACCGTCCACAATCTCACACACAATCATAAAGTCTAAAGTCAGAATGTTTTTTTTATTTGCCGATCAGTGCGGCTTTTCCTTGTTCTGTCTGGTTGACTTCGGGAGACTTCGGTGAGCCCGGTATGGCTCCTGATGACTTGGGTGAGCCCGGTGTGGCTCCAGATGACTGGGGTGAGCCCGGTATGGCTCCTGATGACTGGGGTGAGCCCGGTATGGCTCCAGATGACTGGGGTGAGCCCGGTATGGCTCCAGATGACTGGGGTGAGCCCGGTGTGTCTCCAGATGACTGGGGTGAGCCCGGTATGGCTCCTGATGACTGGGGTGAGCCCGGTATGGCTCCAGATGACTGGGGTGAGCCCGGTATGGCTCCAGATGACTGGGGTGAGCCCGGTGTGGCTCCAGATGACTGGGGTGAGCCCGGTATGGCTCCTGATGACTGGGGTGAGCCCGGTATGGCTCCAGATGACTGGGGTGAGCCCGGTATGGCTCCAGATGACTGGGGTGAGCCCGGTATGGCTCCTGATGACTGGTGTGAGTCTGGGATGACTCCAGATGACTCGTGGCAGATATTGAGCCCCCCGAGTCTATGTTGAATCGGCTTTCGGCCCCGCCTGGTTGTTGCAGAGTGCTGCTCCAGGTGAAGGTTCGATCCCCAGACGAGCCTCACAGATGTTACAGGCCCCACTCACGAGACCCAGATGTTGAGGATCCCGAGAAGGGTAACCTGGGCTTGTGTCTAGGCGTATGAGGGCCGACTCAACGTTCGACCCGTATTTTATTTATATTTCTGCCACACACACAGTCTCCACAGTAATTCACAGGTACAACAGACGACTAGGATCAATTCGACAAAGTCGGGTGTACAACACTAAATATATTTATTATACACCGGCACCAATCCGTCCAGGATCTGGTGACTTCTCATAAGCAAAGATAATTCAATCTGCAGCAAATAATCCAATACAACATGAATAAGGGGGATAAGTGACGTTATCCCCAGTTAACTCTCTCTCTCTCTCAGAGACTATTCACTAATCGACTGCACAAGACCCCGCTCACGGGCCGACTGCTCTCGAAATAACTTAACATCTATATTTTACTTCCCTCAACACTTGCTCCCACGTGACCATTAGCCAATCAGATATGAATAATGGCTACATTCAAACATTCAAACTTTCAAATTAGGGGGAGGAGCATAAGAGGGGGGGGGGAAGACTTTGTACGCCGTACAAAGTAACTGGACATCGAGCGGTCTCTTTGAAGACGCAGCAGTCCGCCGTAAAATAACTGGACATTTAGCGGGGCGCTTTCTCTTTGTAGTAGCCGACCGTGAAGCGGTGGTCGGACGACCAGGGAAGAATGTAACACGTCTCTGTTACTAGTAACTTCGCTCGCCGAGGGAGGTTCGGCCCGAACACCTGGACGAGGAATGTAATTAGTGGGGGTGGGGTGGAAACGGGGGGGGGAACTAAAGAGCGGGAATGTAGAGTTGATGTATAGTTTAATATACATATTAATGTTGTTGCTATTATTAGGTCAAGGGTTGGAATAAGGGAGTTTCGATAAATTAGTCACAACCTGTGACAGAGTAAAAGAAGGGTAATACGAAATCGTCCCTATTGGGGTTTGTAGGATCTAAAAGATGCATTTTCATCATGACAGGGACTTTACAGAAATAATTCCTCATGTAATTATGAAATCACCATAAGGATTGGCCTTGCTTGTTGCCGCAAATATTAAACTTGTATAATATCACACTTTTTATAACTAAAGTGTTATTTTTAGACACAGCTGGAGACCACCCATTTTGCGGCTCGTTAACTTAAAAGATATTTTTCCACAAATATTTGGTTTTTACATATGGTCAAAAAAATAAAAGACTGGGCGGTCCCGAAAATTGGGGATAATTATGTCTACTTTCAAATAAAGTCAGAATATAATACAAAATTAACTTTCTGCAAAATTAGTGTAATGATTAGCAGATGAGGTTTAATAAAAAAGTCTTAGTGCACTCGAGAGATATCCCATAATTGAAATATACATTTGCATGGCCCAATCATTTTCTAATGAATTTATGTACGACACACGAAGAAAATGTTATCAAATAGCCTTTGTGATCAAAGGCTTAAAATATCTGTGTAGGGTTATGACTTTTTACACTTTATTTTCAGAATCTTTTTTTATATGGCATTTTTAAATGTACAATTGTGAACAAAATATAAAATAATATCAATTTATTTTTGACTCAAAAAAACCTTCCCCACCAACGCCATCTTGTGATTGATTACAAATAAGAAGCGTTTTTCAATAAAATTACTTCTTTATGGATTGTGCATTAACATATATTTAATTACATTAATTGTATCCAGAAACTTTTTTATGGCATTTTTTACCTCCATGTCTGAAACAAAATAAAAAAAAAGTTTATTTTAAATTTAAAGTGCACTGTTTTAATGTATTATGCCTCTACTGCAACTTTACCAAAAATGGTCAAATCTTATGATACCATTGTTTGGTAATTGTCAAGAGTGATCTGCTTGGAATTCGGAAAGTGTGCTGGTTGATTTGAGAATATTGTATTCTTTTATTACAATTTCATTCAACTGTAATCGTCTGTCTGTAATTAATTTTGTAGGAATGCAAATTTGTCAACAAATAAATCTTGTAAAGTTTTAAAAATAATCAGCGAACTCTCCCAATATTGAAGCAGTCATGAGTGTATAATGCAACCCATAAAGAATGAGAAATGTTGAAGTTGCAGTTTAAAAAACAGCTTACAAAATTTTGAATGGTGCATGATGTATTTTGACAGAAAAATAGAAGGAGAAAAACAAGTTGTTTTATTCAAAAGAAATTCCATTAGCCATATTGTCTCTGACAAATGGAAAAGCAGAGATAATATTCACAGCGAAAAGGGCTATTCTAGCTGAATACGAACTCTATTCATGTATTCGAGTAAATATTTGTGATACAACGAATGCAAATTCTGGCAGCAAAAATGGTGTGGTACACAAGCTGCAAAATTACTGTCAACAGAACAGTGGACCAATCCCTCAGTACATAGGCTGCCAGCTTCATGTTTTAGACCTAGTAATCAAGCATGCTATGGATTCTGTTTTAGGCAGGGAAACGTCTAGTCCAAACATTTCTTATCCATTCGTTGCTGAAATTACGAGTCACTTATAGAGAAATATGGTTCTCAAGATAATAGTCTAGAAATCATGTGAGAAAACAAAGGATGGAGAGATGATATGAAGATTTTACATCATTTGACGCAAGTATTTCAGTTTTATGAATTAAGCAAAACCTTTCCAGTAATTCACTTCCAGAAACTGACGGCTTTAAGCAATGCTCGTTGGAATTCAAGTGCAATACTAGCACTTCTGGCATTCATTCTATTCCGGAAAAAAGAAACGAGAAATGTAAACATTTGTGTGCTTTCATAGCGAAAATATGGCCTGAAGTATGGTTTTCATATCAAAGGGACTGAAAAATAGGAAAAGAGATTTTAGCACCTGCTTTGCATAGATACACTGAATCAGAAAGATGCTTCTTGAGGCAGTGGGTCTGTGAAGATTCAACAATACCTGGTATAGAAGGAAGTAACCGCTGTGCAGAAAGAGCTATACAAATAATGCAAGATAATGTTTAACGTTGCGAGGCTTCAAAGACAATATTAACTGTTTTATTCTCACTGATGATGAAGCATATGACTATTTTTTTATGTTTCCTATGCTGTCATTTATTATCATTTCATATTTTGGACATCTCTATACTCATGCTTACATGCATTGCACATGCTGATCTTACGTAACTTTCCATTACAGTGTTGTGTCACATATGCTAATATGTGATATTCGTTATATGCTTTGGCGGGGAAGGTTTATCAAATATTTTCAGAAAAGATTATTTGTGTCATAATACACTCATGAAAAGTTACCTTTTTCATGACATGGAAATATGAGGTTACAAAAAAAGTCACAACCCTGCTGTGTATACACTCAATTTTGTTTTTCATTTTGAATTTTTTTTTTACCAAAGCATAAATGTTTATTTTTAGATTGATTAAGTATTCATGAAAAAGTAATCAAGATATATTAACTTTTTAGTGTGAACATTACTATTAGGTAAATGTCATCTGTAATTCACCTTAACTATTGAGATTAGGTCAAGATATGATCATGTACGGATGTGATAAAGTCTGGATATGATCATGTCCGGATATGATCAAGTGGGGATATTATCAAGTCTGAATATTACTAGGTCCGGATATGACTAGGTCCGGATATGATTAAATTGCGATTTGATAAAGTCTGGTCGTGACTAGATCCGATCATGACTTTGTCCGGATATAACTTTGTCCGATATGACCTGGTCCGGACATGATCAAGTCCGGATATGATCAGGTATAGTAATCTACGCCTAAGTTGAGACTCGGTAATGCAATGAACGCGGAGGCACTGCTGAAAATAAAATGGTAGCTGCCTGGACAATCTGTGATTTGAACCCATATCCCAAACCACGCATGTCCAGGTCACTACCTAAGAATCGTTCATTTAATTACCATTAAAAATATACCTTTTAAAAAAATCAGGTTCAATTGCAAAATTTGTACAAAAAAAATCATTACCGACCAGGTTCCTAAGCCAAAAACTGTGTCGTGCACTGATTTGTCTGTTTGTATGCTGGAAGTTCTTCAGCCGTTGTGGTGTATCGCCCAATCTGAGCTAGTACGAACACAAAATGTCGACCAGTTTTAGCCGTTGCAATTCAATCTGATGGTTGCTCTTCTTATTCATAATACATAAACGGTTTATAATGGGTTGCTGTGTCTAAGCCGTGTGTTCTCAATATACAGACTGGCACCCCAGTTTACTTTACACTGAATGATCTGTTCTGTAACAATAACTATAAATGGGGTCTTGAGTTTTAATAGTTTGAGTATCACTGGATTAAACTGAAGCAAAAGAAACACGGGGACGTCCGCTTGTGAGGGAGTAATAACTGGAATCAATACTAGAAATCGTAAAGATAGGAGTATTTTAAGGTATCGTAATCGGCAATAAAAAGTGGAGAAAAAAATTACGACACTTCCGATGCTTAATAGATTCGTTGTTGAATTACTTTCAATGACATCCGATAGTTTTAATAAAATCATCATCTTTCGAATTCAAATCAAAACCTTTTCAAATATCGCAAATGTGTGTATAAATAGTCAAATGATTGGTACGACCAATCCCTAATCAGGATTGAGTACAAAATAATAGTCCGTTTCTAGATTTAACTTTCATTAAATGACATTAATGTAATGTCACCTTGAGAAGCACCAATATGTCATCTTTAGCGCCAAACTGATGCCGTTTAAAGCAAAAAATATTTGTTCAAAGATCGCCAAGAAAGTTAAAATTTAGAGTTTCTAAAAGAGATCAACTAAATGCACATACAAACAATCTCTATTCCTCTATATTCTGATGAAGACTGTGTTTAAACACACGGCTAGATCGTGACATTCTGTTTGATATTTAGTAAAAAAAAAATCGATTTTAATTTTTTTTTGTTGGCTTGTATTGAGCTGCTGTCAACTATTATTGTTCTTTGGATAGACTTGCTGCAATGTCAACAAGCCAGGCTTTATTACCGATTTGGCAGGATGAATTCAAAGTATCACATCTGAAGGGACAGGATAGACGACCGCTGTAGTGTACTCGACTGTAGGCCTTAAAGTCTTGAGCTCAATCCAATTTGAGAATCATAAATACTATGCACAATTAACAGATTAAGAAAATAATGCAATTATAACACCAGACGACCTATTGTGTTACAAATATATTAACAAAGGAACACAAAGTGAGACTACCTTATAGAGCAAACAAAACATGGTCCAAAAGTTTCATAAGGGGAAGTAACTAGAATAGTAAATAAAGCATGGTCCAAAAGTTTCAAAAGGGGAAGTAACTAGAATAGTAAATAAAACATGGTCCAATAGTCACACCTTTTTTGTTTCAAATAAAATTAATTAAATGTATAGTATCAATGTAGGTGTCAGAGAGAATTCCCTGTGGTGGCGCACCAAATGAATGGGTTATTGAACGGAAGTGAAACACATGTACTGATACATAACACAAAAAATGAGCTAACACGTCCTGTGTCCAGAATGGAACATGCTTAGGATGCTGGTTTTAATACGAATACCTATGTCGCTGAGTGAATGTGTGTTCTGAGGATGTGAATAACTGTTATGGTATGTATGAGCAGGAGAGAGAGAAAGCATGATTGTGTTACTGGAAACAGGGTTTGTATTATACGTCTCTGTGCACAGCTGGACTGGGTGTGAACAGTTAGTTGATGCCCAGTTAGTTATGTCATGAACTTTGTACAGTGAATGTGGTCATAGTGTATTACAGCAGAGTTGTAATAGTGAAAGCGGTCAGTTAGTTTGATTTCAGTGTTTATTATACTATATATTGTACTTTTGCAAATTAAGTATTAATGTGCATCATTAAGGACCATGGCTGTTAATAATATTGTAAGGAAGTACTTTGTATTGCACGAAATATTTCTATTAGAATGATTTTCTTTTTTCTAATTCCATGGTAAAACATATTATTTTAGTAGACATAACAAATTGTGCTGCACTTTTTTTCAGTCTTTGTTCTCCGACTTTCACAAAATAAAGATTTAGACAAAGTTCCGATGTGAAGCAGCAAGTATTATATAATAATATAAGCATAAACAAAATATCTTGATTAAACCCTTGAAATTCACTCTCAATCTAATTTAGAGTTTTTTCTGCTTGACCTTAGCTGACCGCCTGTGTACCTGTCTGTGTTTATATTGGATACCGCCAGGTGAGACAGGTGTTTGTGTAGTTTGGTGAATGCGTGTTGTGTATGACAGTCGCTGGTAGACCGTGTAGTGAGAAGATCGTTCCTTGAGAAGAAGGCACATATGTGAGTGTGAGTTGAATGTAGATTTAGTGATGAGTAGATTGTGCAGACGGGATGAAGATCGTGCAGACGGGATGAAGATCGTGCAGACGGAATGAAGATCGTGCAGATGGGGTGAAGATTGTGTAGACGGAATGAAGATTGTGTAGACGGGGTAAGATCGTGTAGACGGGATGAAAATTGTGTAGACGGGGTGAAGATTGTGTAGACGGGGTGAAGATTGTGTAGACGAGATGAAGATTGTGTAGACGGGATGAAGATTTGTAGACGGGGTGAAGATTGTGTAGAAAATTATGGAGATGGGATCAGTGGCGTCACTAGGGTTGGTGTCACCCGGTGCGGTAACTCAGGGTGTCACCCCTCTCATGACACCCCGGTCTCCATATTTTTTTTTCAGACACCGTATATATGTGCGCATGCGCGACTTTATTATTTTTTTCCGTTTCCGGGGTCAGGATTTTAGCGATAATTGATATCTATAGGTCAGTGTAAGTATACCAATAATTTCATTAAAATAACGCACTGGCTCCGGATACGTCTAAGACGTACTACGTATTTTTTTTTCGGGATACGTCTAGCAAACTTTGATGACGTCAGTAAACCGAATGAATGAGAACTCTTATTTACTGCAGACGTTGATGACATCATTTACTGTTAATAATGGGAGATATATTGTTTTTTCGGGGACCATCAATAGATATTGCTCCACACCCTAACCCTATCCCTAACCCTAATTCTGAAAAAAAAAATCTGAAAAAAAAATATATGTCTCTGATAGGAATCGAACCCGCATATAGTTAGCCATAAATGGGTCACGACCATACGATTAACCCACTCTGCCAGCGCGCCACAGAAACATAGCCACAATTTTAATATATAATAAAAAAAATGGCTCTGTTATGCAATTTCCCGCGAAAAGAAAATAACTTTAAATCATAAGAGTTCATCTTAGACGTATCCGGAGCCAGTGCGTTAAAATAATTAATAATAAAAAGTACGCAGTGTCTGTTATTAATCGGAGATATTTTTATTTATTTATAAAAATTAAATACGGCTTTGAATTATTTTAAGAATATAGGCCTAAGACTAGATATTTTGCATTCGGGTGTCACCCCTCGTGAGGGTGTCACCCGGTGCGGTCCGCACCCCCCGCACCCCCCTAGTGACGCCACTGGATGGGATGAATATTGTGGAGATGGTTTGAAGATTGTGTAGATGGGGTGAAGATAGTGTAGACAGGATAAAGATTTTCTAGACGGGGTGAAGATTGAAGATTGTGGAGATTATGTGAAGATTGTGAAGATGGGGTGAAGATTGTGTAGATAAGGTGAAGATTTTGTAGATGGGGTGAAGATTGTGCAGACGGGGTTAAGATTTGTAGATGAGGTGAAAATTGTGGAGACCGGATGAAAATTGTGTAGATGGGGTGAAGATTGTGCAGACGGGATGAAAATTATGTAGATGGGTGAAGATTGTACAGGCGGGGCTAAGATTGTGTAAATGGGGTGAACATTGTGCAGGCGGGGTGAAGATTGTGGAGACCGGATGAAAATTGTGTAGATGGGGTGAAGATTGTGCAGGCGGGGCTAAGATTGTGTAGATGGGGTGAAGATTGAGCAGGCGGGGCTAAGATTGTGCAGGCGGGGTGAAGATTGTGGAGACGGGATGAAAATTGTGTAGATTGGGTGAAGATTGTGTAGGTGGGGTGAAGATTGTGCATACGGACGTGGTTGTAAAGTATGAGTGTTTGTGATGTAAAGAGAGAATAGCCCCATTCGTAGAGAATAGCCCCATTCGTAGAGAAGAGCCCCATTCGTGGGTTTTGGGCTGCATCGTGTATAAAGGACAGATATTTTAAAAATTTCTTATTGATCTAAGATGAATATATCTATGTTGTAACAAACGATTCCTACCGGTTAGGAAAAAAATATCTGATGGAAGTAAAGTTTGATGATACGCGCATTAAAGTAACATTTGTTGATATGATTATTTAAGTGAAGTTTGATGATATGTGTTTTGAAGTAAAGTTTCAAACGACTGGGGTAGGAATTTTAGGCATTGTCCAAAAGATTGTGCTATGTAAAATTATAATAATTGCCTTTTGATCATGTTTCAAATCTATATAAATAATAGCGGTGTGGGTTCTGCGTTAAATCGAAAGTAAGAAATTAATACAACCCGTATTCCAGTTTAAAATCGTCAAACGTAAATAACAGTAATATAAATCATGAGAAAATCGAATCTTCCCGAAACCAGAATAAAAAAAAAACTTAGCCTATCGATCAAACCTAATGGAATATAACTCTATGCAAAGGTTTCTCAGGGTACATCTAGTAAATTAATACATGTATATAACTTTTCATTAATGTTGGTAACTGCAGGGTTCCCTTATTTCTTAAGATCAAATGTGGCAGATAAAATGAAAAAAAAAATATATCACCACATAATAACCACGGCACATAAGTTCCCCAAAGAAATTCAGATACATATTTAGGTACATATTTAGGTAAGTACTCATCTAGGATTGAACCCAAGACTCCCAGGTCTACGGTTGAGTACTCTACTTCGGCCATCTTTCCTTTCTATCAGAGATTCATAAAAAATAATTGACACTTTGAATTCATCGTGTCAAATCGGTTGACGGCAATAAAGCCTAGATTTTTGACATCGCAGCAAGTCTGCCCATAGAACAACAAGGCAAATAGTTCATAACAGCTCAATACAAACCATTAAAAAAAAAAAGTTAAAATCGATTTTTTTTTTCTAAATAACAAACAGAATGTTACGATCTAGCCGTGTGTTTAATTAAACACAGTCTCCATCAGAATAATATATATAATAGCGATTTGGGTAATGCGTTAAGACGAAAATAAAGAATTAATACAACAGTATTCCAGTTTAAAATACAATCATGAAAAAAAAATCGGATCTGTCCGAAACCAAAAAAATAACGTAACCCACCGATCAAGCCTAAGGGATATAACTTTATGCAAACGTTTTGCAGGGTACAGCTAGTATAGAGGAATATAGATCGTTTGTATGTTTCTTTTTGGTTGATCTCTTTTAGAAACTCTAAATTATTAAATTTTCAAATCGATCCTTCAACAGATATTCTGTAAACATTTTGTAGTTTAAAAATGTCGTAAACATGTTTTCAAAGGTGGCACCTAAGAGCTTCTCAAGGTGGCATTACATTAATATTATTTAATGAAACGAAAGTTAGAAATGGAGCCCAATCTCAACCCTCATAAAAGTTTTGTAGTTACCAATAGTTTGCCTATTTATTAAGTATCGGAAGTTGTGTACTTTTTCTCCACTTTTTATTGCCGTCTACCATACCTTAAGATACTCCTATGTTTTCGATTTCTAGTATTGATTCCAGTTATTACTCCATCACAAGTGGCCGTCCCCGTGTTTCTTTTGCTTCAGTTTAATCCAGTGATACTCAAACTCTTAAAACTCAAGACCCCATTTATAGTTATTGTTACAGAACAGATCATTCAGTGTAAAGTAAACTGGGGTGCCAGTCTGTATATTGAGAACACACGGCTTAGACACAGCAACCCATTATAAACCGTTATGTATTGTGAATAAGAAGAGCAACCATCAGATTAAATTGCAACGGCTAAAAACTTATCACATGTGGTTGAAGTTTTGTGTTCGTACTAGTTTATATAGGGCACTACACCAGGACGGCTCTAGAACTTTCAGCATAAAAGAGACAAATTAGTGCAAGACACAAACAACTTTTGGCTTAGGAACCTGGTCGGTAATGATTTGTTTTTTTGTAAAAAATTGTGCAATTGAACCTGATTTTTTTTTAAAAGGTATATTTTTAATGGTAATTAAATGAACGATTCTTTGGTAGTGACCTGGACCTGCGTGGTTGGGGATATGGGTTCAAATCCCCGTTTGTCCAGGTAGCTACCATTTTATATTTAGTAGTACCTCCGTGGTAATCGCACTATGGAGGAGTATCAAGTACTGTGAGGATTATTGGACCTGTCATATCCGAAACTGATCAAATACGGACTTGATATAATCCGAACTTGATCATATTCAAACTTGATCATATACGGACTTGATCATATCCGAACATGAGCATATCCGGACCTGATGATGACCGGACTTAATCATATCCGGACCTGAACATATCTGAACCAAATATCATTGGTTTAGGGGAATAACACATGAAATTAATTGAATACATACATTTACATTTATCAGTAATATATATTATTTTTAATGAGCGACCAATCTTTTGCTGCAGGTAAAAAACAATCAGAATGAAAATAAAAATATTGGGGTTATCAATAATTTAAAAAAAAGGCCATTTAATATTGTTTGTTCTACATAAAGTGTGAAATCAAAAGGCTGGACCATGCAAGACTATGTTTGTATTTAATATTGTTTTCTTCATTTGTTCTACATATAAAGTGTGTTATCAAATGGCTGGACCATGCAAGACTATGTTTCTATTACGGGAAATCTATCGAGTGCACATTTACCTCATATTAAACTTGTCTAATTTTATTACATTACTTTTGCAGAAATGTAATTTATGTTATTTTTATTATTACATTTTTGTAATGTTCGACCAGTTTGAGCTTACTTGAAAGTAGACATAATTATCATAAAGTTTATAGTTTTATAGGGACTGTCCAGTCTTTGTTTTTACCCAATGTTAAAAACTATATTTTGAAAAATGTTTGGCCAAATTTTTTCCAAATTTATTTTTTAAAAGTATCGAACCGCCATGACGAGCTGTCATCTAAATTAATATTTTAGTTATGAAATGTGTGGTGTAATACAGTTTGATATCAGCAGCAGTAAAAAAAAACAAAGCCAATCTTTATGGCGATTTCATAATTACACGAGGAATTATTTCTGTGAAGTCCCTGTCATGATGGAAAGCTTTTCTCTTAGATCTTCAAACCCCAATTGGAACAATTTCGTTATCCCCGTGTATTATTCCCACCATAAACAGGTAGTGCATTGATACAAAAGCAGAATGTGAGAGATGGAGGTGATTTTAATTAATCATAAACATAAAAATGCCCTTGATTTTACAAGGGTGATCGAACCAAGAACCACCATATCTACAACTGTGCGCTTTACCAATTCAACCATCCTATATGCAATTTTCAATATATAAGTTATGATGACTGAAAGATAATTGTAGCGGTTTAACTAAGTTCATGCAATTTACGTTTCAGTAATCATACCTACTTTATTTTGTTCATTTTAAACTCTTCAGGTTATCACAGTAGAACAATATTATGCTTATCTTTCAAGTCCTTCTCATTCTAAGTGTTGAGATATTCGGGTCAATAAGCCTCGGATGCAACGAAACTTACTTTTGGAATGGGGCATCACACCCAAATCTACCATCGTGTGGTCGAGAAAACTTTTATATCCGTGGCTTGATACCTAATAGTACTACATTGGTCGATCGACATAGATGGTACCTTACTGGGGCGATGTGCTGCTCCTCGCCCCCTCAATGGAGTGCTAGAGAAACTTTGGTTGAATACGCAGACTGGTCAAAAAAAAGGAAATGGTATCATTGTCCTAACGGCTACTTTCTGAATGGTTTTCACAGACAAAACACCACAAGCAAATATAACTGGGACCCAAGCACCATGGGAAAGGCTAGGTGTGTCAAACCGGCAGCTCACCCTGTTCATTATGGAACCTGTTACAACCAGGATGCAAAATATGTGTTTACAGGTGGTCAGGCTTTATGCTCTAAGGCAGAATATTACTATATGACTGGAATCAAAGTACTCGATTGGGTTTTTTTTTTGTCCATGAAGTAAGATGCTGCCAAATGGCGTCCAAACCACATAAAATATACCGCTATGAACAGCTACAGGACCATATAATGGCAACGAAATTGATGCCTATGGCTGAGTTGGCTGATGCGTTAGGGTTTGAGCATTGTGCTGGTGTCAAGGGGTTGTACTGCGGGGAAGATTTCGAATTGTCCCAAAACACGTGGCTGGCCTTAAACGAAAAATCCACGGATTGAAAGTGCTTACATAGACTTAAAATTGATTATGGGAACTGGGGTCTCGAAGTTAAAAATATTACCTATGGTAAAATTACCTCGAATATGTACCAGGCAGAGACTATTGACTCAGGGACAGTTCGCAATCGCGCAAAGACACAAGTGACAGAATCCTTTGAAATCTCAAAGACTGTCGAAGATACTGTTATTGTAACATTATCAGATTCTTTTACTAGTAGCCACGAGATATCATTGTCTCTGAATTTCAAACTTCCATGGATCTTCGATGTATCTCTATCATATAAAACTAGACTTGATTTATCTCGTTCACGTGTATGGAGCAAAGAGACTATCAACTCCAGAACTTATAAAAAGACTACAGAGGTAACTCTGGACCCTTCGACAACGGCCAGCTACGAGGTAATCGCGAGAACAAGTAAGTTGACTGTTCCCTACACTGCCGTTGTCGTTGCTACTTTCTCTACCCAAATCTCTGGCAGTTTAAAACGGGGTCGGGGTTTCTCTGGACCATCGGTTAACTACCATAATCTTCATCATGGATCTGATCCAGACAAATCTATATCCTATCGTTTTGGAGACGAAAATATCCCATTTTACAAAGTTCTCAAAAAGCAACGCGAGAGCCGATCTGAACCCTGGATGTGGAGTGACATTGAGTACAACATCCCTGGTGTACGTGACGCCATCGACAAACTAACTGACGAGCAGTCTTATGAATTTGAGTTAAGCGGAACATTGGAAAAAGTCTCAGGAACAAAGATAGACGTCATTTAGAAAACAGAACAACTGGCTTGTCCTAACGTCATTGACAAAGGCAATGCTACGTTCACGAATTAAACATATTAATGTTTACTTATGCCAATTTTTTATTTCTTTCTTTTGTGCTAATCATTATTAAAAGTTTTTTTCTGAAAAAAAAAATGTGGTTTTAAATTTGCTTAAATAAATTTTGTTAAATAATGTACATTAATGAATTGAATCATCTATATGGCGCACTGTTTTATATCGTTTTTAAATTAACTATCAAGGCGGCTGTCTATGTTTTCTTTGTGTGTAGTTGACCTTCCATTTAAATCTTTTCTTTTATCCCCCCCCATACCAATAATCAATTTCACACATATGAAAATGAGTGCATATGTCCGTCATTAAACTATCAGCCTCTACTAAGAAACTGATTATATTCAATCATTACCGGCCATAATAAGGAGAAAGAAAAAAGGGTCATAATGATCAGGCCTTGCACCAGAGTATTGACCCTAAACTTAACGCCTTCATGCCCGTATACCACTCTCCAGAGCAAGTAATGGGTCGATGGTCATGGGTCAATGGGTTGCCAAATTGGATGGGTCACATGGGTCATGGGTCAATGTTCCCTGACCCACGACCCATCCTTAGTCTCCGCCCGACCCTAAAAAAACCCGTCGTCGCGCGATTTTTTTCAAATTTCAAAATGGTTTCTTGAAAAAAAAACATTCAATGGTTCTTGGGTCATGGGTCATGATGGGTCTGGGTTCAAGAACTTGATGGCTCATATGGGTCATGGGTCAAGCTCAGTGATCCATTACTTGCTCTGTCTCCCCTCTCGCTCCTCACCGCTATGTCGTAATATTTAATTAATATTAACCTGGGCTGTATTTTGCGAGCGAATCTATTGAGAAAAAGTTTTGTGAATCTGTTTACCGTAGGTTGTGTGTGAGTCTATTGACTGTACGTTTTATGGATATATATACTATGTGTTTTGTGTGTGAGTCTATTGACTGTACGTTTTATGGATATATATACTATATGTTTTGTGTGTGAGTCTATTGACTGTACGTTTTATGGATATATACTATGTGTTTTGTGTGTGAGTCTATTGACTGTACGTTTTATGGATATATACTATGTGTTTTGTGTGTGAGCCTATTGACTTTACGTTGTATACATCTATTAAATGTATATATTGAGTGTTAATCATTTGCCTGTATATTGTGTACTAATTTTTTTTTAAATGGAAGTTACATGAAGAAGAATTGTTTACCAGCCGTTAACTGCAGTCAGAAATTTGTCTGATATGAATATCTTTACAACCAACATTTTAGTAGATTTGGTTTTAATGGCTGAAGTTATAAACAGACATATTTGGTCGATCTAAGATTTTTTTTTCTGTTCTCATTTCTGACAAAATATATATTTCCTTGCCTCTTAAAGTCAAAGCCAAATTTATTGTTCATCACTAAGTAGCTTAATTTTCTATAATTATCCACACACTGCCTTTGACTGTGCTATGGTTTTGAACATATCTCTTCATTAGAGTCAAAAAAAAATATGTGTAACATTAATTTAAAAAACATTTCAGATTAACAAAGCTTGAGAATTTCATTTTACATATCTAACCAGGGGCGCCCAGAGCAGACTAGGGCCCCAGGACATCATTGCGGGCCCCTCAGTAAACAATGAGTCGTGAAAGAATTGGCATGGTCGGGGCGGCCGGGCCCCCTTACAGATGCGGGCCCCCTGGCAATGATCCCCCCGACCCGCCCTCTCGGCATGCCTGTTTCTGACTACTTATATAACTAACGTTTATTAAACAGCACGATATAAAGTGTGTTGGTGCGTTCATTGCAATGCGGTCTTAAAAAGATATATAATATAGATAAAAGAGTAGAATTTTTTGTTTCCCTAAAATTATTTTTAAATTGTCTCCGGTACCGCACATATAATTCAACCATAAAACACATTTTGTTTTTTTTTACAAAAGAATGGGAAACCCAAATTTCAAAAGCTTTTAATCAACCCATTTTAAAGTCATTAAGTGTTCAACTGTGTTTCAAGAACACAGTCATACTGTTGTTGTTGCTGTCGTTTATTCAATAGTGGAAGCCGACATTACAAGGCTGGAGTCGTGACGTCCCAAATGCAACTAGCGGGCCAGCTCGTGACATCATCCAAGTGGCCCGTGGTTGGCCACTCTAGAGGTCAATGACGCTAGACCAAAGTTTTCTTATTAACTAACAAAAAACAACAACAACACTTGTATTGTTGTGTCTAGAAAAGTTTTAGTAAACATTTACTTTGCGTTTTATTTTAGGATAATAACAGCTAATAACAAGCAGTTGTGTACGTAGGGGGGGGGGCTACGCCCCAAGAAGCAGTTATTATTCAATAGCGAGAGGAGACATTTTCAACTGATGTGTACATTTCGGCACATAATAGATCGGGCATGTTAAGAGTCTGTCTCGACCACCTGGTGGTTACGCCACACCAACAGAGTCAATACTAAATAGCCCTGCAACATTTTACTGTAATTTGTTGCAATATAACATCAGTCAAAATATTTTAAATTTACACAAATAGTTTTCAGTAGGTGTTACGCAATTTTCTTAATTAATTTTTTTCTGGAATCTAGTGGGATCTCTCTAATCATAATATTACAAATTTGTACATGGGGCTTTGGGATGGCGGGGGTCTAAGGAATTGAAATATTGAGTTAGAGGATCCGTGAAGATAAAAAAAGTTACCAGCCGTTGGTTTAGATATCTCATTGTCAGTGTATATACAAAAAAATATTGACTAGCTTAGAGGTTTCAAAACATCGGGACAATGGAAGGTACAGTGCCACCCTGGCTAGAAACATATTGATTTTAGATTTTCTGTTGATAACAGATGGTAAGTTCAATTTGAGGCTCTGTATGGTCGCCATAAATATATTAACGTGTAAGTAGCCACTCAGGGCTGGGGGTGGATTCCTGTCTATGGCCGCCATAAATATTGTAGTGACCCTCTTAATTTAACACACGGCGCTGGACCAGTCGTCACCTTTACAGGTGTGTAAAAACAAGAGATGAGGACGATGCGTGGAGACCAGTCACGTGACCTGATTTTGTAGGTGTGGACAGGACATGTGGAGTTAATTGATTTTTGGTTTTGGAGGACAAGGAATTCGTGACCTGGGTAGAACACGTTTGACTCGCTTGTGGCCGGCAGTGATTTTTCCTTTGTGAATGTATTAGTTTAGCTTAGTAGTTGCAGATTTAATGTTAAGTGACTTTGTAGTAATAAATAAAAGTACTAGTCTAGTTATATTGAACCCGCGTGTCCTGTGTGTCATTCTGTATAATATAAAGTTATTACAATATATTAACGTGTACGTAGCCACTCAGGGCTGGGGGCGGATTTGCTATGGGCCGGGACAAAATTAAATCTATAAATAAGTCATTGAATTTTAATTCTTTATCTCTTCATGTTACCGACCTAACGTCACGTCTGTTCTTGTGAAGATTAAACAGGGAATAATTGGCCCAAAAAAAAAAGAACATTTTTTTTTATTTTCTTTGTTTTAAACCCCACATTTGATTACCACAAAAAAAAAGTAAAAAAAAAGTAATCAGAAATGTAAAAATTTCATAATTTTCAGATGAAATTTAGAGGCTGCAAATTTTAGTATGTTCTCCATTTACCGCATTTTATCCCGAATATTGATGAACCTGAATAAAGACTGTTATGTTCTTTGATGCAACTGTTTAATATTTATGTTGGTTGCAAACTTTGCCTTATTTGCACTCAATGTCTATTAGCACTTATTGACATTTAATATTAATAATGAACGGAAAGCTCAGAGAAAAGAGAGATCAGAGAGGTTAGAGCAAAAAGTGAAAAATGACCAGGAAACTCTAAAAAAATCTCAAATGTCCAGCACGTTATTGCAATTTTTTTCTGATGAAAGGGTCACTGAAGAAAATGAACACGATGAAGAATTTTTGAAAAGTGCATCACAGAAACGAATAAAATGTGCAGAAACTGCTCCAACAAAGTATGTTCTGTCCAAAGAAGTTGCTGCAGCATTAGATAGATCACAAGTTAGTGATCATACAGCAGTCCATTTACTAGCTACAAACACACAAATCCGATGCCTACTATGTATTGTGTTCAAAACCGACTACAAACACACAAATCCGATGCCTACTATGTATTGTGTTCAATACCGACTACAAACACACAAATCCGATGCCTACTATGTATTGTGTTCAATACCGACTACAAACACACAAATCCGATGCCTACTATGTATTGTGTTCAATACCGACTACAAACACACAAATCCGATGCCTACTATGTATTGTGTTCAATACCGACTACAAACACACAAATCCGATGCCTACTATGTATTGTCTCACCACTATTCACCATCCCCATTTACTGTACTTTTTTATTTATTTTAAGACTCATCTCTTTTCAGCGGTTCATAAATTATGGTATGTCTAGATCTGATTTATCGCTGCTCTACAGAACTACAGTAGGTTATCCTGAAAACTAATCTGGGGTAGATGCTTTGTTTTTTTTTTTAAATGAGAACACCTGACATAAACACAGTAAACACATTTTAAGCCCCTGATGGGTTCTGAATAGCAGCCATCCGACCTGGTGGCGAAATGTTGACCTGTGTCTCTGAAAGTGTCATACACCACATTGAAGTAGAAGTGTCTGCAAGGTGAAGACCCTTGTGAGGTAATATATATATATATATATATATATATATATATATATATATATATATATCATTCTGGTTGATGCGCTGAACATTAATTTTTGTAAAATAAAATACGGCTTTAAAATTAATGAAAGATGTTCAAAGCCATTTAATTTAAATCATAAATTATTTCTTTGACTTATTTAATATTAAATTTTTTTTTTTAAAATAACAAAAAAAAAATTTAATATCACAGTGGGCGAAAATCAAATGAGCCAATATCGATACATTTCATGAAAACGGTAATACAAGAACAAGGAACAAGGATTGGCTTTGAATTCGTTTCGTTAGCCGCAACAGTCTCTGATATTTATGTTTGTTTATACAACTTATTTTGGGGAAGCGGGGGTACGGGTGGGGTGGGGGGTCGCATTACAAATTCCAACATGCACAGAGATCCAATTTTTCTTTGTATGTGAATTATCAACGTTTCAATCATACAATTAGTAATTTTATTTTACTATATAGCAAATGATACTGAATGATAACATACAAATTTAGAAATGCAAATAATTAATTAAAGTTGAAGTTTAACAGAAGATCACAATCATTAAATATTAACACAGTCATTTAAAGTAACCATTGTTTTTTTTTTAAACCACCCGATTTGTTTAGCATCAAATTTGTTCAATCATTAGATTTTTTACAACCTCAAATTTGTTAAACAAAATTTAACACAACAACAACATTGTTTTCTTCAATTAGACTAAGCGTAGATTGATAGTGTGTGTTGATATGAGAGTAGATTGATAGAGTGTTGATATAAGAGTAGATTGATAGAGTGTTGATATGAAAGTAGATTGATAGAGTGTTGATATGAGAGTAGATTGATTGTGTGTTGATATGAGAGTAGATTGATGTAGTGTTGATGTGAGAGTAGATTGATAGAGTGCTGATATGAGAGTAGATTGATGGAATGTTGATATGAGAGTAGATTAATGGTGTGTTGATATGAGAGTAGATTGTTGGAATGTTGATATGTGAGTAGATTGATGGTGTGTTGATATGAGAGTAGATTGATGTAGTGTTGATATGAGAGCAAACTGATGAAGGGTTGATATGAGAGTTGATTAATGGTGTGTTGATATGAGAGTAGATTAATGGTGTGTTGATATGAGAGTAGATTAATGGTGTGTTGATAAGAGAGTAGATTGATGGTGTGTTGATATGAGAGTAGATTGATGGTGTGTTGATATGAGAGTAGATTGATGTAGTGTTGATATGAGAGTAGACTGATGAAGTGTTGATATGAGAGTAGATTGATGGTGTGTTGATATGAGAGTAGACTGCTGTAGTGTTGATATGAGAGTAGACTGATGAAGTGTTGATATGAGAGTAGATTGATGGTGTGTTGATATGAGAGTAGATTGATGGTGTGTTGATATGAGAGTAGATTGATGGTGTGTTGATATGAGAGTAGATTGATGGTGTGTTGATATGAGAGTAGATGGATTGTGTGTTGATATGACATTAGATTGATGAAATGTTGATATGACAGTAGATTGGATGGATTGTGGATATAAGAGTAGATTGATGGTGTGTTGATATGAGAGTAGATTGATGGCGTATTGATATGAAAGTAGATTGATAGAGTGTTGATATGAGAGTAGATTGATGGAGGGTTGATATGATAGTAGATTGATGGTGTGTTGATATGAGAGTAGATTGATGGCGTATTGATATGAAAGTAGATTGATAGAGTGTTGATATGAGAGTAGATTGATGGAATGTTGATATGAGTTGTAGATTGATAGAGTGTTGATATGAGAGTAGATTGATGGTGTGTTGATATGAGAGTAGATTGATGGAATGTTGATATGAGAGTAGATTGATGGAGTGTTGATATGAGAGTAGACTGATGGAGTGTTGATATGAGAGTAGATTGATGTAGTGTTGATATGAGAGTAGATTGATAGAGTGTTGATAAGAGAGTATATTGATAGATTGTTGATATGAGAGTAGATTGATAGAGTGTTGATAAGAGAGTAGATTGATAGAGTGTTGATAAGAGAGTATATTGATAGATTGTTGATATGAGAGTAGAATGATAGAGTGTTGATATGAGAGTAGATTGATAGAGTGTTGATAAGAGAGTAGATTGATAGGGTGTTGATATGAGAGTAGATTGATAGAGTGTTGATTTGAAAGTAGATTGATGGTGTGTTGATATGAGAGTAGATTGATAGAGTGTTGATATGAGAGTAGATTGATGGAGTGTTGATAAGAGAGTAGATTAATGACGTGTTGATATGAGAGTAGATTGATGTAGTGTTGATATGAGAGTAGATTGATGGAGTGTTGATATGAGAGTAGATTGATGGAGTGTTGATATGAGAGTAGATTGATGTAGTGTTGATATGAGAGTAGATTGATGTAGAGTTGATATGAGAGTAGATTGATGTAGAGTTGATATGAGAGTATATTGATGGAGTGTTTATATGAGAGTAGACTGATGGAGTGTTGATCTGAGAGTAGATTGATGAATGGTTTTAATGAGAATAGATTGATAAAAATTGATATGAGAGTAGATTGATAGTAATTGAAGTTAAACTTCATATATTACAGGTTAATTCTGTGCTTAACTCAAAAGCCAGTGGTGGGCTGTAATCCGCCTATGATTGGTGGTATAACTATTATATTGTTATAAAGCATTCACGGCATTCTTTTTTTGAGATTATCATAAATTAATCAATGTATTTAAAAAGGTTTTTTTTTATGATATTAGATGTTTTTTTTTTAACATTAATTAAATCGACAAGCAGCCATATTTATAGTTTTGTTTGAAACATACATTTTGTACACAGACATTCATCTTTAACTTTTCAATTCCCTTTTACTTTCAGCCCTTCAATTCAACGCTATTCATACTATACTAAAGATGTATTAATTTTTTTTTTTTCTTCCCTTTGAACGTAAACAGGTTTAATCAAAAGAACAATGTTTGTCATACATGTCATTCTCTTTATTGAGATGTTTGTCTCAGTGAACTGTGATTGCTCCATAGCGTCTAATACGTTCTACGAACAAGAGAAATTAATGAAGATATCATGTGAAGGGACTAACTTTTATGTCAGAGGCTTAATACCTGGCCACGAAATAGGCATTCCGCGTATTTTTGCTAGCATGGACATAAAAAAAGTTGAATGTTGCGGCCCCCGCGAAGTGTGGAACTCTTCTGAGACGCTGCTCGTGTACCCCGAATGGCCGAATAAGTTATCGGACGCCTTTTGGTTTCTTTGCCCTAAAGGCTACTTTTTAAACGGATTGTATAAATACAAATCTGTAAACCCTCTCTTTCGTTTGGACGTTGTCAATAGACCCAGGTGTGCCATACCAGTTGACCATCCGAATTACTACGCCCATTGTTACTCAATAGAAATTACTGAGAATTTCAAAGCCAATAAAACAATAAAAATGCGTCTTGTAGAGAAGGCTATTATATAACTGGAATCCATAAACTGAGTGGTGGCATTATGGCTAAATATTTCGACGCAATAAGATGCTGCTCCATGGTCCCGAAACGCGAGGAACCATTAAATTTTGAAGCTTTAAAGACACGCATTATGCATACGACATTAAACACAATGGTCGAGTTGGCAGACGCGTTGGGTTATAGGTATTGCTCTGGCTCCAGGGCCCCTGTCCGCTTCACCAGGGACGGCGACACATGGAATACAAGCTGTGAGAAAAACGATAAGCTCGATTGCGATAAAATTCATTGCGGTGAAGACATGATACAGATTGCTTACGAAAACTGGGATCTGTCAGTCAAAAGTATTACCTATGGTAAAATAACTACAGATAGTTACCAGCCTGAGACTGTAGATTCCGGGGTGATTAATAACAGCGCGAACTCTAAGGTGACTGAAGCTTTTGAAATTTCCAAGACAGTCACAGACACTTTCAGTTACTCTGTAACTGACTCATTTACTAAGAGTGATGAATTTTCAGTGTCACTCAATTTGGCATTTGAAGGGTTTGGGGGTGGTGCGTCCGCATCCTATACATACAAAACAGAATTTTCTCATTCGTCAACATTGCAAGTAGACTCTCTCGACTCCAGAACGTATACAAGAATAAATACAATTACTCTCGAACCTTGGACAGTTGCTAGCTACAACGTATTGGTTATTAAAAGCAAGACAACCATTCCATACACTGCCATCATTGGTGTTACTTTTTCAATACAGTTTAGTGGTAGATTACGATGGCAATATGAATTGAACGGCCCATCAACCAACTTTCACTACCAACAACAAAGGATTGCAAATACGGAAATATTTCACTATCGTTTTGGACACGCAAGTGTTCCATTTTACAAAGCTCTAAAAAAAGAACGTGATTTAAAGTCTGCTCCTTGGCTCTGGGGTGACATTGAAAAGTACGTAAAAGGGTCTCGTGAAGTTATCGAGCGATTAACTGACGAGCGATTATACGAGTTTAAATTACGCGGAGCGCAAGAAAAAGTTTCAGGAACAAAGATTGACGTCATATGGAATACAGAAAATCTGACTGTACCCGATGTCAGTTGTCCCATGAATACTCAATTCGTTAATGAAAGAAGTATAACTGTTAAATGATCCAACATCTTGAGAGTGACATCATAGAAGATTTTTGTTTACTGTCAGAAAATATAAACAACAACAACAATAATCTAATAATATAAAAGCGATTTTTGGTTCTGCGTTAAAGAATTAATACATCAATACTCTGGTCCAGTTTAAAATACATTCATGAAAAAAATCTGATCTACCCGAAACATAAAACAACATAGTCTACCGATCAAGCCTAAGGGGATATAAATCTATGCAAAAAAAAATTTTTGTAGGGTACAACACATATAATAAAATTATTTTTGAAATAACATGTTGGTTTTCTTGTAATCATGTCTTATTTATTCTTCCTTTCGCTTTACAGCCAATGTAGGGCCCTGTCCTGCCATACTATTCTTCTCCACTTTTCCAAATCAATGGCCTTCTTCCTCCAATCTCTCACTCCTATGTCTTCAAGACTTTCTTCACCTCAACAAACCATCTGCTTGTTAGTCTGCCCTTAGGTCTTTCCCCATCATATATTATTGAATTTTGACATTAATTTGTTGTTTTTTATTCTTTCTAATTGCTCTGCTCTATATCTATTTATATTTCAGTTCTTAGATTTAGTTCTTTGTTGACTCATACAGCTCTGAATTGGCTTTTTTTTCTCCACTCGTTATTGTCCTTTACAGGCCCATATATGTTCATTAATATTTTCTTTTCCCAAGTGTTTAGCAAATGTTCCGCTTGTTTGCTGATAGTATATGTTTCACTATCATATGTTACTGCTGGTCGGATCATTGTCTTATACATGTTTCTTACGTTTTCTGTAGATCTGTCTGTTTTTTAAAGTATTTTATTTAATGTGTAATATATTCCGTTCTCTATTTCTAGTCTATGTTTGATCTCTATCATTATATTATCAGGTATTGAAAGCCTACTATTTCAAATAATCTGTAAGTAATTTTGAAAGTTTTTTTTTCTTTCCCTTCATGTTCATTGCTTTCTAATAGCATGTATTGTGTATATGACTTATTGAATGTCTGCGCTGCTGTTTCGAATTCTATGAAGCCTTTGGCTATACCTTTGCTTTGCTTTCCTATCAATGTTATGTCATCATCATATGCAAGGTACTGGATGGGTTCTGTAAATATTTTTCCAGTTTTTATAGTCTCTGTTTTTTTTTTCACTTCTGAGGTAATGTGTTATAGTTCATGGCTTATCCAACTGTATGTTTCCTGTGACTTTTTCTAGGGTTAATTTGAATAGTATGCACGAAAGGGAGTCTCCTTGTCTAAGTCCTTGGTTTACTTTAAATTCTCTTGAGCTTTCCCCTTGGATTTTCACCTTTCTTCTTGAATTATTTAATGTCCTGCCTACTAGTCTAAAAAGCTTTTTGGAGATACATAACTCCTGCACTGCTTTGTAAAGATAATTTCTATTGATTCATACGCCATATTCAAATCTATTAAAAGTGGTGTAGATGTATATTATGTTCGTAAAATTTTTTCTAGAGTGTTTCACATGGAATAGATGTGGTCCTTGTTTACTATGTTAGGTGAGAAACCAAATTGATGGACACCTAACATTGTTTCAATGAAGTTCCTTATTCTAATGCCAATTATTTTTATTAGTATTGTATATACTGTTTTAAGCAGAGAGGTTATCATGTAGTTGTGGCAATTTAAATTTGACCATTTCTTTTGAAGTGCCACTATTAAAGCTGTTTCCAATTTCTGGGTCTTACCAGATGCGAAATCAATTAGTCGTGTTTTATTTATCGTTGCTTTCTTTGTGTAGGCTGCAGCTTTCAATTGTTAGTCTGTATATTATATCTTTGCCAATATTAGCCAATATTGAAGTCTTCTAACACTAATTAATTATCATGTGTGTGCGTTTCTTCATACATCCTTTCTAGGGCATCATAAAATTCGTCATATGAATTCTGAATCCTCTGTGGGTGGCTGAGCACATATTAGGGTTATAAGAAAACTTTTAACCACATATTGTGATGCTGCAAACTTTTTCGTTAGCTGGTATCAAGATTATTGCTTGCTTAAGAATGTTCCTAGTGTATTTGTTGTGTTCCCACTATAAAATATGGTTTACTATACTGTTTTAATTACGTCTGAGTTTTATCATCTGATTTCTTGGAGTGCTGCTATAATATTTGTGTGTTTATTTTATAAGCTTTTCAGTGAAGCGGGTTAGGGTTCCTGCTCTGTAGAGACTTTAAAAAATCACGTCGTTAGCCAGTCATTTCGTCCGTTATCGTGCAAAAGTCAGTTTCCATTTCAATCAGTCCGTTTATAAATTATTGATTGGTTTTCGTGAATGGGTAGTTAGCCCTGTGCACTACCACTAGGGTGTTGCCTCTCATAGCCTTGCGCACTGCCACTAGGGTGTTGCCCCTCATATCCTTGTGCACTACCACTAGGGTGTTGCCCCTCATAGCCTTGCGCACTGCCATTAGGGTGTTGCCCCTCATATCCTTGTGCACTACCACTAGGGTGTTGCCCCTCATATCCTTGCGCACTGCCACTAGGGTGTTGCCCCTCATATCCTTGTGCACTACCACTAGGATGTTGCGCCTCATATCCTTGTGCACTACCACTAGGGTGTTGCCCCTCATATCCTTGTGCACTGCCACTAGGGTGTTGCACCTCATATCCTTGTGCACTGTCACTAGGGTGTTGCCCCTCATATCCTTGCGCACTGCCACTAGGGTGTTGCCCCTCAGAGCCTTGTGCACTACCACTCGGATGTTGCCCCTTTAGCCTTATTGGTAGCTGCCGTTATTTAACATTAGAACCTTTAGCCTTTGTGGATCCTTCCACTATCTACAAGGCAGTTATTTCCTGCTTTGGTCCGCCCCGAGATAATAATTTCATCGGCACTTACCATACCAGCCGACCTTTACCCTTTGGGGAGACGCCTGATGCGAGTTTGACCTTTCTAAACCGGTCACTATAATTATGTCAGTGAGTCTAATTATCCAAATAGCATCATGGCATAATGTCATTAAATCTATTTATGAATAACTAGACATTATGAAGTGTCTATTAAGACTAATTCTTATAAAGGGCTTTTAGTCATTTCTTGAACCAAGGGTCCTGGCTTTGATCGCCACTAATGAGCAAAGGTATTTTTCGGGCTATGGTAAAAGTTTTCACTCTTTCTCGCGTGGTGGTGTTGAAAGAAGGGAACTATAAAACCAGTCCCGTTGTGGTTAAAAATCTCAAAGAGATTCACATCTCACCCACAGACCTGAGTGATACCCATATCTCCCGTAGTGCCTCCTTGGCCATTGCAAAATCGGCTCTAATGGGGATGACAGAAGAAAAATACGAATGCTTCTGATTGATATGATTTTGGATATTAAAATATAATGCTTACAAAGACTGCACGGATCTATAAAGGGTACGTGCACGACAATAAACACAGAAACTCAAATAATTTATTTACAATTAGTTAAAGAATTCGGTTTTACATATTTACCATAAATGCATATGTGTCTATACAACTTAAAGCATTATGTTAATCCAAAATCAGACATCCCTCTAGGCCTGATGATTACACGTCACATTCTATGAAAATTAAATCTTTGTCCTCGACCTTGATAATCAAACAACCTGTGCCAAATAGATCCAAGCTGTTCGTCTCAAACAGCCTTTTTATCTGTTTTAAACAGCCCTTTATCTGTCTCAAACTGCCCTTTTATCTGTCTCAAAAAGCCCTTTTATCTATCTCACAGCCCTTTTATCTGTCTCAAACAGCCTGTTACGTTATTATTTTCACATATGTAACGTTAACTTTTCTGACTAATAAATATATCAACGCCAAGGCTTGGTATATGAACACAACAGATCCAACTTTAATTGCTTCTAAACATAGGTGAATATATATGTATATATAATATAAGTCCTTTGTCTAATGATGTCTACTTAAACAAATGTCACTACAAGTTTACAACTAACTCTTAGAATCTTAGAACTGTCTACACCGAACTAACTACGTCTAACTCATATGTCTGTCAGCACCTTACTAACTAAACTACTACTATTCACGTCTTTTATAAGGTTGGGGCGAATACGTTGGTGCAACGTTTGGGGGGGGGGGAACGACGATGTCTGTCACCGAAACGTTTGGGGGGGGGGGGAAGAACGTCAGTGAAACGATTGGGGGGAAGGCGACGTCGATGAAACGAATCTACACAACATAGCGGTTGGAACCTTGACCCTGTGGTGAACTGGGGTTGGTGGGGGAGAAGGGCAATTCTACACGTCACACAGCCCTTTTATCTGTATCAAAAAGCCCTTTTGTCTATCTCTGACAGCCCTTTTATCTTTCTCAAACTGCCCCCCCACCCTATTACCAAGAGTTGACTTATCAGAAAATCTCCCTGTGCCGTACGAAGCCACAGAAACATGGCCTGTAAACATTTTAGAAGAGTTTGGTCCCCTGTTTACACTTGATATGAAACGTACAATACAAATTGTGTTAACCATTAAGTGGAAATTACGACACAGTTAGTGATGTTCAATAGCTAGACACAATGTGGTGATAGGACACAGTTAGTGATGTTCAATAGCTCGACACAATATGATGATAGGACACAGTTAATGATGTTCAATAGCTCGACACAATGTGATGATAGGACACATTTAGTGATGTTCAAAGCTAGACACAATTTGGCCATATGACACAGTTAGTGATGTTCAAAGCTACACACAATGTGATGATAGGACACAGTTAGTGATGTTCAAAGCTGGACACAATTTTGCAATAGGACATAGTTAGTGATGTTCAAAGCTAGACACAATTCGGCGATATGACACAGTTAGTGATGTTCAAAGCTGCACATAATGTGATGATAGGACACAGTTAGTGATGTTCAAAGCTAGACACAATGTGGCGATAGGACACAGGGTTGTTCAATAGCTAGACACAATGGGATGATAGGTGGAAGATGGGAGACTGATAAGGGGGGAGATATGTAAGTAAGGCTTGTGGGTCAGTCAGCAATACTAAAAAATCAATGTGTTGGCATTTAAATCTTTTTTTTTTACATCTCGATAAATAAAACCTGTTTTACTGCCTATGGTTGATCAGGGGCAATATTTGGAGTTTAGCTTGGTAGTTACATTTTTGTATGAATTGAGCTGCCAGACTTAATTTTATCCTTATTGGTTAGATATGTTTTAAATGCCTTTTTTTTTTTTAAGATCAGGATATTTTTCTTTGAATTGTAATTTTTTTTTCCTTTTAGTTTCTAACAAATATATCCACCCCTTCCCCCAGTACACTATAGAGTTATTTTGATGTAACATTTTTTTTTTCATTTAGGTCACATCAGTCTCCATATTAGTTAAAGGCAGCTGTTATGTATTTTTTTTTTAGACTTGTTCAACACAGTTTAAGTTTCTTTTAATATAACATTCATCCTACACTATTCAGTACAGATAGATTTTAGTTAATATTTTTTTTTCTAATGTGTACATATTCTGAAACAGGTAACATTGGTTTGTAATGCGCCATTACAAATATTTATAATTTATATAATCAGGATTTTCCCCAAAACATCAGCACAAAGAAATCAAAACAAACGATTTCACCATATCTAATATTTTATTGTCTACACTTAAGCGTTGACTGTGTTCTCTTGACCCACTTTGTAGCCTACTGTTAGCGCCGGGCCCAGCCACAGCATTTTCACATCTTATCTATATTTATACACCATATGACATTCAGATAACACTGTTATAATTACCTGCGTACTTTAGTCTGCTGCTAAGGTCGTAAGTGACCACAAAAGAACTTCAGATAGATTTAGCACTGTTTAGTTTCAACTGTAATAAATACTGCCCACCCCCCCTATGTCCCCATTAAACCAAACATTAAAATCATCTTGTGAAATAGACATATGATTATACGTACATAGATTTCAGATATTTACATTATAAATTTAAATTTTGATTCGACCCTCTATCCGTACATGACTTGCCGTGGGGTAGTGACACCTACTCTTAGAACCGCTGCACTATTAATAGAACCACAAACTAATCAGGAAGGGTGACTTTTTGAAACCTTTCACGATGTCCCTGGAAGGTGTTGACATTGCTGATTTTTTGGGTCATTATTTGTAATTTCAACCAGGATTCCAGATTATCATCAGTAACAGGGTTTCTTACTTTACTCTTGGGCCAGGTAAGGTATTTATAAATTAATATATTTATATTTTGCTCAGTAATAGATTTGTTCGGTTTTTAAGGAATTCAGATATTGAAAATCAGAGGGGGCAATTTTAAAGTCCTTAAATCCCGAGCCAATGAACCGACTTGTCCGGAACCAGCTAGTCGAAATCAATTGGTGGCTCGCTGACCGAGCCGCACTCATGTCACTAAACCGCTTGCAGCTCGCGAGCAGTAATTAGCCAACCACTGATATAGTAGATCAAAACACGTCAAATGTGAATTTGTTTCATGGCCTGCTAATATAAAAAGCAAGGTCCGATACTCTAGATCAATTAGAAGACTTAATTCCCCCCCACCCCTTCCCTGCAATTGACTTGTCACACAATAAATGCATTGTGTTTCAATGTTTACTTGACAAGGCTTGAGTGTAACACTACTGGTGGTGTACTGACATGAAGTAATTGGTCATTTTGTTCCACATATAGTCACATGAAATGACTTCTATTGTAAGTAGCAGATTTATCACCAGGATAAAATCCTGAGCCATTCTTAGTCCAGCAGTTTATATATAAAGTAGTCAGGTGTTTTAAAATATGGAACTACGTAGTCTAGTAAACAAAGCGAAGACCTGTAGTTTCAATAAGGGGAAGTACCTAGTATAGTAAACAAAGCCAAGACCTGTAGTTTCAATAAGGGGAGTACTTAGTATAGTAAACAAAGCCAAGTCCTGTAGTTTCAATAAGGGGAAGTACCTAGTATAGTAAACAAAGCCAAGACCTGTAGTTTCAACAAAGTTCAGCAGTTTCAATAAGGGGAAGTACCTAGTATAGTAAACAAAGCAAAGACCTGTAGTTTCAACAAAGTTCAGCAGTTTCAATAAGTGGAACTACCTAGTATAGTAAACAAAGCCAAGTCCTGTAGTTTCAATAAGGGGAAGTACCTAGTATAGTAAACAAAGCCAAGACCTGTAGTTTCAACAAAGTTCAGCAGTTTCAATAAGTGGAACTACCTAGTATAGTAAACAAAGCCAAGTCCTGTAGTTTCAATAAGGGGAAGTACCTAGTATAGTAAACAAAGCCAAGACCTGTAGTTTCAACAAAGTTCAGCAGTTTCAATAAGTGGAACTACCTAGTATAGTAAACAAAGCCAAGTCCTGTAGTTTCAATAAGGGGAAGTACCTAGTATAGTAAACAAAGCCAAGACCTGTAGTTTCAACAAAGTTCAGCAGTTTCAATAAGGGGAAGTACCTAGTATAGTAAACAAAGCCAAGACCTGTAGTTTCAACAAAGTTCAGCAGTTTCAATAAGTGGAACTACCTAGTATAGTAAACAAAGCCAAGTCCTGTAGTTTCAATAAGGGGAAGTACCTAGTATAGTAAACAAAGCCAAGACCTGTAGTTTCAACAAAGTTCAGCAGTTTCAATAAGTGGAACTACCTAGTATAGTAAACAAAGCCAAGTCCTGTAGTTTCAATAAGGGGAAGTACCTAGTATAGTAAACAAAGCCAAGACCTGTAGTTTCAACAAAGTTCAGCAGTTTCAATAAGTGGAACTACCTAGTATAGTAAACAAAGCCAAGTCCTGTAGTTTCATTAAGGGGAAGTACCTAGTATAGTAAACAAAGCCAAGACCTGTAGTTTCAACAAAGTTCAGCAGTTTCAATAAGTGGAACTACCTAGTATAGTAAACAAAGCCAAGTCCTGTAGTTTCAATAAGGGGAAGTACCTAGTATAGTAAACAAAGCCAAGACCTGTAGTTTCAATAAGGGGAAGTACCTAGTATAGTAAATAAAGCCAAGACCGGTAGTTTCAATAAGGGGAACTACCTAAACAAAGCTTCATTTAGTTGTTTAAAAATAAGAAATATATATTACGCAAACATATTAAGAATATTTTATTAAAAGTCTAATTGTTTATTTGGATGTTTTTTTTTATTCGGGTATTTCTTAAAGAATTGAAAAATAAACACCTCACTCCTTCACAAAAGTCAACCAACCTGAAAATGAACACCTCACTCCTTCACAAAAGTCAACCAACCTGAAAATGAACACCTCACGCCAAAACAAATGTCTACTAAACGGACACATAAATTACATTTTTAATAAATATATAAAGTAAACTAAATCTATTTTACATTTATAGTTGTCTCATCTGGCCCAATTCTTTGTGAAGACTGATGCAAGTTGTATCAAAGGACTAAAAAAAAGATAGCTTTGACAAGTGGGTCGAAAATATACAAAATCTGGACAGATGTATGGTCAAACTGGTTAACTGCCATTAGGTTAGCTTTGAGTATTTAAAGTAAAATATATATTAGTTTTCCCTGCAAAATGTACACACTTATTTATCATGAGCATTTTAGTGATTTAAAACATGTATATACTAAATTTCACACCATTAGGGCTCCTATAAAATACTGCCTCAGTGCACTTGTTATCTCGTGTTTTATGGTATTCGGCAGTTGCATTAAATTAAAATTTTGCAAGGTTTGAAATGCTGTTGTTTTTTATACAAAGAACAATTATTGAACAGTAAAATAATACTAGTTACATGACACATTATTGACTGTATTGCAGAGTAGTTCTAAGTACGCCATTCAAAGATACACTTTAAAAGTTTTTTAGCCTGTGCTTTCTGAGTCCTGAAGGTCTTCAAGTTGCGATCTCTTCAGCACAGTAGATATTTTTTTCATCTGGAAGCTATTTGCGATGTTGTTCAACAATTTGGAGCAAGTACTGCTTTTCCTCCTCTGATTTGGTGAGAGATGAGTTGAATGATGACACCAGTGCAATTCCCCGCTCGGCACAGTCATTGACAAATTTCAAGGAAGAGAGCACTGCTGTTGCCTTCTGAAAGGATGCAAAGATACCAAATTCTGCAATTGATCCGTCTTCATGCTTAGTCAGCTTGAATGACATAAGAGATAAATCTTCACGATGTAGATTATTTTAGACATCCACCTTGCATGATGATAAGCTCATAGAACACGGAAACGCACCCGTGGGGGGGGGGGAATATCTCCCAGGAAGATAATATTCAGAGTCAAAAGTTCTTTGTAACGTGGCAAATATCTTAAGTTGTCTTTCATTTGAGGATATTTTAACAAAATGTGATGACTTCTACTTTTAATGGCTTGAGATTTTGCCCCAGTCTAACATCGTGGCATATACTAAATTCTGCCTGTCTTATTTTTGGCCAAAACGTCTTGAATAAGCAGCACATCTAGTCCAGTAGTACTACACCCAAATGTCTTATTGGAGACGGCTGTGTTTGTAAACATACCATTGTCCAGTAATCTCAACTAGGGGAAGTACCTAGCTCAATAAACATTGGCATGTCCACTAGAAAATATACAAGCAAAGAATTAGGACATGAAAAAGTTGTACCAACTAACTGCCAGAGGGCTGTGTTTGTAAACATACCATTGGCTAGCAGTCTAAATTAGGGGAAGTACCTAGCTCAATAAACAGCAGTTGTGTCAACGTCTATGCAAGTTAAATGAAAAACACTTTTCCGCAAAGTAGTCAAAACTAAATGAATGATATTTATATAGCCGCAACATTTTCTCTTATAGCACTTGATTTTATAACTGAATTGAAATGCACTGGTGAAGCTTTTTATATGAAAATCAAAACTTCTTAAGATTTCTAGAATTTCCCGGAACCTTCTCAAGTTTTCCACGTTTTTATAGAAGCTTCTAGTACTGTCTAGAGATTTCATAGAACCTTTGAGAACCTTTTAGAGATGTATAGATTTTTGTAAAACTTTCCAGAACCTTCTAACATTATCTGTGTGCTATATATATATATATAGCTGGCATAACCCAGCTTTCTAATTCTTTTTTTGACTTAGCGATTGATATATTCATGGTTTAAAAAAAAAGTTAAGAAAGTACAATTTACACGTAGGGTCACGTGATGATGAACGACATAGCAAACGTTTAATTATGGTTTTGGAATTAAGGGAAGTTTAAACGTTTTTATAAATTGGTTTACAAAAATAAAAAAAAAATGTTTCATGAGCTATTTTCTCCTGCTGTAGCAATGTTAACATTGTTTTTTAAAAAAAAAAATCTCATAAAACCGACACTGTCCTCATCCTAGCCAGTTTGGTCAAGTCTAGTTTTACGGACCTAGCCGACACTGTCCCTGATTCTTAGACAGTCTAGTCTAGTGTTACGGACCTAGCTATAAACATTTTTAAGAATTCCATGGAGTAGGAAATTCATTAAACTGCCTATTGTATCTTATTATTTCATCAACACTTTATCCCAACTAATTCACCAGTGTCAAGCATCAGACGTTGAATCCAGGGTCAAATGACAATACAAATTGTGCAAGGCGTTATTATCGCGGGATGCAAATATTATGCACGAAGCTAGTGGGCAGTTGTACTACTGGCCACTTACCCATGCCGTTACTGGAAGCCTCCTCCCCTAAATAAGCAGATGCATGTTGCCCCCTGAGAAGTAAATATTCCAAGGGCCCCATCTACCTTTTTTTGGTATGTCAGTATTCATTTTTATGTTAATCTATACACACCTATATCAAGTGCCCCAAATCTACATATCAATAGGATCCCAAATCTACATATCAATAGGATCCCAAATCTACATATCAATAGGATCCCAAATTTACATACCCCTAGTGCCCCCAAATCTAACTATGCTCAGGGACACAAGAACGGCTATGTCATAATATACTTTAATAATGTGTACAAGAATCTGAGTATTCACAGGGCACGTTAAAAAAAAAAGTATAGGCCAAGTGCGGCCCGCGGGCTGAATCCCGATTAACCTTGTTGGGGTTTAAGACAAGTTTACTTGCAGCAGAGCCCCGCTGCACATGCTTGCTGCTGGTCAAGAACACATCTCAGACTGAACTACTTGAAACATATACGGTTATGAAAACTTTGCACACAGCCAACAAGGCGTCCGCGGATTGGTCTGATTGTGACCTTTACCACTTAACAAAGAAACGACAGCACGACCTTTGGCCTTTCGTCTATGCTCAAGGGAAGAAACCACTTGTTTTTTTTTCTGTAGTGGTCTACAAATAAAAAACAGTCTAGAGTTATTTCGTGCTTATCAAAGTGATATCTTACTGGGTCCACGGAGTGATAAGTCAATTTAGTTTGTTACTGTTTGTTATGTTTTTAGCAGCTGCTACTCAACAACAAACACTCCCCATAGTCACAATTACGTCGCTCGACTGTCGACCTGAGTGTCCCGGCTTCGATCCGCGATGAGAATCAAAAGGATTCATGATGAATGTTGGTTTATGTCCGTCCTCCTCCCCACCCCCAAGTCCACCAAGTTTGAAATGAGTGACTGACTTAAATTGGAGAAGTAAAGGTGGCTGGGCGTTGTGCGATAATTACACATCATATTTATATAAAGAGGTTATAGAAACAGATCAATTCAACACTCCATCTCTCTCTCTCTCTCAATGGCCGTTTAGGGCTAAGGGAACATACTACTTACTTACTTAGTTACTTACTCACTCACTCACTCACTCACTCACTCACTCACTCACTCACTTACTTACTTAGTTACTTACTTACTTACTCAATCACTAACTCACTCACTCACTCACTTACTTACTTACTCACTCACTCACTCACTCACTCACTCACTCACTCACTCACTCACTCACTTACTTAATTAGTTACTTACTCACTCACTCACTCACTCACTCACTCACTCACTCACTCACTCACTTAATTACTTACTCACTCACTCACTCACTCACTCACTCACTCACTCACTCACTCACTTAATTACTTACTCACTCACTCACTCACTCACTCACTCACTTACTTAGTTACTTACTCACTCACTCACTCACTCACTCACTCACTTACTTACCTAGTTACTTACTTACTCACTCGCTCACTAACTCACTCACTCACTCACTTACTTACTTACTCACTCACTCACTCACTCACTCACTCACTCACTCACTTACTTACTTACTTACTCACTTACTTACTTACTTACTTACTCACAATCTTGTCGAATATATATATATATATATATATATATATGATTTTACACATTAAGAGGATGACTCAATTATTGGCACACTAGTGTTAATAACTGTGGACTTAATCAAATATCAAATTTATCACTTAGTACATCTAAATTTGAAAAAAAAATTGATGATTGATGTGATCAAAATGTTTGTGTAGACCTGGACCGAGTATAATAAGTTCATTCTAGTGCAACTAAAGTCTCACTCAGTAAAACACGCGCCAGAATATGGCCCAGTTATATGATAACAATAAAATACAGTTATGGAGGAGTAGGCAATGATTTAGCATACATTAACAATAAACAATATTACTTATTCTTAAAAAGTCTAGCGTGAAATGACTGAATTTGTAAATACAAGTTTTTCTGTGTGTGTATTTTTTTTTTTTATTAATTTTACTTTCATAAAGAAAGTCTATGCTCAAAGACTGAATTCTTTTTGATAGGAAAAACAAAAAACATTTACTATTGGTTTTATTTTTTTGTTTACGTTATTGGCTGACAACACGGATTAAGAACATAGATTGCCTTGCCTTATGAAATTTCCATTTTGCCATATCAAAACTGCTTTGTGAAGTTGAAACGATACAGTTAATCGGCGACGTATACGATGTATGTCACGTGATGATTATATATAAACCAACTATCGATTTAGTCCACTGCAGGTAAAGGAGATCCTCAATAAGACCTGAGGTTGTAACTCATTGGGACAAGGAATAACTATTCTTTAGGTCAACAACCGTTGGCTTGTAACTCTATTGTCATCTACATTGTAATCCACTTGAGCTCACTTAAATTCTAAAGGCATCCAAACCACCATTGAATCTATGGCTACATATTATCCTACATGTTGCAGTGACCTAACTCAATACTGGTCTACCATATTTTCCTAGTTTCTAGTTGGTGCAGTAACATAATGCAATAAATTACTTCAAACGCTTAATATGAAATCTGCATTAAGTAAATTATTATCACATGCAGTAAATTGTTATTACTTTAATACACGGCCTCAATCTGCGATGGGGAAACTCAGGTAATTCTCTAAAGAACCTGCTGTTGAAAATAGTATTTACCCCAATCATCTAATACAATCATCTAATACAATCATCTAATACAATCATCTAATACAATCATATAATACAATCAATTAATACAATCATCTAATACAATCATCTAATACAATCACTAATACAATCATCTAATACAATCATATAAAAGTATAATCTAATACAATCATCTAATACAATCATCTAATACAATCATCTAATACAATCATCTAATACAAACATATAATACAATCATCTAATACAATCATCTAATACAATCATCTAATACAATCATCTAATACAATCATCTAATACAATCATCTAATACAATCATCTAATACAATCATCTAATACAATCATCTAATACAATCATCTAATACAATCATCTAATACAATCATCTAATACAATCATCTAATAAATCTAAAAGATCTAATACACAAATGGCTAAGAATGTTGTCAGCACATGCAGCTAAATGTGTCACCAACGCTTTTAATGAAAGGCGTCACCAACGCTTGTAACGAAAGGCATCATCAACGCTTGTAACGAAAGGCATCATCAACGCTTGTAACGAAAGGCATCATCAACGCTTGTAACGAAAGGCGCCACCAAACTTTGTAGGTTTAGGCTTCCCAATATCTTGTAGTCAAAAGCGACGTTCAATGAAATAAATTTGACTGAATCAGATAGTGCTGAGCATGTGTTCTATTAATCAGTATGATCTCTTTGTTGATTGGCCAATACCAGCCCTGTAGCGTGAAAATTCTACAGCAGGGGTCAGGCATTCTACAGCAGGAGCCAGGCAATAGCAAGGGGGAGGGGGGAGGGGGGTCAGGTAATACATTCTACTAAGTAGAGAAAATAAGCAGAGGGGGCCAGACAAAACACCTCCCAGCCCCCTCCCCATGCTATGGGCCTGGCCAATACAAAAGTATATCTTCCAGAATGCTCAATATGTCAGTAAGATTTCCATTCTAATTCTAATGAAAATATTGGATATTAATAAATACTCTGAAATTGATTAGACTGAAAGTTTCGCGTTCATATTCCGCTGAGAGGCTGGTAGTTCTTTCCAGCTGAAAATGGTTACTAGACTTTTATCTGTAAGCCATTTTCCAATCAAGCTAGTCCCCCTACGTACGTCTTCAGTGATGACTCCGAGCAGACTGTGGTGTAGATCAGCTGTCTCCCCTCCCCCCCACCCCAATTCCCCGACCCGCGGACCGGCACTGTTCAAATGGTTCTGGGCCGCAACATAAAACATTCAATTATTTCCTTTTTTTTTTATTTACTGGATGACTGTGGGCATTAGTGACGTAAGAAAACAAATCTAAAATATAAAAATAATAATCTACGCCACATTCCCTCCCTACAGGGCCCGCGGTGAAATTTTCAAACGTTGACCGGTCCATGGCGAGAAAAAAGGGTTGGTGTCCCACTGGTGTGGATAATGTGGACAAACTGCAACAATCATCCTATTAGCGGTAGAGAATCGTGGTAGGTAATCGAACACATTTTTTCCCCCGATTACTATTCTTACGTATTTTTCCATCATTGGTTTATATCCCATTTTTGTTTTATGTTTCAGCTTAGCACAGTGGTTCTCAAATATCTTTGTGTTCAGACACCATTTTTTTTTTAAAATAACTTTACAGCGCTGTAAATGTCCTCTGAACTGAGGCAATTTAATGATGACCCCCTGATTTAGACACAGTAACATATTTTAAAGTTCTAAATAAAGATCATCTATTCTGTTTTCTGGTTACAACGATCAAAACTCATCACATGTTGTTGATCTTTTCGTATCGATTCTAACGGATTAGGTCATACACCACAGTTGTTTAGGAGATTGCCAGTTGACGAACAGCTAGTGTTGGACAACACATTTTGGTCAGACATCTAATTGGCGTAGGAGATTGCCAGTTGACGAACAGCTAGTGTAGGACAACACATTTTGGTCAGACATCTAATCGGCGTAGGAGCCTGCCAGTTGACGAACAGCTAGTGTAGGACAACACATTTTGGTCAGACATCTAATCGGCGTAGGAGCCAGCCAGTTGACGAACAGCTAGTGTTGGACAACACATTTTGGTCAGACATCTAATCGGCGTAGGAGCCTGCCAGTTGACGAACAGCTAGTGTAGGACAACACATTTGGGTCAGACATCTAATCGGCGTAGGAGCCTGCCAGTTGACGAACAGCTAGTGTAGGACAACACATTTTGGTCAGACATCTAATCGGCGTAGGAGCCAGCCAGTTGACGAACAGCTAGTGTAGGACAACACATTTTGGTCAGACATCTAATCGGCGTAGGAGCCTGCCAGTTGACGAACAGCTAGTGTTGGACAACACATTTTGGTCAGACATCTAATCGGCGTAGGAGCCTGCCAGTTGACAAACAGCTAGTGTAGGACAACACATTTTGGTCAGACATCTAATCGGCGTAGGAGCCTGCCAGTTGACGAACAGCTAGTGTAGGACAACACATTTGGTTCAGACATCTAATCGGCGTAGGAGCCTGCCAGTTGACGAACAGCTAGTGTAGGACAACACATTTTGGTCAGACATCTAATCGGCGTAGGAGCCTGCCAGTTGACGAACAGCTAGTGTTGGACAACACATTTTGGTCAGACATCTAATCGGCGTAGGTGCCTGCAAGTTGACGAACAGCTAGTGTTGGACAACACATTTTGGTCAGACATCTAATCGGCGTAGGAGCCTGCCAGTTGACGAACAGCTAGTGTTGGACAACACATTTTGGTCAGACATCTAATCGGCGTAGGAGCCTGCCAGTTGACGAACAGCTAGTGTTGGACAACACATTTTGGTCAGACATCTAATCGGCGTAGGTGCCTGCCAGTTGCATGAGCTGTGAGCGTATGACAGACAGGTTTTTTTTTCCAGACTCCACGTCAATTTAGCTGGTAATGGTATTGGTTTATAATAGTGAAATAGTGTCATAGGTTATTATGCCTAATCTATAGCTATTTAGATTATTACTATTAGATTTAGAGCTGGATTCAAAAGTCATGTTATATGGCGGTTGGTAAAGACATACATTTTTAAGTTCAATAATTTTCAAAGTTTGATCATTTTAAAACATCAATCATTTGTAATGTTCGACTGTTTAAAAAAGTTAACAATTTACAAAGTTTGATTATTTAAGATATTAACAATTTAAAATAATCGATGATTTTAAAAGTTCCATAATTTTAAATGTTCGATAATTTAAAAAGTTCAACATTTTTTTTTCAAATACAGATAACCGATCAATGACTGATGTCCCCTTAATACCTTCTTCCCCACCCACACACGACTAATCACTACCACACAAGTTATAACACATACTAATGTTTTCTTTTTCCTTCTCGCCCCCCCCCAATAGGTCGTCAAATAATGTTCACCTTCCAAGTCATTGTTATTGTTGTCACTGTCGTGTCAGTCAACTGTATCTGCGAAAACATTTCATTTTGGGACGGGGTATCGAACCCAGACCAACCATCGTGCGGAGGTAAAACAATATACATCACTGGCTTACTAGCTGATAAAACATCTGTCTCCAATGTAACGTACATGGAAGGCGCGGAGTGTTGCAGCCCCCCCGATAGATGGAACACCACAGGAACGCTGGTTGAATACGCTGATTGGACGAACACCTCTGGTGAAGCCAAATGGTATGTTTGCCCTAGAGGCTACTTTCTGAATGGTTTGTACAGACCCTACGGCACGAAGGAAGAAGACTGGAACATTACAACCATGGTAGCTGCAAGGTGTGTCAAGCCGGCAACGCATCCAATATACTACCGTCACTGCTACCCTGTTACCATAGTTCGGAGGTCATATTACTCTCAAACAGCGTTATGTACTAAAACTTACTTTGTTGTTGGTTTGCAGTATTCTTATCTCGAAGCTGCAAATATGTTTGCCATCAATATACGATGCTGTTCCATGGCGTACTTCTCCCACGAAAGACGCAACTTTGATGATTTTAAGACAGAAATTATGTCCTCGCAATTGACCAGTATGGCCGTGTTTGCTGACGGGTTAGGCTTTAACTATTGTTTAGGAAGCAGAGGCATCTTCCTCGGGGAAGATTTCTTAAGGGTTAACGACACTTGGAAAGCAAACGCTAAAACGTTTGATGATGATGAAAAATGCCACGGGGAGCGTTGCAATGATAGACTTTCAATTGCATATGACGACTGGAATCTGGCAGTAAAAGAAATCAATTACGAACATTTTTAAGAAAGTGGCGAGCGAAAGACTATATTCTCTGAGACGATATACAACAAGGGAAATACAAGCGTGACAGAAAATTTCGAGTTCTCACAAACCGTCGAAGAAACTGTTGCGGTGGATGTAATGAGTGATTTTGGTAGTAGTCGTGACATGGCACTGTCCTTCAATTTTTATGTCCCGAGATTCGATGGTCTATCTGTACCATATGCCACTAAAATTAAGCTATCTAAATTCAATACAAAACAGACCAACGTGATCAGCTCAAGAGCTTATATTTTAAAAAATCAAATAACTCTGGAACCTTTCTCAGCGGCCAGATATAATGTAACTGTGATCAAAAGGAAAAAGACTACGACGTTCAAAGCTAAGGTTATCGCTACTTTTTCTGCACAGTTTATTGGCATGTTAAAAGGTTGTGATGAAATTGATATGTCTTGCAGTAATAGACACTATCTTTATCAGGGAACCGAGAAATTTATCACCTATCGCTTCGGAGATAAAGATACTCCGTTTTACAAAGCACTCAAGACGGACTCAGAGTCTCTCTCTGGCCCATGGCTATGGTATGAAATGCGATTTGTTGATAATTGGAAGGCCGTTAGTGTAGCAATGGAAAGATTAATTGATGAGCAAGCATATGAGTTTACAGTTGGTGGATTTATAGAATACGTATCAGAAACAAACGGAGAGGCCACGTGGGAATCAGTTTAACTATGTGGACATGACATCACGGGCTCCCTATAGATTTTAATCTCTAATTTAACGCATGTAGTTGTTCAATATTACTGTGACCATTTTTGATTAAATCGATAATAAAATATATGATTTTTACTCATATTTTTTTTTTTTTTTAGGACCTTATAAGGTGAATTTATGAGAATAGCGACATTACATAGTGTCGTTCTGTATATGTATGGAAATACGTGTAACTACATAGGGTCTTTTTATATAGTTATGTAAATATGTGTCATTACATATGATCTTTTCATATAGTTTTAAGTATATAATATAATAATAGCGGTCTGGGTTCTGGCGTTAAATCGGAAGTAAAGAATTAATACAACAGTATTCCAATTTAAAATAAAAATCATGAAAAAATCGGATCTGCCCGAAACCAAAAAATAACCTAGCCTACTGATCAAGCCTAATGGGATATGACTCTATGCAAAGGATTTGCAGGGTACAGCTAGTAGTTATATATTGCATATGTGTTTAAGTCCAGGTGTACATTTAGCTGAAGGCATTTGTAGGACGGGTGGCCGCTCGGTCTCAATCGGGTGACCTGTCCGACCTGTGGGGCCCCTAGGTTCAATGGTGAATGCTCTCCTATGTCCCTCATGGTGCCAACATGATCAATCCACTAAAAGCTGTGTCAGGCATCAAAGAATTGCACTGCTAAAACTGTCCCATTAGTGGCTTATTTAAGGACGTGGTCAACAGCCCCCCCCCCCCGTGCCGCGGACCGGTACCGCTCCTTCTATCTTATGTTACTGGGCCGCCTAAGAAAGATTAGATTATTTCATTTTTATTTTTTCTGTGGTGTATATCTCTCGGGATTGTGCGACTTTCAATGGACGAGAAATAATGATCGCACCCCCTCCCCAACCACCTCTCTTACAGTTGGCCGCGGTGAAATGATCAAACGTTGACCGGTCGATGGCGAGAAAAAGTTTGGGAGACCGCTGAATTGAGGGGTAAATATATAACACAGTCAATGATTTCAAACATCTATAGGTAACGTTGTACTGATAGTAACTGTCAAAAAAGAAAAATTATAATTACTAAATAACACATACACAAACACACACACACATAGTAATGATTAATAAAAATATAGGCCTAATTGTATAATACAAGACGAAATTGTATTTTAAATAGTTTGTAACTACAATTATAACTAGTAAAGTATGGATAGGTTAAAATAATAAAACATATTGTTGACATGTTGCGAACCGTCATGACTTATAGACTGCTCCTAAGCACGTGATACTAAACAACGTCAATGGATTAAATTATGATAATATCGTCATGAAAGTCTGTTTATATCAAAGCTGTCTATGATCTAATTTTACCCTTATCATGGCTCCATCAATAGCTCCAATTGGGACCAAGTTTAAATCGTATTTCTCACTTTCCTATCACAGTATTTTAAATTATTTCATGTATTTTTTTTCTTTTACTTGTAAACAAAGGCCCAATACCCGGATGTTTAACAATTAGGAAAAAGAACTGTTTTTCCTCCTCTGATTTTGGTGAGAGATGAGTTGAATGATGACGCCAGTGCAATTCCCCGCTCGGCACAGTCATTGACAACTTTCAAGGAAGAGACCAATGCTGTTGTCTTCTGAAAGATGGAGTTTGTTGCCAGGTGGAAGCATCAGCCATGAGAAAATTTGTGGGAAGCAGAAGGACATTAAAGAAGAGCGGCGATGACGAGGTCACAAAATCCTTTAATGTCACATTATGAAGTGCTGAAGGATCATTTGTGCTGTGGATGCACATTTCTTCTTTCTAATCATCAGAAAATTTCTCCATGAATTGCCTCAAGCAAGAAGCAAAGCACACCAAGGGGGGGGGGGAGAATTCCTCGCAGGAATATAAGATTCAGTCAGAAGTTCTTTGTAATCTTCACGTGGCAAATATCTTGAGTTGTCATTTGCAGAATATTTGAACAAAATGTGATTACTTTTTTTCTTTTAATAGCTTCAGATTTTGCTCCAATCGAACATCGTGACATATAATAATTCTGCCTGTCTTATTTTTGATCAAAACTTCTTATGGCGCTCTAATAGCAGCCCATCCGGTACAGTTGTACTACCCCCAAATGTCTCACTGAAGACGGCTGTGTTTGTAAACATACCATTGGCCAGTTTGCTCAATTAGGGGAAGTGCCTAGCTAAATAAACATGGCATGTCCACTGGACAGTATACAAGCAAAGAAATAGGTCATGAAAAAATGTTACCAACTAACTGCCAGACGGCTGTGTTTGTAAACATACCATTGGCCAGTAGGTTCAATAAGGGGAAGTACCTAGCTCAATGGACATTAGTATGTCCTCATGAAAAACTTCTACCAAATGTCAACCAGACGGATGTGTTTGTAAACATACCACTGGCCAGTAGTCTAAATTAGGGGAAGTACCTAGCTCAATAAACATTCGCATGTCGACGTGACAGTATACAAGCAAAGAAATAGTTCATGAAAAAAATAGTACCAGCTGACTGCCAGTCGGCTGTGTTTGTACCATTGGCCTGTAGGCGTAATTAGGGGAAGTGCCTAGTTTAATAAACAGGAGTTGTATCAACTTCTATGCCAGTTAAATGAACAACACTTTTCGACCTAGTAGTCATAACTAAATGAATGATATTTATATAGCCGTTACATTTGATCTTATAACACTTGATTTTTATAACTAATTTGAATTGCACTGCAAAAGCAGGCTATTTATATTAAAATCTAGACTTCTAGAGATATCTAGAATTTCTCGGAACCTTCTCAAGTTTTCCACGTTTTTCTAGAATTGCAATGAAAATAATCCTCATTATAGGTACACAATTTTAACAAATACAACCCCCGATGATTAAACTCTGAACGTATTATCCATCTATAGCCTACATAATTTGCACAAAACACCATTATATTGATAAATCTTAATTCATTTAAATTATTTTAAAGGACTCTTTTCCAACAAGTTCTTCATTTTATGTTTTATCAGATTCAACATGACGTATTTTTAAAAAAAAAGAGAGATGGAAGTGCCTGCCATTTCAGCGATACGCTACATGTTTAGCAGGTGGTTTATTTACTGTTATACACATTGTGGCATAGTACAATATATCGTACTGAGAATTAACTAGGAAAATAATGCCGAACCGGTGCACTTTTGATTACAAAAAAAATATGATTGAAAATGTGACTGAACACCATAAATATTATATTAACTTGAGATAGTCATACAAAATTATTTTGTTGTTTAAACTGTGAAAAATCTCAGAGAAAAATGTATTGGTCATTTTATCATTGTTGTTGTTGCCATCGTTGTTTTTTACAGCTGATGTTAATTGTTGATTTTTTTTCCTGTTTTTTTAACGTTGTTGTTGTTATAGCTGATGTTTATTGTTTGTGTTTGTTGTTATTGTTGATGTTATCGTTTTTAGTTGATGTTGTTAATCTAAAATGTTCTAAATCTGTGGGGGGGGGAAAGGAACAAAATTATTCACCATAAAATGTATCACTTTTTTATTCTCATTAATTGAGTTTTTCTTTACATATTGGGGGTGGTAACAAAACAAAACAGGTACGGGTCTCAAAAAACAAGGAAGCTACATTGGTAACTAGTGAAGTAGAAGAAGAAGAGTCTGAGAACCACTCTGCAGTACTGATTGTACTATCATCGACAGACGTTGATGTGCTAAAGTTTGCCGAATTCAAAACTCCAACGCCTGTCCTCATAAAAGTCCTCGTGGAAACTGTAGAGAGACTTGATGGCGTAGCCTTCGGGGACAACCACGTCTATCACACCGTCCCATTCGTTGACCAGGCCAGTCTTGTACCGGGCCGACAGCACAAAGTCGGAGGCGCCGCAGCAGTTGAATTTGAACCTTCTGTCCTCGAAGAAGTCATCGTGGTAGCTCTCAATGCCGACCAGGACTTTGTTGCCAGGGCAAGTGAAGTTGATGGGTTTGTCAAAGTCGTTCACGTAGTCTGATAAAGATTTATAAATAGAAAAGTCATACAAACATTGAATTTGTAACGTTAAAAAATGACTTATGTCTTTCAGGCCAACTTGCTGACCATGAGCAGGGCCTAGTTTTTTTTTTTTTTGAAAGAAAAAATAAATCTAGGTTCTTAACCGACGACGTCCTATGAGGCCCATATCATAGGGTTAATTTAGTACTTTAGATCAGAGGTGGGCAAATTACGGCCCGCGGGCCGCATGCGGCATGTCTGAGTATATTGTGCGGCCCATATGGAAGTATATGTTCAAATTTTAAAATGTGACGTGCTTGTGTAATAAAGCGTGAATGCGAAATTAATTGACAAATAAAAGGTTATTACCATTAATTCATATTTTCATATGTTGTAAATTGTAATTGAAGTAGACAATATATATATATATATATATATATATATATATGTGTGTGTGTGTGTGTGTGTGTGTGTGTGTGTGTGGCCCGCCAATAACAATCAAGTAAACAATGAGGTCCTCCGTAGAAAAAGTTTGCCCACTCCTACTTTAAAGAAAGATAATTTTTTTTTGACTCTAAAGAATTAAAGTACAGATTAGTCATACACGAAGAAGTAATAGAACATGGGAGGGGGGGCGGCTACATTATAACCAGGCTTGCGTTGCTGGGGCCGAGGAACCGGGAGCCGCTACTTTTTGCTGGAGCCGGAGCCGAAAAAATCTGGTGGCTCCGCGGCTCCCAAATGTTTTTGTTTTTTTTACAGCAGAATTTTTTTTAACTTTAAAATTCCAAATTTCTTTGTTTTTTTCCCTCCTACAATTTGAAATGTTGTCATTTTTACGAACGCCACAACAGTAGCAGCGTTTAAATAATAGCGTGCACGCAAATCACCACAAGAAATCTTTAATTGGGAAACGTTTTGTGTTCGTTTTAAACCTTGTTTACCCTCCAAAATTTTATTAGTGACATGTTCTTTTTGTTATATGTTAAGCGAGTGTGTAACACAGGACTACAAACACTGCTTAACTTTCCTTTATTTAATTAATTATATTGAATTTAAAAAAGTAACATTGTTGACGTCAACTTTTGTTGACCTCCCTCCCCCCCCCTTGTCCACAATTGTCAGAAATTTTCTGACACCCAACTCCTCCCTACTTTGTTGACGTAATTAAAGGACAGCCCCTAAGCCACAATAACCCATAACTGGTTTTTTTTAAATTTAATTTGCGATTTGTCTGAACGAATAAACCGGTATATGAAATTCTTAAACCTAACAATTGTTGACATTATTTTTTTTAAACATTCAATAATAAATTAAATTTTATTTGCGACAGTCGATAACATTCAGGACTGAGAAGTTTTCATTATTACGGTAATTTTGTTTTCGTTTAATCACGAGAAGTAAATTTGCTGTTAATGTCGTCGTTGTCGATATCGTAAATGTTGGTGTAAATTTATGGTTGTTGTTGCTGCTATTGTTATTGTTGTTGCTGCTGTTGTTATTGTTGTTGCTGCTGTTGTTATTGTTGTTGCTGCTGTTGTTATTGTTGTTTCTGTTGTTGTTATCGTTGTTTGCTGTAATCGATTTTGTTTGTTTTTTTTTAGTTTTTTTTGTTGTAATCGTTATTGTTTTTTTTATAGCTTTTGTTTATTGTTGTTTTTCTTGCTGCTGTTGTCGTTTTTCCTGCTGTTGTTGTTGCTCTAATTACTCTTTTCCGTTATTTAATAACAACATTTAAGGACCTGTGAGGAAATGCAACTAAATAAAAAAGTTACAAAAAAAAATATTCCTTTTTAGGTTAGACGTACGTACCAGACTTGACACAGTTCCTGGTGAATGCCGCCTTACGGCAGGTGAAGTCATAGCGACGGTCCTCAAAAAAGTTGTCGTTAATGCTGTAGATTCTGCTCAATATGTTGCCAGTGGCACAGTTAAAGTCAAACGGCTTGTCGTATTCATTGACGTAGGCGCCATAGGTCACAGACAGACTGACCAGCACGAGGAAACTCAGGAGGGCAGCGGTCATTGTGAACTAAGTAATTAAGACAAGGTTTAAATCGTATATTGTAGTTAAGTTGCTAGACACCCATAAAACAATGAAAACAGTAAATAGAAAGATATGTAATGAAAAAAATAAATGCCTATATTAAATAATAACACAGTCCTTACCGGAGTTTACAGTTTTGAAGTCTCTGAAGATGACCCTTGACAGACGCTATATTTTATACTAGCGGTCTCATCCAACCAGGTTAACGTAATTGATATTTAAATGTTTTGCTAATGATCTTAATGTCATTAGACATTTTACGAATTCACTGATGACCCATCTGATATTATTATCGACAGCTTTAAAAAATGAACAAATGTTAATAATGTATAATGTATCGAGAGAGAGAGAGAGAGAGAGAGAGAGAGAGAGAGAGAGAGAGAGAAAGAGAGAAAGAGAGAGAGAGAGAGAGAGAATATTTTTTTTAAATATAGACCGACAGTAAAATGTTCAAAGCCATAGAGTGATATAAGTTGTAAAGAAATTGTGATGACTAAAAGATTAAAGAGTGGGTGCCTCTCTTGAATACCAGCTTCATTTGTTAATACCAGCTTTATTTGTTAATACCAGCTTCATTTGTTAATGCCAGCTTTATATGTTAATAACAGCTTTGTTTATTAATACCAGCTTCATTTTTTGAGTATCAGCTTCATTTGTTAATACCAGCTTCATTTGTTAATGCCAGCTTTATTTGTTTTCACCAACTTCATTTGTTAATAACGGCTTCATTTGTTGATACCAGCTTCATTTGTTATTACCAGTTTCATTTGCTAATACCATTTTAATTACTTTATACCTGCTTCATTTGTTATCACCAGGTTCATTAGTTAATACCAGCTTCATTGGTTATCACCAGCTTCATTTGTCAATATAACAATTTCTTGGTCGATGACATTTAAGGGAATGTTTACTTTTGGTTGACATGTAAATTGTTGATGTATTGAATGACCCAAATTTAAAACACTTCTTTGGCTAGAAATATATTTCAAGTTTATTTTTTTGTCATTTCATACATTAACTATTCCCTATAGGCGCGAAAGCATTATCTCTTTATTCATCAATTTACTTATCAAATCACTCATCAATTCACTCATCAATATTGACTTATCAATTCAATCATAAATTTACTCATCAATTCAGTCATTAATTTACTCATCAATATTCACTCATCAATTTTCTCGTCAATTTACTCATTAATTCACTTTTCAATTTACTCACCAATTCACTCATCAATTTACTCACCAACACACTCATCAATTCACTCATCAATTTACTCATCAATTCAGACATCAATACACTCATGCTAATGTGTATAAACATCGTGGTGGTCGTGTGGTGGTCGTGTGGTGGTGGAGGGTGGTGGGGGGGTGGAAACAGAAATGTGCTCTGTAACTAATAGTTTGTTTTAAAACACAAACACACTCTAGGTCTATTAAACGATGGATTAAGTTTTTGTTCGTTTTTTATTTAATCTTAAAGATGTGGGAAGTCGTTTATTGTTATTTTTTTTAAATGTTTTAAATATTTTTTGCTCCCACCGTAAGTAAGGATTAGTTTATTTATTTAATTTAAATATTTTTTTTTGATGGGTCTAATCCCCGTTTATTTACTAGATGCGTCATACCGAGTCACACGGAATGAGCAAAAGACAACCAGTAACATTACCCACTTGTGGCCCTAAAGGAGGAAAGGGGAGGGGGTGGGTGGTGGGGAGGTAGTGGGGGCGGCGTAGGGTGAGTTTGTTGCCTTTTATTTTTTTGTTAACTTATTGAGGTGAAGGTCAATGCAATATTCATATCTTTCTATGCCCCCCCCCCATCCCATGAACTGGCAAGGCCGTCTCGTAATCTCAATGACACAGAACTTCAAAATGAATTGATGTTTAAATGTTTTGTTAACGATCTTAATGTCATTAGACATTTTACGAATTCACTGGTGACCCATCTAATATCATTATTGACAGCTTAAAAAAAGGAACAAATATTTATAATATATGTATATATATATATATATATATATATATATATATATATATAGAGAGAGAGAGAGAGAGAGAGAGAGAGAGAGAGAGAGAGAAAATTCATTTTTCAACATTTTAAAATACAAAATATAAAAATACATAAATCACACTTTGTTTAAATTCTACCCTTTCATCAAAAATGTATTTAATCATAAGAAGGTACAAATGTCAGATAGAAGCATAAAAACATCGAAGTGAATTGTTATTGCCAATTTACATTTTAGTACAAAATATCACACCTTTAGCTTAGTGCTAATAAGTAAAAAGAAAACTAGTTAAAAGATTTCATAGAGGCAGGAAAAAAATATGCAGAAAACACAAATCACTCATTAATGTATTCAAAAAAATGTCGCTGAACAGGTTTTTCCCCATGATGACCTTGACCAAGACAATTAATCTTTACTGATCAAAATTAATTGTATCACATTTTCATTCCCCCACCCCCATCACCACCCCGCCCCACCCCCACCCACACCTAAAACATTTTTTTTTAAAGTAATAAAATTACAATAAATTGTGTGAACACTTGGCGGTGTCATCATTTGAAGCTTTGATATGTAGAGCTACGGGACTGATGATAACTTCGTGAGCAATCTATCTTTCCATTTGACAGTCTGTCCGTTCATCTGTCATTTTTTTTCTTCCACCTGTCTGTCTTTCTGTCTGGCTGCCTATCAATTTATCTATTTGTTTTTATGTCTGTCTATCTTTCTGTCGGTTTGTCTGTCCATCTTTCTTCTGTCTTCAAAAAAATGGCACTATCCAGATCTCGATACCTGAATAATTCTGACTCATACAATTAGAAATAGCATTAAGCAGTTAAAAATTTCTTTAGATTCATTTATCCCATTGGGGAGGGGAACAAGTTAACACTGACATTGGTTACTCCCCTTTTTTTTAATCAACTTCCGTCCTCACCAAAAACACTGAGAACATTGCATACAGTGGCAAAATATTACTCCGCTACACTGACAGAAATTAAGCAAATAGTAATCGTTGACTTTATAAAATAAAGTTCCCCCTTAGCTAAAATGGAAGGCGGAAGACTAGGCTCACATTTCTCCTGTTTCTATAACTACAGCGTGTATTCGGCGTGTATGGTTAGCACAAGGACTAGTCGCCTTTACTTCCCTAACTTAAAAGCCAGGTCCCCCATTTAGGAATTCGGGTTAACTTCCGGAACTTTAAACCTGGAGCAGGACAAAGTTATTTGAATCTCATCGAGGATCGATTCTGGGACTTTCACCAGGCTTCCAATATTCCGATATTCCGTTGACTGGTTACCATTTAACATATTTAGCATTGAAGATGTAGCTACCATTAGACACATCTATCAATGTAAATGTTGCTTCCATTTGACACATGTTTCAGTGAAAATGTAGCTACCATTAGACACATGTTGCAGTGAAAATGTAGCTACCACTGGACACATGTTTCAGTGAAAATGTAGCTACTTTTTGACATGACGATCAAGGTTTTTTTTTTAATCTCGCTTAGGATACGTCTGTCAATGTTTATGACGAACCAAACAGACCATAATGTATGCGTAAAAACATGACAGCTGTGGCAAGAGTTCCACATTTTTACATATGTAGAAGATTTCGCCGGTTTTTCCCGTTGAGAGTCTAGCCATAGTCTGTTTAGATCATTGTTTAGATCAGTGAGTGACACAGGATCAGATGCGCAAGCAGATAGACTCTAATATTGTATCTATTTGTCCGTCAGTGTGTTTGTCAGTCTTCCTAGCTGTCGATAAGTCCGTCAGTCTAACTATTTCCTTATCCGCTCTTTCGTCTATTCTCTCTCTTTCTCTCCCTATCTTTCTATCTTTCTATTCATCTATCTATCTATCTCTCTACATCTCGATCGCTCTCTCTCTCTCTCTCTTTATCAAGCTTTCTCTATCTCTCTCTCTCTCTATCTCTCTCTCTTTATCTGACTCTCTCTTTATCTATCTTCCTATATCTCTGCATCTCTATTGCTCTCTCTCTCTCTATCTCTCTCTCTCTATCTATATATTTATCTATCTATCTATCTATCTATCTATCTATCTATCTATCTATCTATCTATCTATCTATGTCTCTTTCTCTTTATCTATCAGTCAACGTATGGGTAAATGACAAGTCACTGACAACCACGGGGTAATGGTGTGATTGCAGACGCGCACTAAAGTATTCGCCACCCCGTTCGCACGATTTGAGAAAAAATTCTTAATTACAGGGGAAAATAACGAAACGAAGTTAACCTACCTATCTTTATTTCTACCTATCTATAACATATCTACCTATCTATAACATATCTACACTACCTATCTATAACATATCTACCTATCTATAACATATCTACCTATCTATAACATATCTACCTATCTATAACATATCTACCTATCTATATACCTCTTATCTACCTAAAAGTGCAGAACTTTGCGATCTAAAAACTGGGTTGAGTTGAACAAAAAAAACATAGTTTAAGAAAACATGATAATATGTGAAAAAAACTGTTCACTGCGGTCGGGTATTTTTTTTCAAAATCTCTGTCGTCATTTTCAAATTTAAAAAAACAAAAATCTACTCTCTAACTGTTTTACTTTGGACGCTAGAAGCAGTTATTTACTGACGTCGTAGGTCAAGTAGACGATAAGTAGGTATGTGTGTGTACGACGTGTGTGTGCTACGTAAAATCTTCATTTACATTAACAAATTGTCCACGAAAGAAATTCCAGCTGTCTCTAAGAATCGTGTTTTCACAAAATTCATCTGGATATATTAACTCCTTACTGTCCCCTCCCCCTCCATGATTGTTTGTGTATGTTTGTGTATGTTGTGTATGTTTGTGTATGTTTGTGTATGTTTGTGTATGTTTGTGTATGTTTGTGTATGTTTGTGTATGTTTGTGTATGTTTGTGTATGTTTGTGTATGTATGTTTATGTTTGTGTATGTCTGTGTATGTTTGTGTATGTCTGTGTATGTCTGTTTATGTTTGTGTATGTCTGTGTATGTTTGTGTATGTTTTGTATGTATGTTTATGTTTGTGTATGTCTGTGTATATTTGTGTATGTTTGTGTATGTTGTGTATGTTTGTGTATGTCTGTTTATGTTTGTGTATGTCTGTGTATGTTTGTGTATGTTTGTGTATGTCTGTTTATGTTTGTGTATGTCTGTGTATATTTGTGTATGTTTGTGTATGTTGTGTATGTTTGTGTATGTCTGTGTATGTCTGTGTATGTTTGTGTATGTTTCGTATGTATGTTTATGTTTGTGTATGTCTGTCTATATTTGTGTATGTTTGTGTATGCTGTGTATGTTTGTGTATGTCTGTGTATGTTTGTGTAAGTCTGTGTATGTCCGTGTATGTTTGTGTTGGTCTGTCTATGTTTGTGTATATTTGTGTATGTCCGTGTATGTTTGTGTTGGTCTGTCTATGTTTGTGTATATTTGTGTATGTCTGTGTATGTGTTTATTAGTGTATTTGTTTGTGTATGTGTGAGTACTTTTTGTGTGTATTTGGGTATGTTTGTATTTATGTCTTTGTTATCATAACATTTTACATAAGTTCGATGCTTACGTCTTGACATATTATATTGTCATATTCATACAAGATATTTATATAACAAAACAAAATTTCTTTTTTTTTTTAATTATTTAAAAAAAATTATTTCATTTGGTCCAAAGTCTTAGCTCGATGAATTGCATTATGGTAGATATAGTTTTCATTCTCTTTGCTGCCAAGTTTCGAATACATCCGCCTCAACTTCACAGGCTTCATGGCATCGTTCGATAATGTTGGCGTCACACGACACAAAGAGGTTGGTCGGCATCGGTCACCACTGCGGTGCGCCGTGTTCTTCATATTTCGTCTTTGACTGCTTGACCATCAGAATTTTACAGGTTCTGGTCAGATTTCCTTTTCACAAATTTATCTATGCTACTAGGCTTTGACAGTTTACTTAGACAAATATTGATTTTAAAAAAATGACCAACAATAGTTTAGTCCCGTTGACTCAGATCTCAGAGGGAAAAAATATTGAAGACAAAGGTTCAGATTAGAGAGGGTTAAATGAGGTAATTATCTGTAAAACTATTTCACATTCCGATGACGAAAACTCGATTTTAAAAGTAAATTGACTATTATAATATAACAAATACAGATCTTATCAAATATTTTGAATTGTTTATGAAGTATTTTTCACATAAGCAATTCACTTGACAACAGAAAAGCATACTAAGTTTATTGCTAGAATTTCGCACCGTTGTTTCATGGATGCGTTCGCGAAAAAATCACGATTAACACATTATCCTATTTTCACATTTAAAATTTAATAAAAATTTACTTCGAACCAACACAATTTACGTGTGTCATTTTAAATTAACATGCGAAGTGAATACCAGCAATCTGATAGCCTGCACTATTGTCATCGAGAAAGCTCTTCGAGCGTCGTATTAGGTTGGTAGCATTATGAATAGGGCTTCCCAAAAAAAGCACAATAGCAGAAAAGCTAATTATACGGGCAGCAGTCAACATGTGCAAAGTCGTTTTAGGAAAGGAAAACAGTCGAAAACTGAAACCCATTCCACTGTCTGATAGCATAGAGAGCAGACGAATTGCCGACATGTCTGACGATGTTTTACTGCAACTGAGTGCACGCCTTCAGCATATCAGACTCGTAAATCAGCTTGACGAAAGTACAGACATTGCGAATGCAGCCCAATTGTTTGGTCAACGTTCAATACTGCCGGGAAGGTGGTGGAAGACTTTTGTTCTGCAGGTTACTGACGGGGCGCACAATCGGTCAAGAACTTTTCCGTGCACTTGATGCGTTTTTTTTTAAGAATCAGGACTGGCCTGGACACATTGTGTTGGCATGTGCACGGACGGCGCTTCTGCAATGACTGGCCGTACGTAGGGCTCAATTTTATGTCGGCACTGAGAACTGTCAACCCCAGCTCTTAGCTAATATAATCCCAGCATGGGATGACATTTATTTCTCTGCGCAAGACATTAGATGTCGAAACCATCAAACACTTGCTGTTTATTAAAATTAATGGTCCACCACTTTAATATTTTGATGCAAAGTTGTTTGCCAGCGATGTACCCTCTGGCTAACCCACAAAAGAATTAATTATGGAACAACGTAATAATTTGTTTAAATAATTCAAATAATTATGAGAAATATTTGCATATGGAGGAGAAGATGTGAAGATAGCACCTATAATATGTTTCCGTTGTTGGCTGACGTTCTCACAGTGAACAATATTTTGACAGGCGTCATTGCGGGCACCATAATGAACCACCTACAGCAGCTGTCGTTTTACTTTCATTAGTATCTCGGCGACGACAATATCAGCGCATTTGATGGGATTCGTAACCCCTTTCAATGTGAGCAAACAGTTTTAACAGGTCGCGAACAATAACATGTTGTCTGCTAGGACACTGTGCTTGCAGTTCAGCAGACTGCCACTGTTGTCGCTCTGGCTAGCATGTTTCCAGGAGTAGTCACTGCTGTCAGACATCAATGTCCTACTACCATTTTCTACGACGTACTTTTTCGAAATTGCATTATCTGCTGTTACTGGACATTGAACATGAATTACGCATATGTTTATCTCGCATACCACTATGTTGGGACAAACTATACAGTGCAAAACAGGTATGACTTAACGACTGATCAGAAAACTGTGTAACAGACATACCAGCAGGATAGATACTCGGTGATTGTTTCATTTTTAGGATAGGTACCTTTTTCAGTATGTGAAAGTAGCTAGGTCTACCGTTAAGTTTGCATGCGCAAACTTAAGACATTCTGGTCCAGCCTGAGGCGCCTTGGTCTATGGGGGTCCGCCGCATAAAGGTGAAAAAACTCTGTACTAGTAGATATAGTTGTACAGGTAGATAAAGTTGCACATGTGGATATAGTTGTACTGGTAGATATAATTGTACTTTTAGCTACAGTTGTACTTTACTATTGTGTTAAGTCATATAAACCACTAGTGGGACAGTGTTTATGATGCCCTTCTTTCATGCCCACCATAGACGATAGTGCAATGGCCATGGAGGCACAACGGGAGATATACAGGGACTTGAAATACTTAACCTGAAATATCAATTGGTCCTCAACGGAGTTCGAACCAGGGACAGTCGAGCGCTTTACCACACGACCATCCGTCCACCGTACTTTACTATTACAGTTAACCATTTTAAACTTGATACTGTCAGTAGGTGACATTGATGTTCACATGCGATAGTTTTCACTAAATGTAATCAGAAAAGAGGCTAACATTTTCATTCATCAAATACTTCATGGAAATGTCTACAAATGAGAATGATTCTAAATTGGAAATGTTTCTGTTCGTTTAAAACACTAAATTAACACACAAGAAATATAACAATAACTGAAGATGTTTTCGGTATATATAAGTTTGTTTTTATTATGCGCGAAATTATTTGAAATAAAACAAAACGGTTAACACATTGATATAAACCAATACATAATGCAGCAACATCCAGTAATATTTATTTTAATAAACTCTTCATACCATTTTTCTAGTTACACTGTAAGCTAAATATAGAAAAATATTTAATATGTTTTAAAAAAATTGCTGTAAAATTGTTTAAGAAATTAAATTTGAATTTATCTTTTCTTAATTAAAACAGTAGATTTCACACTGTTGCTAGGTAACAACCAGAAAAGATTGAATTGTATAACTAATTGATTAATGATACAGAGTCTCCATATTAGGTATGTGTTTTTTCGAAATATTACAAATCTAAAAGTTTCTTCATCTCGCAAGTAGAGGAACACTGAGACAAAAAAAATTATCGTTTATTATTTCAGATCATTTTTCTCACATGCTTTTTATTTACATCTCGATGGTGTCAACAAAACCACTTGTGAGGTAAATGGTGAAATGGAAGAGCTTGATAATGACTGCGGGCTTTAAGAGACTAAGCCCAGCTCGCAGTTATCAATGATCGAGAGAGAGAGAGAGAGAACGAGAGAGAGAGAGAGAGAGAGAGAGAGAGAGAGAGAGAGACCATAGTTTAGTTATTGTACTATCATCGACAGAGGCTTAAGTTTAAAGTTTGCCTAATTGAAAACTCCATCGCCTGTCCTCATAATAGTCGTCATGGAAACTGTAAACAGACTTGATGGCGGATCCTTCGGGAACGAGCAAGGTCACCTTGGCGTCCCAGTCGTTCAGTAGGCCAGTGTTGCTCAGGTCAGAGAGCTGACAGACGGTGGCCTCACAGCAGTTGAATTTGAACCTCCTGTCCTCGTAGTAGTTGTCGTGGTAGCTCTCAATGCCGACCAGGACTGTGTTGCCAGGGCAAGTGAAGTTGATGGGTTTGTCAAAATCGTTCACGTAGTCTGATAAAGATTTATAAAAAAAAAAAAATTATAAAATGACTTTAAAATTTAAATATAACTTTCTGTTCTTAGACAGAGGTGCTTACCATACGCAGTTCAATACGTTTTTTTTTTTTTGTTTTTTTTTTAATTTTGAAATGTGGGCCTTTATGCAGGAAAGACAAATTTTGAGACACATTCTGAGACACATTTTGAGACACATTTTGAGACACATTTCAGTGGGGGGTGAGCTGACTGCACTAGAAAAAAAGATATTTTTGACGCCTCTAAACAAATAATGTCAAGTACGCCGATAACAAAATTTAAGGGGGGGGGAGGGGGGGCCCGAACTTGTTTAGCCAAGTGACAACCCTAACTCCTCTCCCTCTAATATTAAATCTTTCATAGGCTCTGAGCCCCTTATATGGGGGGTTAGCATGGCCCCTTTATTGAGGTTGGCCTCTCTATAAACAATTTAGTCCTACCAAAATGTGAGCTATACCCAGAAGGTACAGAAAATGAGTTCATTACCAAATAACCGTGTTTGCGTCCCGTCAGGTGAAATTTCCTTATCATTAAAGACCCACTAGGTAATTAGCAATCTTTATCTCTGTATAAGAAGGATTATCAGTTGGAGGGCAGATTAAGACATTCTTTGAATCATTAGGGGGGCTAAGAAACAGATAAACAATACGTCGTCCCTCAAATGAAGAGGATGCAAACACGTTTTTCAACCGTGAAGACTGCATCAAGTCAGTTTTTTTTTTCTAATTACTGCACACAACAAATGGTCTATTCTGTCATATATCTAACCAGACTGGGGGGGGGGGTCTTCTAAGTCCTCGTCCCACTTAATATGGACCAGATGCCCAATGATCTTAGAACATCTCGGCCCCGAATTACATATCATGTGTTTAGTACGATATTTTTCTTTCTCAGCACCTGATCTAGTGTGCACTTTATAAAACAGTGATGAAGTGAAGGTCAGATGACATAGTGCATTTTTATATCAAACGATGATGAAGTGAAGGTCAGATGACATAGTGCATTTTTATATCAAACGATATAATGAAACGATGATGAAGTGAAGGTCAGATGACATAGTGCATTTTATGTCAAACGGTGAAATTTTAATCTAATATTATATATTTTATTTACATTATTCCTGCTAATATTTAAATTTAGCTGCACTTATTCAAAGCGAATGTGATGAGAAATGTTATCGTTGCAGTTGTTATCATTGTTGTTGCAGTAATCGTTGTTGTTGCAGTTGTTATCATTATTATTGTGTAGGTGTTATCGTCGTTGTTGCAGTTTTTATCTTTGTTGTCCAGAGTTTAAATTCAAATATTTCAGACTTTATAATGCACACACATTAAAATGAAACCATATATAAATTTTAAACAAAACAAAATATTCTTGTCAAATGAAGCTCTTACCAGACTTCACGCAGTTGTCAGTGAATTCTGTAATACGGCAGTCTATCTCCCAGAGTCTGTCCTCGTAGTAGTTGTCGTTCGTACTAGAGATGTAGCTTATAATGCTGCCAGTGTCGCAGTTAAAGTCAAACGGCTTGTCGTATTCATTGACGTGACCGCCATAGGTCACAGACAGACTGACCAGGACGAGGAGAATCAGCAGCGGCGAGGTCATAGTTTACTTAAGTATTTAAAGAGCAGATTCGTTTATAGAAATAAATTTGACAAAACAGCCATAAATTAGTGAAATAATTAGTGTCCATATAGATGAAAATGTTGAAATTTAGAATGAAATAGTTCAAGAAATGAAATATACATATATATATTAAATAGTAAATAGAAAGATATATAATAAAATAATAATATCTATACATAACAAGTCCTTACCTGATTTGAACAGTTTGAAAACTGTGAAGGTGAGCCTTGCTTGACACAATATTTTATGCCAAGCGAATGTGATCTCATTCAACCAGGTTAACGTAAATGATGTTTTAAATGTTTTGTTAACAATCTTAGTGTCATTAGACATTTTATGAATTCACTGAAAACCGAACCATATGTTTGTATTATTGACAGCGTTAACAAAAAGAACGAATCTAAATAATAGAGAGAGATAGAAGGAGAGAGAGAGAGAGAGAGAGAGAGAGAGAGAGAGAGAGTGAGAGAGTATATTTTTTTTTTAAATACAGCGACCTTGAAATGTTTTAAATCTTAAGGTGATAAAATTTATAAAGAAAGTTGGATACAACTAGGTTAAAGAGTAGAAGCCAGTCCCGGAATACCAGCTTTATTTCTTTCTTTGACATTCTCTAGTTCTGATATAAATCTAAAGGAATGTTACTTATTGTTAACATGAACTTTGTTCAGTATATTTTAAAGTTTTAATTTTTGTCATTTTTTATTTGTCATACTTAATTAAACAATCTCCAAATGGCACCAAAGAATAATCTCTGAAATGCTTTAAATTTCTAAAATTATTTGGATCAAATAAAGATTTAGTGCATTTTGATGGAAGCGCGCATTTAAAAAAATTTCTTCCTAATATACACATTTTATTGTGCACATTTTATTGTGCACATTTTATTGTGTACATTTTATTGTGTACATATTATTGTGTACATTTTATTGGGCACATTTTATTGTGTACATTTTATTGTGCACTTTTTAGTGTTGAAAAAAAAAGTATTCACATTGTCCTTACAGTTTCACATTCATGGGGCCCCCTTGGTAGTGGTTAGTGTGTATCATATTCATTATAAAATATTCTGGAATGGGGCCCCCTATGGTAGTGGTTAATGTGTATCATATTCATTATAAAATGTTCTGGGAAGGGGCCCCCTATGGTAGTTGTAACATTCTTATTATAAAATATTCTGGGATGGGGCCCCCTTGATAGTGATGGGAGGGGGGGGCATGTACGTAAGTCGGAAACAGAAATGAGCTCTCTTCCTAAATACATTTGTTATACGCGAGATTATGTTGACAACAATTAAACATGTTTTTTTTTTTAAACAGACGACCATTGTGACTTTGTTGTGTTGTTTGGTTGAACTAAACAGTAGTGAAAGTAAATGTATCCTTCAGGTCACGTGTACTAGTAGGGCTACTTATGGTGCTGGTCTTGGACCCAGCAAATAACACTTCCTGCAGGCTCATGTTAATGTATAATGTTGTTACCCTTAGACACATTGGTCAGTGTATATGTTGTTACCCCTAGACACATTGGTCAGTGTATATGTTGTTACCCATTGTCACATTGGTCAGTGTATAATGTTGTTACCCATTGTCACATTGGTCAGTGTATAATGTTGTTACCAATTGTCACATTGGTCAGTGTATAATGTTGTTACCCATTGTCACATTGGTCAGTGTATAATGTTGTTACCCATTGTCACATTGGTCAGTGTATAATGTTGTTACCCATTGTCACATTGGTCAGTGTATAATGTTGTTACCCATTGTCACATTGGTCAGTGTATATGTTTTTACAAATGGAACACTTCTGTGAGTGCATATACCGTTCCCGTTTCACTCATCTGTCGATGTATATATATATATATATATATATATATATATATATATATATATATAAAACTACTATTTGACTTCTATCTGACAATGTATATATATAGCTACATTTTATTTACATAGCTATCAATGTAAATATTGCTACCTTTCCATACTTCTGTCAAAGTATATGTGTAGCTAGTTTATGACAATCTGTCCACGTTAATGACGGTAATGAAAACGGGAACCAAAAAGACCAAAATGTATTCGTGTGGAAACAAGACACCTGTGGCAAGAGTTCCACATTTTCAAATATGTAAAAAGGTGTCGCCGGTTTTCCCGTCGCGAGCTTTGCCAAAATTCATAATCAACTGATAGTTTGTTTAATTCGGTGAACAACACAGGATCATCGCCGCATGTAGATTGTCATTAATACTGTATTTGTCCGTCAGTCTGTACGTCAGTCCTCCTAGCTGTTGATACGTTCGTCAGTATGTATGTCAGTCTGTATGTCTGAAAATTACAGCGTTCAATGATTTCTCTTTTCTTTTTAACTTTAACCCCCCCTCCTCACTATATTCAGACACAATTAGGTACACGAATAAATCGCAAATTGCGAGGATTTCTCAAACTTTTTTGAAAATATATTTTGAAAACATATTGTGTAAACAAATTGTGTAAACATATTGTGTAAATATATTTTGTAAGCGCATTTTGTAAACCTATTTTGTAACTATGTTTAGTAAAAGTATGTATCGATCATTCTATTTTATTTTATTTTTATAAATTATAGAACTCTTTCTACAACTGTTTTTGTTATTAAAGCTCTTTGTATTGTTACAGCTGTTTATTTTTTGTTATTACTGCTGTTTTTCTTGCTACATCTGTTTTTGTTGCCACAATTCTTTTTGTTGTTACAGATTTTTTCTTGTTACAGCTGTAAAAAAAAGTTTTGTGATGATTGTGAGACTGATTTCACATGATATGCGGAGAATTGACGTAAATTAATGAGTCATTTGAACATGACGTCACCAGATCGTTGTAAATCCACCCCCTAGTCTGCAGCAAAGAACGTAAGAAACAGACAAAAAAAAATCCAGTTTTTGACGTGCATCAAGCAGATAAGAAACACAGTTGTCCCTCCCTTCATTGGCAGATATGATGGTTGTATTTAAATACGTACACATGTCTCCTACCTACGCCATTGGTCATATGTTTAATGTTACAGGCCCCGCTCACGAGACCCCAAATGTTGAGGATCCCGAGAAGGGTAACCTGGGCTTGTTGCTAGAAGTACGAGGGCTGATCCAATAGTTGACTCGTATTTTATTTGTATTCCTGCCACACACACAGTCTCCACAACAATTAAGGTTGAACAGGTGACGATGATTAACTCGACAAAGTCGGGGGTACAACAATCAGAGATTTTATTATATACAGGGGCACCAGACCGTATCAGGGATCTGGTGGCCTTTCAAAATGATCAACGATAATCCAAAAAGATAAGATGCAACACAGAGGTAATTCAATAATAAATTATCTATAAGTGGTAGGATGTGGTCACTTTAGATCTCTCTCCCTATTTCCTTCTCACTTCTCTCACACAGAGACTATTCAATAGGCTCGCTATCACTCAGCCTAATTGCGACCGGTCACCCTGGGACCCCTCGGTCGAATGTCCGAAAAATCTATCTACTATCTCGCTCATCGCTTTCTCACACGTGACCATTAACCAATCAAATATGATTGCTGCTACATTCAAACTTTCAAATTAGGGGGTGGAGCCTGGGGGGGGGGGAGAAATACGCCGTGTAGACAAAGACCTTAGTAACTGGACATCGAGCGGGTCGCTGTCCCTTTGAAGAAAGCCGACCGGAGAACAGTCCCGGTCAGGTGGCCAGAGGTTTCCCCGCGGAATATAACATGTTACTGTTAACTACTCCTCGTTTACCTTCCGCTGTCCACCTGGCTGATGACGCAATTACGGGGGTGGGGTAGAAAGGGGGGGGGGAGAGAAAAGCTGAGGAGCGGGAACGTAGATTGCTATGTATAGATTACTTTAACATACATATTAAAGATATTACTATTGTTACTGTTAGTAGGTTAAGGGTTGGAGTAAGGGGGTAGTTTCGATAAATTAGTCACAACCTGTGACATTTAAGACTTACTTACTTTTTATCTTCTTCTTCCTTTGGCTCTACAGCCCATATTGGACCCTGGCCTGCCATACTACTCTCTACAGCCCATATTGGACCATGCCCTGCCATACTACTCTCTACAGCCCATTTTGGGCCCTGGCCTGCCATACTACTCTCTACAGCCCATATTGGGCCCTGGCCTGCCATACTACTCTCTACAGCCCATTTTGGGCCCTGGCCTGCCATACTACTCTCTACAGCCCATTTTGGGCCCTGGCCTGCCAGTGAGATTTTTATGTGGATCCTATTTATTTAAAGTTTTTGTGAATAGGATTTGAAAATTACGGCTTTATAATAATCTCAATTTTTTCATTGTCTATGCATGAAGATCATTCGTCATATGATCATTAGACCCAACTTTTCCTGTATTACGATTCTAAAGACAGATATATTAATAAAATTCATAAAATCTGTATTGATATTTTTTGGAGAGAGTTCTATAGCTAATGTGAATCTTTTAGTTCTTCAAAATCACTATACATATTTGGATCACCTTAAGATTCAGTCAATTTTAATCATTATCGTATTTCTTAAAAGTTTGTTGTTTTTTTCGTGTCTAAATAGGAAGAAACATTTTACTACATTTATCATTCAAATACAGATATTTGTTAAATAGTATTCATCAGAAGCGGCACTAAGGAGTGGAAAAATATTTTTTTTTGGGGGGGGGGGGGTATTTGACTAAAAGTAACAATGTTTTTGTTTTGTTTTGTTTTTTTTTTTTAATTTTATGGTATTTATTACTAGCTATGAAGACTGTGATGTTGTGGTTAAAATACCACCCCGCCCCCCCACCCTCCCCCACCAAACCAGCTGACAGGCCAAAGGGTGGATCATCCGTGTAGCTTGCTGGACATCAACCAATATGCTAGCTTGCTGGACATCGGCTTGTAATATAGTAACGTTATTAAGTAACGTGGCGTAAGCAGACGATATAATTCCTTAGCGGCGTCTCATAAGCAGACGATATAATTCGTTAGCGGCGTCTCATAAGCAGACGATTTAATTCGTTAGCGGCGTCTCATAAGCAGACGATATAATTCCTTAGCGGCGTCTCATAAGCAGACGATATAATTCGTTAGCGGCGTCTCATAAGCAGACGATATAATTCGTTAGTGGCGTCTCATAAGCAGACGATGTAATTCCTTAGCGGCGTCTCATAAGCAGACGATGTAATTCCTTAGCGGCGTCTCATAAGCAGACGATGTAATTCGTTAGCGGCGTCTCATAAGCAGACGATGTAATTCGTTAGCGGCGTCTCATAAGCAGACGATATAATTCGTTAGCGGCGTCTCATAAGCAGACGATATAATTCGTTAGCGGCGTCTCATAAGCAGACGATATAATTCCTTAGCGGCGTCTCATAAGCAGACGATATAATTCGTTAGCGGCATCTCATAAGCAGACGATATAATTCGTTAGAGGCGTCTCATAAGCAGACGATATAATTCGTTAGCGGCGTCTCATAAGCAGACGATATAATTCATTAGCGGCGTCTCATAAGCAGACGATATAATTCGTTAGCGGCGTCTCATAAGCAGACGATATAATTCGTTAGCGGCGTCTCATAAGCAGACGATATAATTCGTTAGCGGCGTCTCATAAGCAGACGATATAATTCGTTAGCGGCGTCTCATAAGCAGACGATATAATTCGTTAGCGGCGTCTCATAAGCAGACGATATAATTCGTTAGCGGCGTCTCATAAGCAGACGATATAATTCGTTAGCGGCGTCTCATAAGCAGACGATATAATTCGTTAGCGGCGTCTCATAAGCAGACGATATAATTCTATAGTGGCGTCCCCATATGGACACAAGTTTGAGAACCCGTCATCAAAAAAAAAAAGTTTGGAAATTTGTAAAAAAACTGTTTTTTTTTTTACTTTCGTTTTCTTTTTAAAAAAAAATATTAACATAAAATGATTTTTAGTTTTTAGAGAATCAGTAAAAATGGTTAATGACAGTAAGATTGATGAACGGAGTATTTGATATACCATTAGCTATCACCTGGTTGTTGAATAATTTGATCGTTTTAGATAGTATAAATATAGGATTCGGCGAGTGGGCATGCTCTATGTTAAAACTGGTAACAATCAGGTAAGAAGTTTGTAAAGTAGTTGGTAATTCTTTAAATCTATTCACTATATAAATGTACATCCACATTTTTAGAGCATTTTCGAAAAAAAATGCTCTATCGTCCCCGTTTTGTCTGTCCATCCGTCCGTCCGTCCGTCATCACCCTAGATCTCAACAACCATAAGTCCTAGACCCAAGATGTATATATCATTTTGTAGGTCTTGGCCTGCCATGTGTACATCAAAAGTTCATTTTGCGATAGGACCTCTGAGGGCCGGGCTTCAGGGCTCCTAAGGGACTTATATATTATATATACACCTTGTACGTTCAATAACCCGTTCATTTGGTGCGAAATACTGCAGCACGTAGTTTCACCAAGATTTATTAAGAAACTCATCAAATGAAATAGTAAGCTTGTGTTCTGAGTTTCATTGAAAGTATCAGAGCTATGCAACAATTGACGGAGTTTTCGGACGATTAAATGACAATAATTTAGAATGTTTTCAATTATGAGTCCTATTTCAGTAACCACAAACCACTTGTAGTTAGATTTAAGAGACAATAATTTTTTTCAAATATAAAGAAACGTCTTTATAATTTTTTTTTTACAGATATATGCATTACACAATTGAATTTATAAACATTTCCAAAATTTACAAATATTTACTGAAAGCTAACAAACGCACTGATACATAATACGAAAATGCTCTAACACGTCCTGTGTCCAGAATGGAACAGGCTTAATTGCTTGTTTTTTCATTTATCGAACCATTTAAATATTTTTTTTCTCTATAGACAGTAATGTAATCTCGATTTTTTTATTGTTTAGGCATGTTTTAAATGAAATACATTAAGCCAATTTTATAAGGGTGTTATTCTTAAGAAAAATGTGTATGAACAATTAAGAGATAATATCACAGTTTAAAAATCATTTGCGTGTAAGAAGCTTAGGAATTAATTGAAATCCTGCGAAAATCGGCTCCCAGCAAAAAATCTGTTAAAATTGGTTTCAAAATTCGTATTTGAAATCTGTATGTAATCCGTATGTAATATGTCTGTAATCTGTATAAAATATGAATGTAATCTATTTTTAATATATATATATATATTTATATATATATATAAAGCATGTATGTATAGACCATTTCTCGGTATGAACTAATCATTAGTGCAGGGACAATGAGATGGGCGCAGAGCCCCGATTCATATCAGTGGCGCCGGACATTAGAAGCCACTCTGGTGCGGGCCCACAGTTGAAAAGAGATTTAAGAGGTCAAATGTTATCTAACCACTGCCATAGTGGGCCCCATTCCAGAATATTTTATAATTAATATGATACACACTAATCACTACTAAGGGGGGCCCCATGAATGTGACACTGTAAGGACAAAGGAAATACTTTTATTTTTTGAACAATACAAAGTGCACAATAAAATGTGCACAATAAAATGTGCACAATAAAATGTGTATATTAGGAACAAAAATCAGAACCGTACTGAGCAGGTGGGATTTAAGAGTTACATCTGTTACATACAAAAACATAGACAAACATACTCAAACATATACAAACATACTCAAACATAGACAAACATACTCAAACATAGACAAACATACAAAAACATAGACAAACATACAAAAACATATACAAACATACAAAAACATAGACAAACATACTCAAACATAGACAAACATACAAAAACATAGACAAACATACACAAACATAGACAAACATACAAAAACATAGACAAACATACTCAAACATATACAAACATACTCAAACATAGACAAACATACAAAAACATAGACAAACATACAAAAACATAGACAAACATACAAAAACATAAACAAACATACTCAAACATAGACAAACATACTTAAACTAGACGAACATACTCAAACATAGACAAACATACTCAAACATAGACAAACATACTCAAACATAGACAAACATACTCAAACTAGACAAACATACTCAAACATAGACAAACATACTCAAACATAGACAAACATACTCAAACATAGACAAACATACTCAAACATAGACAAACATACTCAAACATAGACAAATATACTCAAACATAGACAAACATACAAAAACAAATACACACAATAAAATATTTTTTTTTCATGAATTTCAAAAATTAAACAACATAATTATAAATCAGTTTACAAGCTTGTACTGTAGTCATAATAAATTCTCAAGCATGTCTCTCCAGATGTCAAATGAAAAATGACATTCATCTTCAATAAAAACCTTTGATGCCATTTTTTTTATTATCATCTTGTTGTTATTTGTGTGTGTGTATGTATGTGATTTAAGGTGAGAAATGTTTACATTATGAACATTGCAGCCTGGTGATGTCACCCACACACTGTCATTGGAAACATCTCAAACTTTCAACTAAATTCTTCATGGAACATTAAAATAATCTGGTACATTTCAATATACGTTTTCAAAATATACAAGGACGTAATTTTGTTAAGCTAGTTAATAAAAAAAAAAATGAACAATATTCTCAATTCTCAGTTGAATCCTAAAATTTCATCTGCCCATACAGCCAATAGGTGTGGTAAGGGGAGGGGTAAGGGGAGAGAGAGAAGGGGACTGCAACCCGATTTTTTTTAAATCACTGAATACGTTGAGTTATCTTCCTTCTTATATTTCAACCGAAATGATTTCTAGGAATCACAGCAAATGAGGTTGTTTTTTTTTTCTTTGGGAATAGGCGGCTAATAGGAAACAAACTATATTTCCTTAAGTCGCCGGTCATGCAGACGATAACTAGGCATGTATTTACAAGGTGTATGCTACATAAATCTTCAAAGATAAGGATCCTTCATTTAATGAACAAATAGTTCAAAATAGTAGTACAAATATCTTACTCTTGCAAAGTCTAGGAATCGTGTTACCTTATAAATCAGCACAATATATTTTCATTCACAGGTGTCCCCCCCTGTAGGGTAGTTTGATATACTAATGTCCCCTTGTATAAACATTTCACTTATACAGGTGCCCCTCCTGCACTTTCGGGGTCAGAGATGGATTAGTGAGCCCTGTGCACTATTGCCTGCCTAAATTTCATCAGAATCGATATAAGTTGGTACACAAAACGGGGTCCCATGAAAGTTTGCCGTGTTTGCCTTTCCATTAAAATGATCCTGCACCCACGACAACAAAATGATTTCAAAAAATATAATAGGCTACACAATATAAAAAAAAAACAGAATAACTTAAACATCAAAGTCTGTGCCAACAACACAAAAGGAGAAGAGCTAAGACCAAGGCGTAGATGTGACGCTGCGCACTCATTCGGTGCACACCAAGAGCCGTGGAGGAAGTGTTGCACCCGTCGCTGTAGCACACGTTGGCGCATGTCATGAATCCAGGCTGGGTGTCATGGCAACCGTTATAGATGGAGGACGCCGCACAACTCCTCACGTACTGGCTGAGCTCCCCTGGCAGATAAAAAAATGGAAACAAAAAAAATTGTAACTTTTTGCATGTCTGTGTATGTGTGTGTGTGCATGTGTTTAGTTTTTATGTAATTTTTTGTATATATCTTTGCTTATTTCGTTTTTACTTATATTGTATTTTTCCCCCAGTGACAGGTTCGTCATAAAAGCAATGGGGGGTCGCCGGGCACACGCGTATATCGGGGTGGGAGGTTTACTTCCCCCTACCACCAAAAGAATACAATACAAATGGTTAAATGGGGCCCTCATACTTGTGGGTGGCCCATTGGTAAATGCCCGGATGAGCCCAGGCGTAAAAGAAGAAGGGGGGGCAGTTTAGAATTCATAAGAAACTTTTCATTGTTTATAAAACAGATTGTAGCTATGTACTAAAAGATACCAATGCTGATATTAGAGACATTAAGTATTATAGACCCCCCCTCCCCATGACAAACGTTGTAAACATTGGGTCTTTTTAGAGCCCCTTCCAGTTTCAAATGTATATTACGGCTAAATGACCCCCCCCCCATCCCATTGCAAAGCTAGAGTTCAGGTAGTATCAGCCCGTAGCGTGAAAATTCTACAGCAGGGGCCAGGCATTCTACAGCAGGGGCCAGGCAGTAGCGGGGAGGGAGGCCAGGATATACATTTTACTAAGTAGAGCAAATAAGCAGAGGGGAGGGGGCAGACAAAACGCAGGGGGGCCCGCCCCTGCCACCCCGCACGCTACGGGCATGGGTAGCATCCTTTTAGCGGACATCCTGATTGTAGCAATAAGTGGTTTAGCGATCTTGTCCTTTTCTCGTTGTTATTATCGCCTGAGTCTATGTCAGGGTGAGATCTCTATGACCCTTTAAAACCTCCCACAATTGACGGGTCTGCTTTTTTAATGTAAGTAGTGCCCTTTTCCTCCACCAAAATAACCAAGTGTGTGCAATGGCTATAGAGGCACCACGGGAGATATATATATAGGTAGGTGGCTGGCCTCGCTGGTATTTAACTACGCACCCCTACGGTGAACCTCTGGATTTTTTTTTCAGGTCACTGGGGAAAGTTCCCAGTGAATCCACCAAGTTTAAATAATTATCTGGGTCATAAGGTTGGCTAGGCATTGTACTAGCCACACGGGTAAAGGCAATAGACGGCGGGGCAGGCTAGGGGGCTGTAGCCCCCCTCCCCAAATTAATTCTAAAAAATCAAATTTTATTATAAAATATATTTCTTTATCATTGTGTTCCAATTTTTTCTTATATAAAACTATAGCATGTCTCTCTCTCTAGGGCCCCTCCCTAACACATCTATAGTATGTCTCTGCCCTAGGGCCCCCCTCCCTAACACATCTATAGTATGTCTCTGCCCTAGGGCCCCCTCCCTAACACATCTATAGTATGTCTCTGCCTATCTTCATCTATAGTATCTCTCTGCCCTAGGGCCCCCTACCTAACACATCTATAGTATGTCTCTGCCCTAGGGCCCCCTACCTAACACATATATAATGTCTCTGCCCTAGGGCCCCCTCCCTATCACATCTATAGTAAGTCTCTCTCTAGGGCCCCTCCCAGCACTTGATCAAGAAGTTTGTCTTGTCACCCCGCCCCGCCCCCTCCCCCCAAATACCTAAGAAATGTTCTGAATAAAATGTAACCTCCCTCAAAACAGAGGCAGCACTTTATCTAATTAGCGTAATAGATCTAACGTGTAAAGTGACGTTATTAAATAACGAGTGTGATGTAGACAGACCCCCGACCCCACCCCACACACACTCACACACCTGTTGATTTATTTATTATTTTCACGATGGAGCAGGAGTTGATGTGCCCGCTGCCCACTTCTGGACACGGCTGTGGCATACAGGGGGCGTGGGCTCTCAGCGTCAGGCTTGTGGTATTGGCTGTTGCACATGGGAAACACAAGATGGTGCCTGTGAGAGAGTCGGATAAAGTAGATCATTTATGACTGCAAAAAAACAAAATTATCTCTCCGTGTGTGTGTGTGTATGTGTGTGTGTGTGTGTTTGCACGAAAAAGTAAAGAGGTGAGCAGTGCAACAATGTGTTGTGATTGTGATGTCAGACAGACAGACGGACAGATAGATAGATAGATAGATAGATAGATAGATAGATAGATAGATAGATAGATAGATAGATAGATAGATAGATAGGTAGATAGGTAGGTAGGTAGGTAGGTAGGTAGGTAGATAGATAGATAGATAGATAGATAGATAGATAGATAGATAGATAGATAGATAGATAGATAGATAGATAGATAGACAGATAGATAGGTAGATAGGTAGGTAGGTAGGTAGATAGATAGATAGATAGATAGATAGATAGATAGATAGATAGATAGATAGATAGATAGATAGATAGATAGATAGATAGATAGATAGGTAGGTAGGTAGGTAGATAGATAGATAGATAGATAGATAGAGAGATAGATAGATAGATAGATAGGATAGATAGATAGATAATAAAAAATATTTCGATCTTGTGGCAGTGATAGAAAGCAAAGGCCGGAAAGAAAGGGGGTGGGGGAGGTTCAAACTTCCTTCCAGTTGATTATGAAAGTGTCAGTGAAGGTCAAGGCCTGGCTTGTATGGAGCAATACATTTCTAGTATCCCTTAACTCGTTGTGTGCTCAAGTGATCTACTTGAACAAGTCCAAAAGCATGGGCCAGACAGATCAGAGTGGGCATACTGCCTCTCTGTTTCTTTTTCGTCCTTTATTCGCCGCCCCCTCCCCTCCCTACCTGCCCATATTCAACCTTCCTGCCCTGGGGCGAACACGTGAATATCGATGTGTTGCAACCAGGCGGAAGTGATTTCAGTTTGATCTTAGGCAAAAGGAATTAGCTCATCTAATTCTGTGGTTATCGCAGGCATTTGGTGGACTGACAGACAGAAGACAGACAGACAGATATGGGTAGGCAGACAGACAGACAAACAGGCAGACAGACATGGAGGCAGGCAGACAGACAGACAGAAGACAGACAGATAGACAGACAGACAGACAGACAGACAGACAGACAGGCAGACATACAGACAGACAGGGTGAGGAATGATAATGCTTATCATTATGATACGTTCATGATTTTTTTTTTTAAATCAAAGAGGTCCAAATTGAATACTTTCTTCGACCCGCTATCGAATAAGGAATATTTTTCGAACTTCAGTTATGTCTTTATACATTACCGGCCTTAGATCGCTTTGACCGATTGCTCCGAATCGGGCCCCGAGCCTGGCAGGGGGCCCCGCAAATTACATTTAGCATTAATAGTAATAGTTGTTATTGTAAAAAAGGGGGCCCCGCAATTTACATTTAGCATTAATAGTAATAGTTGTTATTGTAAAAAAGGGGGCCCCGCAATTTACGTTTAGCATTAATAGTAATAGTTGCTATTGTAAAAAAGGGGGCCCCGCAGTTTACATTTAGCATTAATAGTGATAGTTGTTATTGTAAACAAAAAATAATTTGAAGACGGTCCGCTCAAGCAGATGTTAAATTGGGCCCCCCCCCCATCAATACGTAAGGCAAGCCCTGTCTAAGTACGTCATATTTGCGTTTTGATGTATGTCTTTTCTAGTTGTATTATTTTTAACTTGCGGATCACATGTACTATTTAAATTTTTAAATGTTATCTTACATTTACGTAACCAAATATCGCTAGCGGTCTCGAGCTTATATTTTATATTTCTGTTGTTTTTTTTTTGGTCAGATGGCATATGCCATTTTATTTATTATTATAATTATAAATGTCATTAATTTTCACATGTACTTATCATTTTTTTAATAATTTAGCAGAGATGACATTCACGGTTATAAGAAATTACTCTAATTTGTAATATCAATTATTTTTTAAGCATTAAAGTTTTAAAAGAATGCTCCCTAGTTTCCAAAAAATGTCACAGCTTTTTATGTCACTTTCAAATGTCGAAAATCGTATGCAAAGGTCGCCATATTCAACAGCTATTAATTTCATTTTAAATGTCAAAATAGAATACATATGTCACTATAGTCAACAGCTTTTATGTCATTTTCACAGATCAAAATCATATACAAATGTCTAAATCGTATATAAATGTCTGTGTTAATATATTGCATTTTCGAAGCTTCACGATCTGCATATAAGTATATCATAGAAAACATAGAGTTTCTATTCTTCTGTCTATCATTAACTTATTTATTTAGAAAAAAGATCATTTCCTTAAACAAGCTAACTATGCATTCGTTGCTTAATCTTTCTATCTAATGTGTTGATCAACTAGACTCAATCAATCTATTGATCTGCATTTCATCTAATTCATCTGTCTAGTATGTCAATAAATATATGTATACAAATATGCCAATCAGTATGATCAATCATTGCACCCATTAATCAAAGTGTCAATTGGTGCGTCGTTGCAACTGTAATAATTAAGAATCTACTTTCAGTAAATAATAATTAAATATATTTACATTTATCTCTTTTTTAGATTTTTAATGACACCATTATATTAAACTGTGTTAGTTTCAATGCCAAGGCCAATATCTGTATCAGTCGAATCAACACAAATTCTATCCACAATGAACCACAGATTTGGTTTAAGAATGAAATTTTAACAAGATATCATCAAAAAATGATTTCTATAATATTCAAACATTAATCAATCGTGCCATTAAATTTCGAAAAATTCGTGTTAATAATATGTCATTATTTGTTATTACTTACTGAACACAACACATTAAATACAAAACATTTCAATTCTCAAATAGCTCGAGACATTTCGAACATAAATCTTCACGAGGAAAAAAAAAAAGTTTTCTCTGTTTGGAAGAAGAGCTGATTTGTCTATAAATAATGCAACCATGAAATGAAAGAAACGAATTTGTTTTCTTCCGTTTCCTCCACCTCCCCCCCACCTCCCCCATCCACCCACCCGACCCCCCCCACTCAACCCGACGTTGTTTTTCTAAAAAAAAAACATAATCTGGACATCAGTATTATATTAGTCTGCACAAAACCATATTGGTTTTACCATAGATATGTAATTGTATGTTACCACGTCATCACTGATCTCTGATACAGCTCGTTTGTTTTTGTTTTATTTATTTTACAGTATTTAAATGTCGGCCATGTTTAAACAATTCAGTTATATATATATATATATATATATATATATATATATAACATTAATTACATCTTTTGATAAATTCTATTGTGACTGCTTCATAAACCCTCCCCTTGTAACTGCTATAAACCCTCCCATTGTAACAGCTATAAACCTCCCATTGTGACTGCTATAAACCCTCCCATTGTGACTGCTATAAACCCTCCCATTGTGACTGCTATAAACTCTCCCATTGTGACTGCTATAAACCCTCCCATTGTAACAGCTATAAACCCTCCCCTTGTAACTGCTATAAACCCTCCCCTTGTAACTGCTATAAACCATCCCATTGTGACTGCTATGAACCCTCTCCTTGTAACTGCCATAAACCCTCCCATTACAACAGCTATAAACCCTCCCATTGTGACTGCTACAAACCCTCCCATTGTGACAGCTGCAAACCCTCCCATTGTGACTTTTGATAAATTCTATTGTGACTGCTTCGTAAACCCTCTCCTTTAACAGCTATAAACCCTCCCCTTGTAACTGCTATAAACCTTCCCCTTGTAACTGCTATAAACCCTCCCATTGTGACTGCTTCATAAACCCACCCCTTGTGACTGCTTCATAAACCCTCCCATTGTGACAGCTATAAACCCTCCCCTTGTAACTGCTATAAACCCTCCCATTGTGACTGCTATAAACTCTCCCATTGTGACTGCTATAAACCCTCCCATTGTGACTGCTATAAACCCTTCCATTGTGACTGCTATAAACCCTCCCATTGTGTTTGTTATAAACCATCCCATTGTGACTGCTATAAACCCTCCCATTGTGACAGCTATAAACCCTCCCCTTGTAACTGCTATAAACCCTCCCATTGTGACAGCTATAAACCCTCCCATTGTGACAGCTATAAACCCTCTATGAAATCTAGTAAAAAGTCAGCAAAAATAAATATGGCCGACGAACTTACCTATTATTTAACTTCATTCTAATAATAAAGGTATCATTGCCATCTGCAGTAATATATTGAGGTCAGTTACATATATATATATATATATATATATATATATATATATATATATATATATATATATATATATATGAATATAGTTAAACTTGCGGGTGTTACGTTCTAGCCCATATTTAAGTCGGAAATGCTCTAACAGAGCAAAATGCACACAATGATCAGCTTCGTACAGTTGTCTATCTCACTTACTTGCACACGTTCAACAGAGGAGTGTACTTTTCAAAATGGCCGCCTCTCAATAAAACCACCGGGTACATAAGATCACTTTAAGATTTACATTCAATAGGAAACGATTTAGAAGTAACTCTCCTGGCTAATTAGATTCAATCGGGTCTGTCAGTTGGTCAATTTGTGGTCTGCCCTTCCTAACTCACTCCATTACAAGACAGGATGATGGGTCAGTTACAGAGAATAAAATGTTTGTTTTTAGTCGGTCAACGGTAGGAGATCTTTCGCTTTTTGTTTAAACATTCAGACGGTAATCGGGTTTTTGAATGGAGGAAAAATGATATCTGTAGGTTTGGTTATATCTTTCTTTTGTATACCCGTATGCATTGTTAAATCTTTCGCTCTGCCTACCCCCCCTCTCTCTTTCCTACTCCATCAAACAATGTGTTAATGTAAACAAGCGCATGTATTACGCATGTGTTTATATGAATGAATGTATGTGTGTGTCCATACATCATTGTCATACTGGAGAGTGTAGTGGAGACAAAACACCAGATATAGGTATGTGACTGTACCACCAGGGATTTGAACCTGCAGCTCATAACAAGCAGGACGGACTCAACCACGTAGATACATAACCATACAGATTGATAGACAGTAAAACAGACGGACAGTGTAATAGATAGAAACATAAATACTTCTAGATATATAGATACAGACCAATAGACAAATAGAATAGAATAGATGGATAGATAGACAGATAGATAGACAGACAGACAGACAGACAGATAGATAGATAGATAGATAGATAGATAGATAGATAGATAGATAGATAGATAGATAGATAGATAGATAGATAGATAGATAGATAGATAGATAGATAGATAGATAGATAGATAGATAGATAGACAGACAGACAGACAGACAGCCAGACAGACAGACAGAAAGACAGACAGACAGAAAGACAGACAGACAGACAGATAGATAGATAGATAGATAGATAGATAGATAGATAGATAGATAGATAGATAGATAGATAGATAGATAGATAGATAGATAGATAGATAGATAGATAGATAGATAGATAGATAGATAGATAGATACCTTCCACACATTTGACCAACAGTGTCAATAATCCAGTTGTCCAGATGGCCACTTGCACCTTCATGGCAATGTCTCCGTGGGCTGGTCAGTCGGTCAACAATAGGGATGGGAACTGTACTTTTAGAGACAGTTACATTCAGAAATAGACCCAACTCTGGTCAATAATGGCCTGTTCCGAATCTAGACACAATTCTGGAGAATTGCCTGTTCCGAATCTAGACACAATTCTGGAGAATTGCCTGCTCCGAATCTAGACACAATTCTGGAGAATTGCCTGTTCAAGATCTAGATACAAGATAAACAAAAATTATGCAATTAGGAATGCGTTTATGTTCAGTTATACTAACTAATACGTGTGCTATATTTTTAAAAAATACGTATTTCATTGGCATTGCAAATTAAGGTAGACTAGGGGTGGACAACTGCGTTAGCAAGGACTGCCTGTAAAGAAGCACAAAGAGATTTAAGAGGCGTAACCCTTCTCTTCTCAATAGTGTTTGTTGTATCTCTGTGCGTGCATGATGCGTGTGTGTGTGTTGGTGTGTGGGCTAATGTGTATGAATACTAGCGTGCTTGTGTGTAAGTCTGATAGTGTGTAAGTGTGCCAAGATGTATATTGGCTAGTCTTTGTGTGTGTGTGTGTGTGTGTGTGTGACTGTCACTGTCTGTCATTTGTTGTGTTCAACAGCTTCTCTTTATTTCAAACCAGCTGTAAACCCGGCTAGTCTATGGGCTACTGTGTGAGCTAGTCAATGGGTTAGTTCGTGGGCTATGTCTGTGGGCTATGTCTGTGGGCTAGTCTGTGGGCTAGTCTGTGGGCTATGTCTGTGGGCTATGTCTGTGGGCTAGTCTGTGGGCTATGTCTGTGGGCTATGTCTGTGGGCTATGTCTGTGGGCTATGTTTGTGGGCTATGTCTGTGGGCTATGTTTGTGGGCTAGTCTGTGGGCTATGTTTGTGGGCTATGTCTGTGGGCTAGTCTGTGGGCTATGTCTGTGGGCTAGTCCAGCTTTAAATACATCATTTCAAAATCAGTGCACAGATGTAATTTTATGTTAAGAATGTGATTTTACTAAATAATCGTAGCGTGAAAATTATTTATAATCAGAATAGGGGTTAAGGTTTAACATCCAGCAATGGGATAAATAATGACAGGGGTACAATTTTATAAACGTGACAGTGTTATATACAGGCCCGTAGCGTGCGGGGAGCCAGGGGGGCCGGGACCCCCTTCCTTCGTTTTGTCTGCCCCCCCTCTGCTTGTTTGCTCTACTTAGTAACATTTATTTCCTGACCCCCCCTGCTATAGGCCTGGCCCCTGCTGTAGAATGCCTAGCCCCTGCTGTAGAATTTTCACGCTACGGGGCTGGTTATATATAATGAAAAAAGAGGAATATTTCAAAACATTAACAGAAACTATTTTCTAATCAGATCATGGCTGTGTAGGCGCTAGTTTAAGAGATGGCGAAAGAATCTTATTTAAGTACCTACACCAAATCGAACTGAAATGACCTTGTTGGGCGTGTTCTAGCACATTACTAGAATGTGGTACATTATGTTTTACTAATGGAGTTGTTTTAAATAAAGACTTTTTTCGTTAATTTTTTTTTTAAAAACACTTTTGGCGTCCAGTGAATATTTTTTTTGCGTGCTGCGCTTGACCCAAGATGCATTGTTATTGAAATGCAAGATTGGTAACATGGAAAAGACCACATACATACCATATACATACCACATACATACCAGATATATACCATATACATACCATATACATACCACATACATACCACATACATACCATATACATACCAGATACATACCATATACATACCAGATACATACCAGATACATACCAGATACATACCACATACATACCATATACATACCACATGCATACCATATACATACCAGATACAAACCAGATACATACCACATACATACCAGATACATACCAGATACATACCACATACATACCATATACATACCAGATACATACCACATACATTCCAGATACATACCACATACATACCATATACATACCACATACATACCAGATACATACCACATATATACTATATGCATACCATATACATACCATATACACACCAGATACATACCACATACATACCAGATACATACCACATACATACCACATACATACCATATACATACCAGATACATACGTATTTAAAATAAAAAAAAACTATACTTTAAAAAAATATATATACATTTCACAATGACCATGCAAAATATATATAAATTGTGTACTAGCTCGTCTCTCGTCAATGATTTTATGTCACCTCTCGATGGCCACACAGCTGAAGCTAAGTTCCAAAAGTGGAACGAAAAAAAAAGAATGTCATTGTCCAGATTTTTCTTCAAAAATATAACTCTGTCATATTGTGGTTACAATTGATTTATAACAAAAAAAAAAATCGCACATAGAGAAAACATTTAACTAAAAAGCTTCAACGCCCTGTCTTCTTGTCACGTGACTGATTGATTCAATCCAGATCATCGGTCACTAAAATAAATTTCTTTTTACCCAATTTTTTTTTTTTTTATTTTTGTAAAAAAAAATTCAATGTCTATAACATGTCCTTTTTGGGCATCCGATAACGTCTTACAAAGTTAATAAATGTTTATTGATTTTATATATATTTATTTATATCTCCAATAGCCGTGGATCACCATTTTGAGTGTAAGAGAAGCAATTAAAGTTTCGCCAAAGCGCATGTTGGAACCTCTGGAATCGGCAGACAGATAAAACTGCGAAGTTTCAATTGATAAATTATTCACGAAACAAACAGTTGGGTGGTGTGAGAGTGGGGAGGGACCACTGGACGTGTTTATTTTTAGCTTGACCAGTGGGGAACCACTTGATCCCATTACTTTTTTCGTTCAACTGCCGACTTGTGGGGAAAAAAAATGAATTTATTTATTTGACTTTCAGGGGAAGAAAAAAAAAATGGGGGTGGGGGGGGGGGGTTAATGAATTATTTCAGAAGCTCGGTGGTTCATGACGTGACAGACAAGGAAGGAAGCGATTTTCAGTTGAGAAATAAATTTCAATAATAGATCAATACAAACATGATCTAGTTTGTTGTTTGTTTGTTTGATTGTTGTTTTGTTTTTTTTTAATCAGTGCCGGCTGTAGAGTGTGAGGCCCCATTGGGAACAATTCAGTTTTTAGCCCTGTCTACAATAGCGGTCGGGGAACTTTTTTAAATCATTACCCCAAAATAGTTTTGTGTAAGTTGATATTACCTCACAGCAAATTAAAAAATATATACTTTTTACACCCAAAAATTTCATTTTTACACCCAAAAGTTTCATTTTTACACCCAAAATTTCATTTTTACACCCAAAAGTTTCATTTTTACACCCAAAAGTTTCATTTTTACCCCATTTGGGGTAATTTACCCCGGTTTCCCCGACCGCTGAAAGAAATATCCGACAAAGTGATGGCATGAATGAGGTCATGAATGAGGGCATGAATGAGGGCATGAAAGAGGACATAAAGGAGGACATGAATGAGGACATGAATGAGGACATGAAAGAGGACATAAAGGAGGACATGAATGAGGGCATGAATCCTTTCTGTCCAACCAAAAGTATTCGTTGCGATTTGATTAGGACTGGTCACGTTTTTTCTTTCTCCTCTCACGTGCTTGTCTAAGTGCTGACCACATCTGTCATTGTTAAAATACATGTATAACAATATAATAGCAATGAGATAACATGAAAAAACTGCATAGAAAACATTAAAGAATGGACTGACCAAAATGTAGCGCTCCAACATTTGACCACACTGCAAAGAGCGGAAAGGAGGGACATTACCATTGCAATGTCCTTCAAAATTCGTCCCCTCCTTCCCCCCCCCCCCCAAAAAAAAAATCAATAAATGAGACTACTGTTAGTATCTTAGTGGACTTTGGTTTTGACCATTGAACACAGTAACACCTCTTTCTACCACAGTAACACCACTTCCTACCAAAGTAACACCACTTCCTACCGCAGTAACACCACTTCCTACCAAAGTAACACCACTTCCTACCAAAGTAATACCACTTCCTACCACAGTAACACCACTTCCTACCAAAGTAATACCACTTCCTACCACAGTAACACCACTTCCTACCACAGTAACACCCTGAAGGAAACTCCAACATTTAGCCATGAAAGCACTTTAAGCGATCGTCTAAGGGAAAGGGAATGAATCAATCAATGATTCCCCTGACTGACAATCTTTCAAACAATCATAACCGAGAAAAGAAAGAAATGACCCAAGTGGGGTAAATTAATTACTTGTTTGGTTTTGGTTTGGTTTTGGTTTCGGTTGTGTTTTTGGTTTTGGTATCGGTTTTGTTTTTGGTTTTGGTTTAGTTTGTTTTTTGTCTTGTTTTTTTTTTGTTACTCACGGGCACTTTCAAATACACTTAAAGATTCTCTGACATCATTTCTCAATCAAAACACCCTGGGATGTCCACTGTAGAAATATTTGATGAGTTCTGTGTTTGTGAATCTGTGAGTGTGTGTGTGTCTGAGTGTTTTATTGTTGGCTTGTACCTCTGAAGAAACTGTCTTTCCGTCTTTCTTTTCGTCCACTCCCCCTCCCCCTCTCTACTACTCTCTCTCTCACACTCTCTCTTCCAATCTCTTTCTCACTGCCTCTATTTCTCCCTCTCTTTCTATCCCTTTCTCCTTCTCTCTCTCTCTCTCTCTCTCTTTCACTCTCTCTCTGTCTCACAATCTCTCTTCTCTCTCTCTCCATCTGTCTCTGATACTTTCTATCCTATTCCCTCTCTCTCCTACTCTCTCTCTCTCTTTCTCTCTCTCTCCCTCTCGCTCTCTATCTATCTATCTATCTCTCATTCACTCACTTTTGATGGTAGCGGTTCGCTTAAATTACCGAAAAATACCTCATCCATCAGGACATAGGGATTTGAGACATTTTCCGAAGAAATCACAGTATCCGTAGGATCAGTTAGTCATTAGGACTGATACATTATTCATGGCATTCACCAATGACAAAAAACCCTCTTCACTCGTTATAAATTCTCCGCCTTTTGTAAACAAGTCAACATACAAATGTAAAAGGTCACTGAACAATTTTTGACAAACAAACCTCTATTGATGGAAAGGAGCAAACAAAAAAATTGAACATAAGATATCACAGTATTATACATAAATAAAAAAAAATAGCCAATATTGAAATATCAATACTTGTATAGAAAGTTTGGTAACACAACAAGATTATTTTTTTGTAACAGATATAAAGACATATTGATGGACTGAAAGAAATCTTTGCTGAACTTAAAGAAATACGAATACTTGTAAATAGGCAGGCACATGGTACGTAGATAAACACAAAAGCTAGAAATATAGATACAGAGTAGATACTTCCGGAGAGAGGTAGATGGATAGATAGACACTGACAGACAGACAGACGATAGATAGATAGATAGATAGATAGATAGATAGATAGACAGACAGACAGACAGCCAGACAGACAAATAGATAGATAGATAGATAGATAGATAGATAGATAGATAGACAGACAGACAGACAAACAGCCAGACAGACAAATAGATAGATAGATAGATAGATAGATAGATAGATAGATAGATAGATAGATAGATAGATAGATAGATAGATAGATAGATAGATAGATAGATAGATAGATAGATAGATAGATAGATAGATAGATAGATAGATAGATAGATAGATAGATAGATAGATCAAATGTATTTCAAAACGTATTTAAACATGTCCAACCACTATTACTCCAAAATAAATACTTCTAGATACATAGATACAGACCAATAGACAAATTAAATAGAATATAATAGAATAGATAGATAGATAGACAGACAGACAGACAGCCAGACAGGCAGACAGACAGACAGATAGATAGATAGATAGATAGATAGATAGATAGATAGATAGATAGATAGATAGATAGATAGATAGATAGATAGACAGACAGACAGACAGACAGACAAACAGACAGACAGACAGACAGACATACAGATAGATAGATAGATAGATAGATAGATAGATAGATAGATAGATAGATAGATAGATAGATAGATAGATAGATAGATAGATAGATAGATAGATAGATAGATAGATAGATAGATAGATAGATAGATAGATAGATAGATAGATCAAATGTATTTCAAAACGTATTTAAACATGTCCAACCACTATTACTCCAAAAAAAAAAAATTTAAAATTCAATCATTGAGATAGACTCGAGGTCCCATAGAAATGTTTCATTATAAATTTTAACTACCTACAACAAAACATTATCAATCAAAGTTTCCTATCTCTGGCGAAACTTTTTTCCCCAGCTCGAGTTCCCCATACATCAAGGCCTTTGAGTCCAGCCCCAATGCTAATGGAGAACTGCGAGAATTTATGGAGGCCGCCTGACCGTGGACGGGGTAAGGGTCATTTCTTTGTCCGTCAGTGAGACTTTTTTTGCAATAAGGAAGTGTGTGTGTGTGTGTGTGTGTGCTGGCATTTTGTTTGTGTTTGTATTTAGTTTGTGTTTACATTATGTTTGTGTTAGCATTTCGTGTTTGTTGATTGTATTTTGGTTGTGCTTTTATTTCGTTTGTATATATATAGTGTTTGCTTTTAGTTTGTGTTTGTATTTTATTTGAGTTTGTATTTTGTATGTATTGCATTTCGTTTGTGTTTGCTTGTGTATTTGTTGTTGTTTGTTTTCGTACTAAATTAGTCTTACTTTTATAACGATATAAATTAAATAAAACTTTCGTTAAAGATTTTTTAACTCGCTTTCTGAATGATATATTATATATATATATATATATACATATATATATATATATATATATATATATATATACATATATATATATATGTGTGTGTGTGTGTGTATCTAACTGAAGAAAATCTTTGCTATAGTGAAATGTCCCTGTGTTCAAATTTGAGTTCATAATGTGATCATAATGTATGGTTATATCTAATGTCTCTCTATGTGTATTACATATGTGTACAATACTCCACGTTTTATCCAAATCTGTGCATATCAGAATGTTTCGGTATCAAAACCTGTGCCAATACAGATTTGCCTGTATTCATATATTTATCAAATTGTATTGCCCTGTGTAGTGTCATCTCCTTTATTGACCAAAAGATTGTATCATTTCTTAAAATGTATGATTGTCAAGGAGTTTCGTAAAAATGTACATCAATTTTTTATAACTCTTCAATTCATGAAGTGACTTGATTATTTATTTAATAGGCAACATTGGTTCTAAACAATATATATGTGTATATATATATATATATATATATATATATATATATATATATAAGGGCTAGAGAAAAATCTCCACAAGTTTGCTCCCCTTATCTTAGAGCCAGTTTCTCGCCTGGAGGTTCGTAACGGGAAACCAGTAATTGCCTCCCCTTGGTGGGATCATTACTTCTTGAAAAGAACTATCGACTCTCGCCAATAAACGTAATGAATGCTGGGAGCGGAAGAGACGGCAGCAGAAAGGGGACCGGATAGTGTAGGGTGGCAGTTGGTAACACTTAGTAAGATTGGAAAATTCCCACAAAACTCCTGACAATAATATTTTTTTAAAGAAACATTTGATTACGGGAACCTCTATTTCGTCTAGTGAATGGTTCTCTGTGTGACGTTTAATAAATAGGTCAACAGAAAAAAGAAGGAAATGTTGAAAATAGGCCAAAATCGTAACGAAAACTTTAGAACGGCGTGGGGATGTTTTTAGGAAGCTGGATATCTCTGGGGGCTCAATACATTATCCCCAGATGTTCCAAACATTAAATATCTATATATCCACTTTCAGTTAGTTATTCATCAGGAAATAAATCATTATTTTAACTATCAGTTATTCAACAGTGAAGAAACCGTTATTTCCACTTTCAGTTATTCATCGTAAAATAAACCGTTATTTCCATTTTCAGTTATTCATCAGTGAAGAAACCGTTATTTCCACTTTCAGTTATTCATCAGTGGAAAAAAAAACGTTATTTCCATTCTTATATTATAATTGGTGTAGATACTCGACTGTCAGTCAACCGGATAGTACTGCGTTCAATCCTCGGTGAGACCCGTGGAATATTTTCCAGGTGAAATTTTGAGCAAAGTCGTCCCACAAGTCCACCCAACTTTGAATGGTTACCTGAATTAAGTTGGAGAAGTAAAAGCGGCTGGGCGTTGTGCTAACCACACAATTCCTTCATCTGAAGAGATTACAGAAACAGATGAATTCTACACGTCATCTGCCCCCCGATGTCCCGCTAGGGTTAAGGGAACTTTCTATTTGTATATATATAGTGGATTCCGCTTAATTGGGACACCGCTTAGTTGGGACAGCCGCTTATTTGGGACAAATCTCAAAGAAACCAAACCAAGAAGCCAATAGTAAATTTGTATTTTTAATTGGGACAGCCGCTTAATTAGGACAAAAAGCCTCGGTCCTGATGTGTCCCAATTAAGCGGAATCGACTGTATATGAAATACAAGTGGTAAAATCAATTCTTCATAATTAATTATATCAGCCGTGTTTATCAGATTGTTTATTCACAGCCAGCTCAAAAATAAATTTGTATTTGTTAAAAATGCATGAAAATTGTATGGTTAGTGAATTCCAGTTCATTCTTTAAACTTTAAATATAGTTGTATGCTATAAATGGTGGAGGGTTTATACTGAGACCAGTGGTTGTCAATAAAATAACACGTGTCCATCCGTCCTTTCCGGCCACCAACCATTTCTCCATCTCTCCCCATCTCTCCAACAGTCTTTCTCTTACTCTCCCTCTCCTTCTTTCTCTCTCTGTCTGTCTCTTTTCTTCTCTCTCTCTCTCTCTCTCTCTCTCTCCTACTCTCTCCTACTCTCCACTTCTCTTTCTCTCTTTTTCTCTCGTTCTTTCTCTCTCCTGCTCTCTCTCTCTCTTCTTCTTTCACTTTCTCTTACTCTCTCTCCTACTATATCTCTCTTTCTCTCACTCTCTCTCTTTTTCTCCTACTCTATCCTACTCTCTCTTCTTTTTTTTCCTTTCTCCTACTCTATCTCTCTTTCTCCTACTCTCTCTCTCTCTCTCTCTCTCTCTCTCTCTCTATCTCTCTCTCTCTCTCTCCTACATAAATCAGATGACACGGTCGGCCATGCATAAATAACATCTTTGACAGAAGTATTTAAGGTTGTTTTTGTTGTCGTTCATACCGTAAATAATACCATCAATAGCCTCAACAAACCAAATTTATCACCAATATTTAAAGGGAATACAAATAACGACAAACCTGCGAGTTTCAATGGAAGCGGCCATTCGTGTGTCTTTGAATAAAACAAGATTTACTCCGGATCTACAGGTTATAGGTAGAGTTGTTCAGAAGTGACTATTTTATTTTATATTAAGGTCCCTGAAAAGGTGAGGTGTTTATCCCTTAGATCCTATAAACCCCTAATAGGGCCTTTTTTTTAAAAAATCCGCACACATAAGACAGTAGTGCAATTGCTGGCCTACGAGGCCACTCGGGGACATGTTAAGGGTGCTGGACTCGCGGGGAGTTGAGCTTGTAACCTCAGCGTGCATTTTTTTGAAAATAAATCTCGCTCACCACCATCCAGCCATCAGATTTGATAATTTGGCCCAAAATTAAGCAAATCAGATGTGACAATCAAATAATTGTAAATAAGGTCAGATGTATGCCTGGGATTACCTATAATGTAGTATATGTAGCTTCTTGAAATGGAACTTTGTCTTTCAATGTGTGTGTGTATGTGTGTCACTGTGGTAGAATCCTTAACCCTATTACCATTTTTTAATGGGTCGCCTACAGGTAGCCAGAAATGGAACAGACAATTTATTCTACTTTCTTCTTCATTCATTACTTTGAGCTTTTAGAAAAAAAAATCAATAATTGTGTACAGCCCCTTGTAAAAATGATATTATTTTCTCAAAGACTCTGTACAAATAGGCCTACACCAATGGGACGGGCAGATTTTATGGCGCCCTTCAGAGCCGTATCTAGAAATTGCGGCGCCATGTGTAGGCTACATTTTTTTTTTTGGGCGCCATCTCCCCAATCAGGAAAGTTGAAAAAAAAAATTATTTAACAGTTCTCTTCTTCAGCCGTGACCTGAAATATAAATTGGTCCTCAACGAAGATCGAACCAGTGACCCCCCTCAGATCGACAGTCGAGCGCTTTACCACACGACAAATATATATATATACACCAGTGGGGGCCCTTCATTCACCCCCCCCCCACCTTGGCTGAGATGTCTAGATTTAGGTGACTAGTACTACTTCAATCTTCTCCGACAGACAGAGTTGGCTGGTGATTTGAACGAAAAACCGCCGAAAATCAGCCCGTCACAAACGCATTTTGTGTGAAATCCCCCCGCCCCCCGCCGACCAGCACGAACAAAACAGGCAGAAAAAAACCAGCCAATCTGGCTACACCGCCAACATTAAGTACCCATTTGAGCTGAGTGGATTTGTAATTGACCAAGCCAACACTAAGTACCCATTTGAGCTGAGTGGATTTGTAACTGACCAATGGAAAGTCACAAAAAGAATTGAACAAGATTTATTTACATGAAATAAATTAAAGGAATCGAATAAAACAAAGTGTTATTTCTATTATTATATTCGCAAACAAAGTATTTGCCGAATAATTGATTAACTGTTATTCAGTTATATCATAATTCAGTATGTAAGACTATATGTAATTATCGATAGCTGGATATTTTGCTTTTACTTTTTCGAATTTTGAGATTTAATAATTCCTTTTAAAAAAATACTAAACACTTTAACGGTGGAATATTGAAATGTGAAGCTCCATATAAAATAAATAAACTACACGGTGTAGCTGATTCATAAGACTTAAAGATTATAAATCAAACAAATTGGAATAAAGAATTACAGACACAAATGACGCATTATATTGAATGATTTCGATAATATGAAGTGGCAAGTTGGGAGCTGCTGAATTATCACAGTGCCTATACACTGGCTGCCACTGACACACTGATGGAGGGTGCTGCAGTATCCACAGTGCCTATACACTGGCTTCCACTGACACACTGATGGATGGTGCTGCAATATCACAGTGCCTAAACACTTGCTGCAATTGACATATTGACCTTAGTTTGCTTCCGTCTGTTGTAATATTATTTTAACCCCGACGTACTTTGTCTTTTGAGAACTAATGATCGCGCAGTGTAGGGCGATCGAATGTCTATCAGTGTACTCCAGGGTTCGAAACTCAGGGAGAACCTTTCGATTTTTTCAGGCCCTGGCGAAAGTTTTCAAGTCAATCCATCTCTAAATGGGTACCTGACTTAAAGTTGTGGGGGTTGGAAATAAAGGCGGCTGGACATTGTGCTAGCCACACAATCCCTCCATAAGCCGCGGCTACTCAAACAGTGGAAATCTACACTTCATCTGCCCTGATGAGCCCTTAAGGGGGGCTTAAGTGAACTTTATTTGTTTACTCTGTCTGGTCATTTTTAAATAATTCCCTCATCTTTCGTGTTTATTTTATTTCTTTCAGTGTTTGTATGTTGGTTTGTGCTTGTTGTTTTATGTATTTTGTTTGTATGTTTTGTTTGTATAATTTTATCTCTATCCTCATTATCTATTCTGGAGATCAAATTAACTTCCAGATGATCTCCCCTGACAGGGTAGAAAGCGACTGGGGGAAAAAAATCTTTAAGTGTCCATCGTCTGTTATTGGTCAAGTAGTGTCCAAATTTTGTAGTAAATGGACACTGAAGTCCGACAGAATCAATTTGCCCTTGAAGCTAATAGTTTCCTAGCGAGCATAGGAGAAATTTAAAAAGTAAAACGAAAATTGGCCGTATTTTTAAAAAGTGAAAAGATGAAAACCAAAGCATTCCAAAATGACATTTTGTAAACCAAAATGACATTTTGTAAACCAAAATGACATTTGTAAACCAAAATGACATTTTGTAAACCAAACTAACATTTGTAAACCGAAATGACATTTGTAAACCGAAATGACATTTGTAAAACGAATGACATTTGTAAACCAAAATGAATCAATTCTGTGGAACAGGGTCGTGTGCAGTTTTGATTCTCAGATAGGCGAAACGAATGGAGTAGGCCTGGTCTTAGGCATAATGGATACTATTGGGCCTCGCACTGAAATGGGTTTGTGCGAATGTAATATCTACGTGTATAGCTTAGTTCCCTTCAAAGCAGTGCGAACGCATAACAACAGATTGAACGCCAGTAAAGCTTAATATGTTCAATTGTTCATATTCCGTTTAAATTTAAGCACAAAAAAATTTCATTTTCCTGCAAATCGCGCACTGTTGGTTACTTTTGCAGCCTTCAAGAAATTACAAAGGACATTTCTTATAAGGTGATTAGAATTAGAGAATTTTACGTAACCTGGAGCGCGATTAAACTATTTCCCAATCGGGTTCCGCCTTTCTTAAAACCCGGCCCTGTATTTGCGATAACAAGAAATTGTCATAAAAAATTATTAAAAAAAAATTAGATGAAAGTTCTGTTATAACCGTCAACTTCGTCTAAGATATTATGTTCTATAAACCATTACACCAGATCTTAGTAAACACTTCGGATATAACTTCCAGACACCATCACACTTTCAATAACTTCTATACACCATTACACCAGATCTTAGTAAATTCGGATAAAACTTCCAGACACCATCACACTTTCAATAACTTCTATACACCATTACACCAGATCTTAGAAAACACTTCGGATATAACTTCCAGACACCATCACACTTTCAATAACTTCTATACACCATTACACCAGATCTTAGTAAACACTTCGGATATAACTTCCAGACACCAGCACACTTTCAATAATCGCATCATCGACTCTGGGGGATTTCCCGGTTCAAAAATTGTCGATTGCTCCGCTGCCCCGCCTCTTTTTTGGTTTTTGTTTTATGACTTGAATGTTTTTGTGTTTTCGTTTGTAGGAAATAATGTACTACACATTCTTTTAGTCTTCATTTGTAAATTGAATGCAGGGAGATAAGTCATGCGATACTTGAGTACAAAAATCTGTATGCAATACGTTGTGTCAGATGACATATTTGAGTACAATGGCTTTATAGGATACATTGTGTCAGATGACATATTTGAAACTTTGGACTGTCCAGTTCTTAACCACCGTTATAAGTTTAACTTTAAGTCGACGTCCACACCTCGACTGACCAGTACAATTTATTTTAATCTCAACCGTTCCGATCTCAGACTGACCCATTTTTTTTTTCAGCATGCATAATGAAGGTTGCTGCTCCCATTGGAACAAAGGCTTTATCGATAGTCATGGTCTCTCTTCGGTTCTTGGTGAAACCTAGACAGAGACTTAAGGGACTATTTTTGGTTAACCATGGGCAGAGAACCGTTAGTCTGTATCAGGCACGCCGAGAGGGATGGGCAGGGGGGTCATTGCCAGGGGGCCCGCATCTGTATGGGGACCCGGCCGCCCCGACTATGTCAATTTTTTCACGACTTATTGTTTATTAAGGGGCCCACAATGATGTCCTGCCCTGGGGCCCGTGTTGGCTCTCGGCGGCACTGGTCTGTATAGGCGTTGTAAGGTAGACATTTACTAAAGGGCCATCTGTGTAGATGAAGCATAGAATTCATCCGTTTCTGTAACCGCGGTATTTAAAGATATTGTGTGGTCAAGCACAATGTTCAGGCCTCCTTTAATCCCACACCGAAAGTCAGGTACCCTTATAAAGTTGTGTGAACTTTATGGACTTTTAAACCATGTTTTGACCAGGACCTGAAAAAACTTCCTCACCGAGGATCGAACCCAGGGCTCTTATGTTGACAGTCAGTCGTTCTACAGCGCTCGATCATTCGTCCCCTCAAGACATACAGTAGAGTAGAGCATCAATTTATGTAGATGATGTCACGAAAGCACGCTATGGAAAGCTGCGTCTTGGCTGTACCGGCTCTGTGTACCAAGACATTTCTTGGCCTAATTTAGTTTGATGTTTATAAGAGATAAGTTATTTTCAATAAAAAAAAAAGAGCTCCGACACATCCAATTAAGAATTCTCATCTAACCAGAGGTGGGAATTATGGGATGTCCCAACAGTTGACGTGAGTCACGAGAATTTGTTTATCCAGTTGTCATGTGGGCGATTTAAAAGAGAAAGAAAAAAAATCAAAACATCAGAGAATTAGTTTAGCAACAGTTAATAAATACCCTGGCATAATCAACTTAACAAAAGATCCTTCAAATGGACGATAAATGGGGCAAAGATTGGGGATAGCCAGGGCTGGATTTTAGAATTTATAAGGCCCTAAACTATTTGAGATATGGGGCCCTTTATAAGTCCAGATATTATATGTCAGTGCACAGTATTGAAGTATATGTTAGTTGCTCACTCGGACAATTTTCTGGGGGCCCCAAAGAATGTGGGTGGGGGGGGGGGCTAAGCTAAAGCTTTTTTAGCTTATAATTCAATCATTCACTGGGAATAACACACCAATATAAACGACTTTCAAAGTGAAAAACTGACAAATTAAACTGAACGGCGGTGTAACATTCAACCAATAACTTCATCCCCACTAATGTCTGAGAAACAAGTTACATTAAGTAAACTGGAAAAAAATAAGGTTAGTTTGAGGGGAAAACATTTAAGGTATTTTCAACTGATTTCCAGTTAAAAAAGTATTATTATGTCTCGTTGTCCCGTCAAGTGTCTGTAACGGAGGTCAGATGGTCGTGTGTTGTAGGCACTACTAGACTGTCGATCTGATGGTCACGGGTTCGATCCTCGATGAGAGAATCGGGATTGTGCTAGTCACTTACGCTTGTCTCCCGTGGTGCCTTAATGACCATTTACACTCTCAGATATGGCGGGAATTAAAGAAGGGACAAAACAAAAAAAAACATTCTTTTCGTGGTTTGAAGGATCTGGGATAAATACCTCAATCTTACAGGGGATTTTACAAACAAAAAAAAATAAAGAATAATTATTTTGGTGACGATTCTACAGAAAATACTGTCAGTGGCTTTAATAGAGTCCCAACAAACCAAAGCCTGGTATGAATACTGAATTTACCTAAGTTTCGAACCCAAATTTGACAGACAACCAGTTGTTTACACAGCCATGTTATAATGACCTAAATGGCAGACATGTTATAATGACCTACATGACAGACATGTTATAAAGATCTGAATGACAGACATGATATAATGACCTGAATGGCAGACATGATATAATGACCTGTATGACAGACATGATATAATGATCTGAATGACAGCCATGATATAATGACCTGAATGACAGACATGATATAATGACCTGAATGACAGACATGTTATAATGACCTGAATGGCAGACATGATATAATGACCTGAATGACAGACACGATATAATGACCTGAATGACAGACATGATATAATGACCTGAATGACAGCCATGATATAATGACCTGAATGACAGACATGATATAATGACCTGAATGACAGACATGTTATAATGACCTGAATGGCAGACATGATATAATGACCTGAATGACAGACACGATATAATGACCTGAATGACAGACATGATATAATGACCTGAAGGACAGACATGTTATAATGACCTGAATGACAGCCATGTTATAATGACCTGAATGACAGACATGATATAATGACCTGAATGACAGCCATGATATAATGACCTGAATGACAGACATGATATAATGACCTGAATGACAGACATGTTATAATGACCTGAATGGCAGACATGATATAATGACCTGAATGACAGACACGATATAATGACCTGAATGACAGACATGATATAATGACCTGAAGGACAGACATGTTATAATGACCTGAATGACAGCCATGTTATAATGACCTGAATGACAGACATGATATAATGACCTGAATGACAGCCATGTTATAATGACCTGAATGACAGACAAGATATAATGACCTGAATGGCAGACAAGATATAATGACTTGAAAGATAAAAAATGTTATAATGACCTGAATGATAGCCATGCTCAATATATTATTGTTTGGTCATCTTCCAGTAAAATCTCATTATCAGATGATAGATTTTGTTTGTCTGACATGACTGATAATTTATTTATTTTTTTCACATCTTTTTATATCACGTGTGACATATTTTATAGTCAAGTAAATGGTCTTCGCTTTTTTATAGATTTTTTCCCTCCTTTTTTCGAGATAAATTATTGTAGGAACGAAAAAAGTACGTTCTTGCCAGATTTCAGCGGTCAAGTTCAATCTAGAATGTATCAAGTCTTCGCTCAGTTCGAAAAAATGGTTTATGTGCAGAATTTGCGATGAAGAAACTGATTACATTTTAAACGAAAATATTTCTACGGATTGACGAACGAGCAAAACACGAGAAATATTTACTCATCTTATCTAATGTGTTATTAGTGAGGCATTTTCAAAATAGGTCATACGTGTGAGTTTACTGGGGCTGGGTCGATTGCTTTTTATGCAGGATAAAATTTTGTTTTTAAAAATTCAGTCAAAGCATTAACATTTTTTTTAATATATAAGATTTATTTTTTTCTAAAACGAGGCAAGTAACTACATGTGATATAGTGTGAGAACTATTGAGAAAGGCGAAGGTCTGGTCATTCTGACCTCACGCACCTCCAGGCACGCAGCGAGTATGTGAGGGGGGGGGGGAGGGGGGTACAACAATGAACACTTAACAAGGGCAGGCACGCCGAGAGGTGGGTCAGGGGGATCATTGCCAGGGGGGGCGCATCTGTAAGGGGGCCCGGCCGCCCCGACCATGTCAATTTTTTCACGACTCTTTGTTTATTAAGGGGCCCGCAATGATAACCTGCCCTGGGGCCCTTGTTGGCTCTCGGCGCCCCTGTTTAAGGGCGCCCCAATGCCTTGTGGGAAATTTATTTTATACTTGATTAAGAAAAAAGTAAGACGGAGACGCCCATCTTGTCAAAATTAGTCGAGAGCCCCATAAAATTCTGACTGGGGCCCAGTAGCTATGACAGATGAGTGTGCAGAATATAACTCATTTAAAGTTGGCAATGAGTCATGTATCCTACTGCTGTTGGCTCAGAGAGCAGACCTTTAATCTCTTCGACTTTGCTTCCAATGCAGCCAGCCTGACTTAACAAGTCGTAATTGGAATCCCAGACTCGACAACTGACATTAACTGTCACTTACAAGGGCTTTAGATGTAGACGCGACTTCCGTCCTAGTCAAAGGATCAGAATCCATCCCATAATAGCAGGAAAATATTTCCTGTCTATGGTTTAAAAGTACGGTGGAATTATCACTGTTCGAGAAAGATGTGTAATGAATATTTAACTTGAGTAGATCTGCGTGTTTGTGGAAATGAGTTAAAAGTACTTTTTCTATCGATTTACTTGATTTCTAACATTTCTAAATTGCAATCACTGGAACATGTCATTATATTACTAGAACATTTCATTTTATCACTAGAACATGTTATTATCCAAGTAGAGCATGCCATTATCTCACTATAACATGTCATTATCTCATTACAACATGTCGTTACATCAGTAGAACATGGCATTATCTAATTAGAACATGTCTTTACCTCAATACAACATGTCGTTACATCAGTAGAACATGGCATTATCTAATTAGAACATGTCATTACCTCAGTAGAACATGTCACTATCTCACTAGAGCAACAAGTCGTTACCAGGCTAGGGCACCCTATAACATTCCATTACACCCATATAACATTCCATTACACCCATATAACATTCCATTACACCAGTATAACATTCCATTACACCCATATAACATTCCATTACACCAGTATAACATTCCATTACACCCATATAACATTCCATTACACCAGTATAACATTCCATTACACCCATATAACATTCCATTACACCAGTATGACATTCCATTACACTTCTATAACATTCCATTACACCCCTATAACGTTTCAATCAGTGACCACAGCTTTTCATTGCGTCACCAATCCAATGAATGACGAAGATTTATGAGCTTTACCTCTGTAAGTAATAAGATGTAGTATGGCCTCGTGTTAGAGTTAGGCCCCTGTGCCAGCCAATCTATAAACTTTCAGCCAAAAATTAAAAAAAAAAAGCCAGTTTTGTGAAAGTGATCATACAGTAATAATTTCACTGCATAATAGATCAGACATCAGTCAAACTGAACTACTAAAATATTGGACAGATATGACAAAAAAACAATCTAAAAATGTTTGTTGTCTAGCCAGAAGAAGTATAAACAGATGGGAGGGAAATATTGGAACTGCTGGAGGTTTGTGTTATTGAGAAATGAGATAGTGAGAAGAGGAGAAATGAGTTAGTGAGGTAAGGGGGGGGGGGGTAGGGAGGAAGAAAGGTCAGCTTTCTGTGACTGTCCGCGTTTATGTAGGTCATGTTAAGCCACTCACTGGTAATCAACTTTTTTTACCAGACAGGGACAACATATCTGATAACTGACGTGGCTATTTCTAATTATAACATCCGAGTTGGCTCGTGGGGTGATGTGACTGATCAGCTACTAAGGGGGGGGGCGAGATTGTGATTGACATTAATGTGATCACGTGTTACAGAGTGTGTCAGGTCAACAGACGATGTAAAAAACAAACTGTATTCAAAGTAGCTGTAAAGGATGTTTATTGTATGAACTGGTTTATAATGAGAAACTCAATTCATGTCCATGGTTCATATAATTTATTAACAACACCATAAAATATGAATAGAATAAATCCAATGTAAATCTTATCCTCAACTCAATGCATAATTACTTATTGACAATAAACTCAACTGATTAACTAAAACTTCTGAACTGTACTCGAATACTCTCTCTCTCTCTCTCTCTCTGTACTCAACTGAACTGAACATCTGAACTCAACTCCTTGAATCACTCGATTGACTGACTTCTCAACTAAACATCGTCTTTATATAATTAACTTGCATCCAACTCGAACATTCCACATCGCTCTCTCTTTCACCCATTTAGACAATACAATTTACAATAAACATCATATTTATATTCTCTAACTATCTAGAATCTTGACCCCGTGACCTCATGTTGACCTGGTTGGCCAAGCTCCAAAAATACACACAAACCTGTGTGCGTAGTACCACAACTATACCATGACAGTAGCAACAGTCTTGCTCGCAAAGATGGATCTAACGGAGGATGCCCTGGGCCCTGTTTTTTTAAGGGTGCGGGGGGCCCTTGCTAAGCCTTTTTTTTCACACTAGTAATTTTACTTATACTGTTTATTTTTTTTTTTATTTTTTAAAGGGGAGGGGGCAATATTTTCTGCTGCGCCCGGGGCTACTACCAAGGGCTGGATTAAGGCCTAAGTCGGCCTAAGGCTTGTTACCAAAATAAAGAAAAGACTTAATATTTAAAAAAAAATGATAAAACATTGCAACACATGTGTTATACATAAGGGCCGATCTCTTTTCTCAGGGCCTGATGCTAAAGTCTTATTTTCCTATCGGTCAATATCCAATGATGACCACTCGCGATTATTATTACCCGCATCTCCTTATTTGTGTTTTATTGTGTTTGCTGTTAGTTTTAAATGATTAAGTCCAATTTCTTTAATAGACCATCCATCCCAGATGGGCTGTGGCGCGAATAGTGGTCGTGGGGACAGACTAAAACAAGCAATTAAGCCTGTTCCATTCTGGACACAGGACGTGTTAGCGCATTTTCTTGTTATGTATCAGTACGTATGTTACTTTCAGTAAATATTTGTAAATTTTGGAAATGTTTATAAATTCAATTGTGTAATGCATATATCTGTAAAAAAAATATTATAAAGACATTTCTTTATATTTGAAAAAAAATTATTTTCTCTTAAATCTAACTACAAGTGGTTTGTGGTTACTGAAATAGGACTCATAATTGAAAACATTCGAAATTATAGTCATTTAATCGTCCGAAAACTCCGTCAATTGTTGCATAGCTCTGATACTTTCAATTAAACTCAGAACACAAGCTTACTATTTCATTTGATGAGTTTCCTAATAAATCTTGGTGAAACTACGTGCTGCAGTATTTCGCACCAAATGAATGGGTTATTGAACGTACAAGGTGTATATATAATATATAAACCCCTTAGGAGCCCTGAAGCCCGGCCCTCAGAGGTCCTATCGCGAAATGGACTTTTGATGTACACTTGGCAGGCCAAGGCCTACAAAATGATATATACATCATGGGTCTAGGACTTATGGTTGTTGAGATATAGGCGCTCTTTATTAATATAGCTTACATAGCAAAAAACGGTACTAAGCCCCCTTTTACGGCCCTGAGAGGTCAGATCGCGAAATGGAAAAAGTCATTTCTTGGCAGGCCAAGACCTACAAAATGATATATACATCATGGGTCTAGGACTTATGGTTGTTGAGATCTAGGGTGATGACGGACAGACGGACAGACAGACAGACAAAACGGGGACAATAGAGCATTTTTTTTCGAAAATGCTCTAAAAATATGCCGGCCTATTTATGTGTCAAAAAAAAAATTCAAAATACTCCCCCCCCCCCACTTACTGGTAGGGAATTAAGTGCAGCCTGGGTGTACGCCCCCCCCCTTTTCCCTCCCTCCCCAACTCCCTAGTTACCCCCAGATGCATGTATGTTACATTGCAACATTCGCTGGTCATATTATTCATTTAAAAAATGAGCTTAACTCGCGCCCGAGGCACAATATCTTTTTAGCGTCCCCACCCCACCCGATTTAAAAACCATATAATAAGTAAAATATATCATTAGGCACGCCTTTGTGAGTCGCGCCCTGTGCGTGATGGCCCTTCCCTTCCCCACCCCCTCGCTACGCCACTGTGTATCAAAGCGTATTTTTGGGTGTACATTGAATTTTTTTTTTTCATAATCGAATTAAAAAAAAAATTCTTTTTAAAATTAAAATGTTCAGCTGAAAGGACTAGACACACAGAATGATAGAAAATGTTGAATATTTCATGAGATATACAACAAATAGTTGGATGGTCTAAAATGTTATTCGGATTTCATACTTTATTTTCTAAGCTATGAAAAATAATTGTGTCGACTTGGTTGGTTCATGTTTTCATATCCATTGATTCATTTAAGGGGACAAAACACCTTCTGCCAACGAAGAAATTATTTCACCATTCTGTTTAAAGCTGTGTCCCCCATGTCGGTGAATTAGATTAAACATATAATTACAATTTTTAGCGACCAAACACAATGATGAGCATTATATAAATCTAAATAAAACTTGACGTTAGTTGATACCACACTGCACTAGGTAACATGGATTGTAAAGACTAAGGTTTAGTAGCAAAGGCCTGTTTTAATAAAGCCACTAGCCCACAGACCTGTTTTAATAAAGCCACTGGACCACAGACCTGTTTTAATAAAGCCACTAGCCCACAGACCTGTTTTAATAAAGCCACTAGACCACAGACCTGCTTTAATAAAGCCACTAGCCCACAGACCTGTTTTAATAAAGCCACTAGACCACAGACCTGTTTTAATAAAGCCACTAGCCCACAGACCTGTTTTAATAAAGCCACTAGACCACAGACCTGTTTTAATAAAGCCACTAGACCACAGACCTGTTTTAATAAAGCCACTAGCCCACAGACCTGTTTTAATAAAGCCACTAGCCCAAAGGCTGACCTGTGCTTTAGAGTTACTGAAAAAATAAACTATTGTTTCCAGCTTTAGGGAAAGTGCACTGGTTGGGTCCACACTTAAGTCCATGGTTATTAATTGTAAGTTTTCAATATTTCAGGACATGATGAGATGGGGGGGGGGAATTATAATCAAAATTTTGTGTTTAAAAATAAATAATTTTCACGATATCCAACATAAACAATGAAACAAAATAGATGCTCTAATTTTGTCCCCTTTATATTTCATCCAAACGCTACAACAGTGATACAATTTTTTTTTTAGGTTTTGATATAAACTAAACTCAGTGGAAGTGGAACAGTTTTACTTCACAAATAAATAAATCTATCTTGAATGTAAATCAAAGCAGAATTCAAAATCTTTTTGCTCTTTTTGTTTTGATTTTTTTTTTTTTTGTTAATGCATGGACATTTTTAAAAACTAACGAATTAGCAATATGGATAATTTGGTAACAATAACACTCACTTGTCATTTTACATTTATTATACGACCTTTAGAAGCTCTTAACAATTTGCATAAAATTTGTGTATATGAAAAAAAATGAAAAAAACTTTTCGTGAATTTACCTGTCACTCCATTTAAAAAAAAAATGTCCTCAGTGAAAATGTCCGAGGCAGAAAAAGATGGTATTAAAACAATAACACGGGGAGAGAACTACCGATCTTTGTAAAGTCTTAGAGCCGCTCCGCGAAGCAAAGAATGGAAGAAAAAGAATGTTGACAATGTGTGTGTGTGGGGAGGGCGGGGTAGTTTGTGATTGTGTGAGAAGTGGTGTGATTGTGTTAGTGTGTGTGTGAGAGAGAGAAAGAGAGAGAGAGAGAGAGACTGTGATGTATGTGTGAGTGTTACAGGCGGTAAAGAGGAGGAAGAGAGGAGTTGTTTTCTGAGTAAAAAAAAAATGGAAGTGAGGTATCGCAGATCTTGAGCTTCAGACTTGGGGGTGGTGGAGGGAGGGGGGTTAGGGCGTCAGACTATAATGGACAAATTCTTGGGAGAGGGGAAAAGGGGGGGGGGGGATATGAGGGAGATAGTAGATCAAAGGATTTGTGTATGTTATTTGTGTGTAAGATGTATAATTATCTCATTTAAATTACAAACTATCAAATTTAAAAGTTGGAATTGGCAGATAGTTAAATGTTTTTTGATGAATAATGATGTAATGAATGATTTGAAATAGAAAGAGACAGACTACATAGATTGGTGGACGGATGACTGAGTGGATGGCGGTAAAAGGGATGCACAGGAGTTGCGGATGAATACATGGATAAATAGATCGGTAAACAGATACCATGATAGAAATAAATGGATAGACGGATGTATCTGTTGATGTACAGATATGTGAAGTCAATGTAAGGATGAGTTGTTTATCTGCTGGGGGGCGGGGGGGGGCCATACACCACTGTGGGGCGTTTGGTGTAAGGCGCCCTTCTTTCATCCCCACCATGGCCGATAGTGCGATGGTCATGGTGACGTCACGGAAGACATGGACTGAGGAATCGCCCTAGTTCGAACCAAAAGATCGAATCCGCAACAATCTGATCGACTGTCGAACGCTATACCGCACGACCATGCAGTGCCCTCATATAGACAGACATTGAAGTATGTATGTGTAAATGTATAGGTAGATAGATAATCTATAGATTTTGGCTGCATAGATAGATAGATAGATAGATAGATAGATAGATAGACAGACAGACAGACAGAAGATAGATAGATAGATAGATAGATAGATAGATAGATAGATAGATAGATAGATAGATAGATAGATAGATAGATAGATAGATAGATAGATAGATAGATAGATAGATAGATAGATAGATAGATAGATAGATAGATAGATAGATAGATAGATAGATAGATAGATAGATAGATGACTCCTACATATCACATAAACATACAATTTCTTCACCTATCAAAACAGTATTTCTAAATATTTTAATAAACCTTTGTCAATACGTGCAACTAATCCACATTGTTATGTAAACATTCGTATGTGCGTATTTGAGTTTGTAGCCATGTAATTTTGTGTTTGTCTTATTGTTCATTGAGTGGTTTATTACATTTCAATAAGACGAAACTAGGTTGATTACGTTTCCCTGTTAAAAATTTCAGATATTTTTTTATGACAAAAAGATATATTTGATATTCAAAATCAAAATTTGTCTGTTAATAAAAACAATAAGAATCTATTCAAATTGTGTGGATTTTATGTTGAGTGTTTCTGTGTATGTGTGTGTGTCTGTCTGTGTGTGTCTGTCTGTCTGTGCGTGTGTCTGTGTGTATGTCTGTCAGTCTGTGTGTGTATCTGTAAGTTTGTCTCCTTGTGTTTCCTATTTGCCAGAGTCATCGTTTATTAATTTCTAGAAAAATAATATGGACACAAATCGATCTGATTTTGTTTATTTTGAAAAAGCGACATAGAGATATAAAGACGCCATACAGCCATACACTTAACTTGAATATTTTTCTCAACAAAATGTACTCTGAAAGCATGAAAATGTAAACCTCTGTAAATTATCTTTCCTGTTTATCTCACATCTAAGTCACGATTCATTTTCTCTGGTCCAGATAAAAACTGAAATTGACTTTTGGTCGTGAAATGGGTTACAAGTAAAATCAACGGTCAACCCCACCCTACTCTATTCCCCGCCCCCCGCCCCTTGATTCTTCAGTAGCCAACTTTCTTGTCCATGCTGAAATAACCCAGGGAAATTCCATCTGCCATGTTCAATCCAAGTTTTGACCAACAATGAAATAGGATCGCAAAAAATATGTCTTTTTATTTCTTATTAGAACATTTTATACATGTTGTTGGGTTTGTATAACGTATATATGGACCAGATAATTATTTCTCTATTACATCACTAAATTATAAGTACAAATGTATAAAGTATGTTTGTTAAATATTTATTTAAATTCAGAATTCTAGACTCAAAGTTTGTTACCTTTTTCATTTCTTTTTCTTCTTTCTTTCTTTTAACTCCGGTAGATAAAATAATGGACGGATGGTCGTGTGGTAAAGCGCTCGAACTGAAGTTTCCTGGTTCGTTCTCCGGTGAGGACCAATGGATATTTCAGGTCATGGCTATATCTCCCGTAGTGCCTCCATGGTCATTGCACTATCGTTTATGGTGGTGATGAAAGATTGACACCATAATAACCGTCCCATTAGTGGTTTATAGGAACTAAGTGATTTTATCTCATCCTTACATGGACTTCATACACCAATGAATGATCTACTGACAGCCGTGGCAGGATAGGTAACTGTGGAGAAATATGTCTGTTGAGCTGTTACATGCTTTACCCCAACGACCACATCGGGGTAAGGGTATGACGATGTTGATGAGGAAGGGGAGGAGCGTAAGGTCTCAACAGTATCTCGCCAGCGGACGTGGTTTTTTTGGGCCGTCTTCTTGATCTGGGCCCATGACATCCAAACCTCTTTTATTTCCCTATCGACATTCCTTCTCTGTCTTTTATTCTTGTCTTTAGGGTTCCATTCTATTGCTTGTCTAGTAATAGCGTCAAATGGTGTCTTTAGGGTTCCATCCTAATGCTTGTATAGTAATAGCGTCAATTGGTGTCTTTCCGGTTCCATTCTAGTGCTTGTATAGTAATAGCGTCAATTGGTGTCTTTAGGGTTCCATCCAAATGCTTGTCTAGTAATAGCGTCAAATGGTGTCTTTAGGGTTCCATCCTAATGCTTGTATAGTAATAGCGTCAATTGGTGTCTTTCCGGTTCCATTCTAGTGCTTGTATAGTAATAGCGTCAATTGGTGTCTTTAGGGTTCCATCCTAATGCTTGCCTAGTAATAGCGTCAATTGGTGTCTTTAGGGTTCCATCCTAATGCTTGCCTAGTAATAGCGTCAATCGGTGTCTTTAGGGTTCCATCCTAATGCTTGCCTAGTAATAGCGTCAATCGGTGTTTTTAGGGTTCCATCCTAATGCTTGTATAGTAATAGCGTCAATCGGTGTCTTTAGGGTTCCATCCTAATGCTTGCCTAGTAATAGCGTCAATCGGTGTCTTTAGGGTTCCATCCTAATGCTTGCCTAGTAATAGCGTCAATCGGTGTCTTTAGGGTTCCATCCTAATGCTTGTATAGTAATAGCGTCAATCGGTGTCTTTAGGGTTCCATCCTAATGCTTGTATAGTAATAGCGTCAATCGGTGTCTTTAGGGTTCCATCCTAATGCTTGCCTAGTAATAGCGTTAATTGTTGTCTTTAGGGTTCCATCCTAATGCTTGCCTAGTAATAGCGTCAATCGGTGTCTTTAGGGTTCCATCCTAATGCTTGCCTAGTAATAGCGTCAATCGGTGTCTTTAGGGTTCCATCCTAATGCTTGTATAGTAATAGCGTCAATTGGTGTCTTTAGGGTTCCATCCTAATGCTTGTATAGTAATAGCGTCAATTGGTGTCTTTAGGGTTCCATCCTAATGCTTGTATAGTAATAGCGTCAATCGGTGTCTTTATGGTTCCATCCTAATGCTTGCCTAGTAATAGCGTCAATTGGTGTCTTTAAGGTTCCATCCTAGTGCTTGTATAGTAATAGCGTCAATCGGTGTCTTTAAGGTTCCATCCTAGTGCTTGTCTAGTAATAGCGTCAATCGGTGTCTTTAAGGTTCCATCCTAGTGCTTGTCTAGGAATAGGTCATTTGGTGTTAATTGGTTTTTTCAAGGGTATGTGCTATCTATCGCCATTTTCTTTTCTTGATTTCTTTGGCTAACGGGCCATTGTTTCTAGCAAAGTGAGAAAATTGGAAATGTTTTCAGGCCAAGTGACGATCGGGATTCGGAGCAGGCTTCTATCAACAAATGAATGTAGCCTGTTCATGATGTGGTCTGTTTATAATGTAGTCTGTTCATAATTCGGTCTGTCACTGTCCATGTAAGTTATCTTACAGCATTTTTTTTTTAAGTGATGACAAATCATTATGATTTCTTTTTTTTTAACCCATATGATTTTGTTTTTCTTAATTAAAACATTTAGACATTTTTTTGTTTATAAAAGTTTATAGCATTTATTATACATAGGGTGCAGGAGCGTTGTGGTAGTTTAGGAGGGGTTTATGCAAAGACTTTCATATACTTTAAAGAAGCCACACACAGAGATAAGAAAATACAGTGGTGGGGGTGGTGGGGGTGGGGGCAGTAGACATTCATTTGGTGATTACCACCATTGGAACTAATTTCCATTTCTTTGTTTACATATTACACACAATCTCTTAGAAGTACCTTTTAAGTGAACTAACCTTTCCCACGGATGTTGAGTTCATAAGCCCTTTTCTATAAGCTACTCCCCCACTTGTTTATTATGACATATTCATCGCAAAATACTTCCAATGAGCCTTTCAACACCTCCATTTTTTGTAAACTCAATTATATATATATATATATATATATATATATATATATATATATATATATATTTATATATATATAAGCAAGAATGAATACAAGAAGAAAGAAATCGAATAACTTTTATCCATTAATTTGTGCTGCACGGCCAATGTACTTTTAAAATTCTATTTACGTCAATTTCTGAGACAGAGACTCTCCAAGGGAAACTTTACACAAAAAAGACTTCCTTTTATTTTTATTCGTTACAAAATAATACCTACATAGGGTCAATGAGATTGGTGGGGGGAGGGGGAAGAGGGGGTCAGTCATGGAATGTTGTCCATGTTTATTGAATTCTTTAGAGTTGGATCGCATGTCTTCCTACTTGATGCCGAAACGGATATACTGGGGAGGGATAGAAAGAAATGTAAATTGGTGGATGAGTTGATGATGAGGGAAAGAAGGAAAAATAGACCACTCTCTATCCTGTCCCTCCCTCCTTTCCCCTTTAATCTGCGGTGCTGCACTCTTGTGTCACGTGTTTGGATCAGGTTTTCATTTTAGAGGGTTTCAAGGAATTACGTTTGATTTTAATGTAGTCGTCTCTTGAATGTGTTAACCCTTGCGACAAACTTCGGATACTGATGAATTGCGTTTTAAATCTGTTGGATTATTTCATGATTTTATTCTCACCATGTTTATATATTAACCATGTTTCTTCATTTTTTTTTAAAAAAGTAAAGGTCCCTTAACCATACAGGGCTATCGGGGCAGATGAAGTGTAGAATTTCGTCTGTTTCTGTAACCACGGCATTTAAAGGCTACGTGTGGTTAGCACAACGCCCAGCTGCTTTTACTTACCCAATTTAAAGTCAGGTACCCATTTAAAGCTGAGTGGACTTGTGGGACGACTTTGAAACACATTTCACCTGGAAAAATTCCCATGGTTTTCACCAAGAATTGAACCCAGGTGGGGGACGGATGGTCGTGCGGTAAAGCGCTCGACTGTCGACCTGGAGGTACTTGGTTCGATCTCCGGTGAGGCCTAAGGAAATTTTTCAGGTCTTGGCTCAAGTTCCCGATATATCTCCCGTGGTGCCTCCATGGCCATTGCACTATCGGCTATGGTGGGGATGAAAGAAGGACACCATAAAAACCGTCCCATTAGTGGTTTATAGGATCTAAGAGATTTCATCTCATCCTTTCAGGTGACTCCACACACTCGAGCTATATATACCACTCGGTCACTTGTCCCTCATGCTACTGAGCAATAGAACGAATTACTTTATTATTTGTTTGTATACAAATGTTTTTTTTTTAATCCTCGTACTGCAAAAGTCCTAAAATTATAATTATTAATTCTTTAATGTGATTCATTAAAGTGTCACTAAGACAAAATAGTGAGACTCTATAATGGACTCAAAGATTAATGATAAATGAGTCCCGTTAGAAAAGTTGTTGTTTGGTTCATACAAAGATAAATGTAAGTTTGAACCAAAGTCGTATTTTGAACTCTTCGTGTGATTTATTTGTCTGAAAATAATAACATAGAAGAAACAAGGGGCAGATCATGTCTGATGAAAAAACTGGACGACAAGTCAGCATCGAGTCAAATTATTTCATCCCAGTTTCATAGACTGTCCGGTCGGGCGTGCGGCTGATTGATGTATGGAATCTACTGGTTATGTAGGCCAGTGCAGACTTGGATCGACCTTAGATGACTTGGGAGGTCAGAGGTTACACACTGATGGCCAATACATGGTGTTGTCGTTGTTGTTGTTGTTGTTGATGATGGAGCTGTTGCCATGGTTCTCATGTTTATGCCATGACATCGTTGTTTTTTTCGCTTTGTTTTTGAGCGTGTTTATAGTTTAAAATGTTTGTTTTGGAATTGATGGTGTTTAAAGTCCTACTATTAATTGGAATTTAGGAAGTAAGAGATTTCATCTCATCCTTTAAGTACAAGAGATTTCATCTCATCCTTCAAACTTCAAACACACCCATTAGTGAAGAAAGAGAGAGAGAGAGAGAGAAAGAGACAGAGAGAAAGAGAGAGAGAGAGAGAGAATATGAATGAATATATTCGCAGACCCTAGAATCCACATTATCAGTGGGCCCCCATTTCATAACGAGCCGTTTCTGATTCCAAAAAAAAATATATATAAGCTGTTGTTTTTTCCCTTAAGTTAATCAGGGGCGCAGGTCGCCTAGCAGTGATGGTTCAAAGTAACAGCAAGATATACTGCACATCTCACTGAATGACGCATTTTTTCAAATTAACTGATAGCAGTTAAATACTCATTTAAAAAAACATTCCATATTTTTTTCTGAATCGTACATGGTACCCTCTAGTTCCAAAGCTGATGTCCGATGACTTCTGTTACAGGGGCCCTTGCTGCTACACTCTATAATGTTCCCACCTTAATGGCACTAATTTCTATGACTCCCAGCGGGAGCCGGCCAACGCATTGTTTAGACAGTTTAGAAAAAAATAATATCTTCAGAGCTTGAAATTTATCTGTCTCTCTTACAAAGTAACATTTTCAAATATTTATCGTTTGTGTAGTGTGTGTGTGTGTGGTTTTGTGTGTGTTTGTGTGTGCCTGTGTGTGGGCGTGTGTGTGTGCGTGTGTGCTCTGCCTTTCTGAACTTCATACTGACGCACTAAAAAAAACCACCAGTATCAAGTTATATGTAGTCAATCTTATGTGCAATACATGCATCCATACCTCGCTTTACGGCCTAGATACGTTCCACGAAATTTGGCCGCTAAGCGAAAAGCCGTATAATGAATCAATTATTCTAGTACAAATCCATACTAATTCAACGAGATCGGTTCCAAGTTGTTTAAATATGTAACATGATTTTATCATTTAAAATGTATTTTCTCTTTTTATTTCATTTAAATTAAAGCTACATACATTTGTACATAAAAAAATAACAACTCCAACAATCAACAATAGTCTATAAACAAAAAAAAAAAATTTCATGTTACATAAAATATGAATCTGTTTAATTTTTTTTTTAATGAAGACAATGACGAAATGGTAACCTGCAGATCAATGACGTCATCATTTTCCGCTGGTAAGGATGGGCCTGGCTTGCAAAAATTGTCAAACGTTGTTTATCTTGCCTTCCTGTTTATTTCGTTCTTCAATGAGTTATAACAGCTGATGGTTGAGTTAATTCCTCGAGAAATTGTGCGCTACGTCTGACGTCAGGATCGTTTTCAAGGAGGAGGTTCCCTATCAGCTTCAAGTAGAGCAAGCACATCACGTTCGTTCAAACCTTCCAAAATATTTTGCCTAATTTCAGGCAGAAAATTAACTTCTGTATCCAGTGCCGAACCTAGGGATTTTAGGGCCCCTCTTTGGAGGCCCCTGCATTTTGACATTCGACAACATGACATAAGATAATGTACTTTATATTTAATGTAAAATAAATTTGGGGGGGCCCCTCAAGCTAAGGCCGGGGAGGGCTTTTGAATTTGGACCCCCTCCCCCCACCCTTGGTACGCTTCTGTCTGCAACAGTACTTTTTACACATTCTGGCCATATTTTTTTTCCATACACGGTTCATTGTTGTCAATTTTAACTCCTTCCATCATTCGGTGATGCTGTCAACAGTATCCTTGATGTTATAGTTTTTCCAAAATTGAAGATTCACCATCGGTTTCCCTTATGCTGAGTTTACGGAAGTTCGGTGTAGGTAATGTGCCTTAAAAGTGACTATTGCACACTTTTCCATTGGTTGGATCAGTGCTGTTGTATTTTTCCGACATCTTCAGATAGTTCGGATACATTAGGTAGGATGCCCTGGTGTATTATCCAAAATTATCAATATTTTTTCACTTCTGTACAAAAGTGTTGTTTTTTTTTTGGCCGTTATAGCGAAACATTTTAGGCCGTAAAGCGAAATGCCGTATAAAGAGCGGCCATATAGCGAGGTATTAGTGTATTTGGTTCTACTGACTCGGGCTGCTCTTAGGTCATCCGGGCACGAGGTTTAAGAGTTTAAATGATCTATGAGGGGGGGGGGGGCTAAGCCGAAGTAACTATCTATGGGTGGGGAGAGGGGTGCTATTACATTGTAAAGGGGGAGGGAGGAGATTTAGGTGGATCACCTGGTTCCACCTTTCAATTAAAATTGCTCAGTTAGTTTCAATAGGTAACTGGGTATATGTATGTTTGTTTGTGGGTGTCTGTATGTGTGTGGGTGTATGTATGTGTGTTTGTGGGTGTCTGTATGTGTACTGGTGTATGTATGTGTGCTGGTATACTTATGTGTGTGGGTGTCTGTGTTATGCTGGTGCCTGTATGTGTGTATGTATGTGAATATGTGTGTGTATGTTTCCCGGTGTCTGTATGTGTGTCTGTATGTATGTGTGTGTCTATAGGTGTGTTTGTGTGCCTGTAGGTGTGCTGGTGTCGGTATGTGTTCTGGTGTATGCATGTATGTTGGTGTATGTATGTCTGCTGATATATTTATGTGTGCTGGTGTATGTATGTGTGTGGTTGTCCGAATATGTGTATGCATGTGAATATGTGTTTGCATGTTTACCGGTATCTGTGTCGGTATGTATGTTTGTATCTACAGGTGTGTTTGTGTGCCTCTAGGTGTGCTGGTGTCTTTATGTATGTTAATGGTATGTAGATATACTCAGTTATATTTCAGTCTTTTCCCTATTATGTCTGTCGGTTGGCGTATGTAAAAGACACATAAGCATATCTCCTTGACCCTATAAACACACACACACACACACACACATGTCAACTAAGAGATTTCTCATTACTTTCAATGTACTCACCCATTCCCCCCCCCCATACATTCACACCCACAGGTTCAGTTCAAGTAAGCTGTGAGGCTCCACAAATTGTCCCATCCTGCCTGGTTGGGTTTCCTGGACGACTGAGGGTTTTTTGTGAACCTATTTATCTATTCTAAGGGTTTATTTTAAATTCGTTTAACCGATTTCTTTGTCTTGAAGTTTATCTCATTTAAGAGCTACGTATATCTGAACAGATCGATGTCTTGGTCGTCCCCTTAATCCAATGTGAGACTCACTTATCGACTTGTACGGAATGTGTTCTGTGTCAAAATATTTTCCCATATCTTGATGTTCATTTCCTCGGTATCTGTAAACGATTGGACTCTATGTAATTTGGTCTGGTCTCACTAAAGTAGTCCAGTGAGGAAACATTAAAGGATTAAATGGTGTCAGACATCATGTATTATTGTATGTGATACCCGTGGATCGATGGTCTGTATGTGAACACAGATGCTTATCATGCAAGACAATTTGTTTGTTAGAGCATTTTGTCCCCGTTTTGTCTGTCTGTCTGTCTGTCTGTCCGTCATCACCCTAGATCTCAACAACCATAAGTCCTAGATCCATGATGTATATATCATTTTGTAGGTCTTGGCCTGCCATGTGTGCACCAAAAGTCCATTTTGCGATCTGACCTCTGAGGGCTGTAAAAGGGGGCGTATTAAGTGCCGTTTTTTACTATATAAGCTATATTAACAAAGGAGCGCCCTATATCTCAGCAACCGTAAGTCCTAGACCCATGATGTATATATCACTTTGTAGGTCTTTGCCTGCCAAGTGTACATCAAAAGTTTATTTCGCGATAGGACCTTTCAGGGCTGAATATAAGAGTTTCTTACGTACCGTTTTTGCTTATATTTTAAATATAAATAATAAAAGCTAATCAAAGGGGCGTAATCATTATTTATTTTTGTAACAGTTATTCAACATGATTACTTCCCTCTCTATTTATCAAAACCCATACGTAGCCACTGCGTACACGAAAATGCTCTAAAATGTCCTTTGTCCAAAACGGAAAAGACTTAAATTACTTGTTTTTTTTTAAAGTGATCTAAGTTTCCATGCATGTGCAGATTATAGTTCTATATAAACCATATCTCGCTCAATTGTAAATGTAATGATATCTAGCGTTTTACTTTGGGTTTGTTTGTAAGTTTTTTTTTTCAATAAGCCACTGCTAGGCTGCAGTGATAACCGACAAAATTTGGCGTTGAAATGTTTAAACTCCATCAAATCGGTCTCACTAGCTAGCTCAATACCACTAAATCAGTCACATTTGATAGCTCGATGTGACACAACCGGTCTCACTAGCTAGCTCAATACCACTAAATCAGTCACATTTGATAGCTCGATGTCACACAACCGGTCTCACTAGTTAGCTCAATACCACTAAATCAGTCACGCTCGATAGCTCAATAGCACCAAATCAGCTTAATAAATTAATTGGCTAGGGCCGATTTTCTCATAAAATCATTTTTTTTGTTCTAAATACCTTCCGATAAATTTCGTCTTTTCTCGGTAGGTGCAATAGAGATGGAGGCACGATGGTGGCTACGTGTGAGCCGTAGTCTAAACTGACAAAGTAAACTATTTTTTTTTCACTTTTTTGCTCCGGATTCGATGAGAGGCGAGGCACTCGTAGGAGACAACCACCCCTCCCCTCCCCCCCCCCCCCAAACCGGCGGCTATGTAAGTACAAAGTAAGTGGACTTAATTCAAGGTCTCACAATACAACCTCAAAAGAGCGACCATTGATGTACGCGCGAGTGCTCGGAACATTGGATCATAGCAGGTGGGGGGGGGGGAGGGGGAGCAACTAGGGTCATCGCCCCAGTATTTGCAACTAAGGGTGGGCTGTGGAGGGGGGTAGGGATAAGTGATAGGACTTTTTCGGTACAGTTACGGTTCTAAGTCACGCTCAATGCCCCCCCCCACCCCTGCTCCGCGCATTCATTGCAATTGCCGCCTCTGCCTTGGTCGATGGTCATAAGATGGGGGCAATGACCGTTAGTGTAGGCCACATTGCTCCCACACACACTCACACACACATACACAGGCAGCAGCTGGACCTCGCTAGGATTGGAGCATGGTACTCACTCAGTAACCCAGTCTTCGGCTAAGTTTTTTTTTTTGTTTTTTTTTAATCTTAAAATTTCAGCTCACTGTTTTGTAACTGGGTTTTTTTTAATTTTATTTACGGTTCTATTTTTCGTTCCACACACGGAACGTTGGCAGTTTGTTTACATGTCAACTCCAGATGACCCCCCCCCCGGTGGTGACGTCATCGGAATCTCTATAGAGCGTCTTTCTCTTTATTTTGTTTACAATGAACCAGACGTACAAACGCACAGACTTGCATACACATACATAATGAGCGTAACACATACGTAGGACAGAGAGAGAGAGAGAGAGAAAGAGATAAAAAAGAGAGATTAGAGTAAAATGAATGTACTCGCAAACCCAAGACGTCACATGACCCGTCGCCCCACGGGACAACCGTCCGGCTAAATTATTTACTTTGTTCAGAACCATCCTCATGGGGGTGGGGGGTGGGTGACGGTCTGCCAAATAAGTGAATTGTTTTTTATTTCATTATTTGCACCCAAGACGTTATATTTGTTTGAAGATGTTGACTCGTTATGTGTGTGTGTGTGTCCAGGAAAAAAAATGACACAATATGATGGTAGGGGTGAGGGGGTGGTAGGGGGAGGGGGTGGTAGGTAAGAGACTCACTACACACGAATGTCTATAAAAGATTTTCAGAACATTTGCCGGAACATTGAAAGAGATATATAAATAAATTAACGTTAGATCCAATAATAATTTGCACCCCCCCTCCCTAATGCGTCAGTCATGCAAAGTAGTTCAGTCCACCAAGCATTTCATCAGGTTGTCAAAAGGCTTTCACCAGATCAAATCTGCATTATTGCAGTAGATTATAACAAGATCATAACAAAATCATAACAAGATCAGAACATGGGATGAAAGATCTTTATTTACTCAAGCTATTTTGCTCTTTTTTTTAATTTTATTTCAGATGCATGTTTAAATACGTTAAATGCATTAGTCATATCATATGCCATTCTCAGACGTGAATCGACATGTAAACATTAATTGAAATACACACCCACATACTTACATTTACACCTATTAAACACACACACCCTTACATTTAAACCTATTACACACACACGCGCCCTGACACATTAAGACACAGACACTGTGTGTCACTTCAACCCTTGAAAGCCACTTGGTTCTCTCCCGAAGCAACATTTTCAGCATATAAATATATCTATAGACACTTCTGTCAAAGTACAATAGCCAACAACAAATTATTGCCACTTTTTAAGAAAGATACGAACAGCCGAGTATTACAGCTGACTGCTCTCCGAACTTCTGATCTGTTAATGTATATACAACTCCTTCTGAAAGACTGCCAACTAAGGCCCTTAACTCTGTGCCAGCTATTTTAAGGTCAACATGTACCATTACTCTTCTACTTCATTTCTATCGTAGTGTATTTTTAAATGAATTCTTCGCCCCTTAAATGCTTGTGGTCGAAGTAATATTTCTGCTGGATCTGCTCTCGGCGCCTGCTTTGCTAAACACGTGCTTCCAAAGAGTCAGTGCCCGCTGGTTACAAATGTAAGACAGGAATATCAGCAGTCCCTGAGACCCGTTCACTATGATGGAGACGCACCGAAGGAACTCCACACCGGGGATTTCCGCAATGAGCGCCAAGGCCCACGAGATTCCGGTCAGCGCGCTCAGCCTCAGGTACACGTGGACGTTCTTCTGCTCACGCTTGGTGTGTTTTTTGACGTTTTCCAGGCGGGAAATGGTGTACACGGTCACGCCGAAGAAGCCGACGTTCGTGACAACCACAACAGACAGCGGGAGTACGAAGCCCAGTGCCACCAGGAGCGTAGTGTCCAGGTAGCAGACGTGTATCCCGTACCCTGGGGTCTTTCCGGATGACCAGTACAGGCTTGGGATGACCACCGCCAGCACGATGACGGCCGAGACGGAGTGAGTGACCGCCAGGTACCTGACCAGGTATGACCAGTGGGAGCGGCCGTTGGAGGGCGTGGCCTGGTGGATGACGAACACGTGGAACATGTGGAAGGAGCACGCGGACATCCAGATGATGGTGGACAGCCACGAGTAGTGCAGGACCACGCCCACGACGGTGCACACCAGGGTGTCCGGTTCAGGAAAGTCGGCGGCGATCAGCATGAACTGGGCCACGATTAAAGACGTCACGAGGATCATATTGTTCTTTCCTGGCATTGACCTGAGGGCAGGGATGGCGCAGTATGTGGTCAGCGTGATGAAAAGACAGACGAAAGACACGGACAAAGAGACTATGGTCAGGATCGTCTCCACCCGAGACAACAGTGTCGTCGTATCCGCCCGCAGCGGTATCGCACGGCTGCTGATCGCTTCGTCCAAGGTTTTCGCGCAGACAAGAATCGTATCGTCGGTGTCGTTGAAATATTGGTATCGGTACAGTGTCACGTCCGACCCCTCAACGATTACTTCCCCGTCTCCGATGAAGTTCACTTCAGAGAAATTAAGCCTGACATGTGCGCATGCGCTCACCGTAGTCAGCTGAACGAACCTGTCGTCCATTTTCTCGGAAGACTGACTATCGCGTGAGCACGCCTGCAGCGTCGAATCTTTCTGGTCAGCGCTCACGAGTGCGACTTCCACATCAAGTGAATAATTAACCGCCTCGAATCTCTTCACGCCTAAAAAATCTGTCACCAGAAGATTTTCGATACCGTAATTCGGCTCAGCGATTACTAGAAGATCGACAGTGACGTACGATACCGTCCTCTCGATAACTGGCCCTTGGGCGCTCGTTTCCCTAATCGACTTGGCGTGTTTATTTTTCTTCGCTTGTCTCCCTCTAGTAGCGGATTTGTCCTTCGTTACTCCTCTGTCAGTCGCTTCCTCGTGTTTCCATGGCGATGGGATAACTTCTTTTTCCTTATCCTGTAACTGTTGAAAACTGTTCTTTTCTTGCCGCGGCGTATCCTTTTTGATGAAACTCTCCAAATCTACAACCGCACCATCTTTCATATAAATGCAACCATGACCTTCAACGTATTCTCCATAACTCTGACCCCGGCAAGCCCTGATGCAAAATCTGGTCACGTTGCGTGCCGCCAGGCTCCTGCATACTGAGTGTCTGATTAAGGTGATTAAGTGATCGTAAATTCCATCAGAGGTCACGTGAGCGGCCACCGAAAGTTCCCTGGACATCTGTCGGCCACTGCCGTTAAACCTTTCCCATTTCAACAAATCAAGTTTGTCACTCTCGAGTCTTTTCTCGTCGATATTATCGATTAATCCCTGACTGTCTCTTCCGGTCACATGGTCTTCTCCATTGTCCGAAGCCGCGAGTTTTATTCCCCGTTTAGTTTGACCAGTGTCCACGGCCGGGCCTGGCGATGGGGAGCTGACCACGCGCCAGACTGCACGTAGACGAAATCCTTGTATACGCCCATGTTCTGCAGGTGTGCATGTCCACTCTGAGCTGTGGTTGTCCAAGGATAAGCTTCGCCCACTCTCGCAAAGAATCTTGTGACATGCGCCCTGAAACCAAATACACAAAAAATGTGAGTTAATGTCTGTCAAGACAACAACAAAAAAAAAGAATGAAAAGTTTGGAGGCCTGGATTGGATTTACAACAAAACAGGAAGTTGTCCATGTATATCGCTATTTTAGATATCCCGAAATAAATGGGTGAAATTTAGAGGCTATGGCAGTGTTCCCTATAAGCAATGCGTGAGTGTGTGTGTGTGTGTGTGCGTGCGTGTGTGTGTGTGTGCGCCCTGACATAATTTTGTGAGAAAGACAACCTTCAGAAAATGTGAGAGGAACACTGGATTTGAGGGAATCTTGGATAAGATGGAACATTCGCGTTAAAAAGATCTTTAGGAATGAGCGAAAAAATTGTGATGATAAACTTAGTTTTATTGTTGAATGAGTAGTTTAACGTAAAAATCGACGTAAATTTTTTGTAGGGTGGGGGAGGTCACAGCAAGTTAGACGTATGTGGACAAGAGGGTCGGGTGTCTAAAATGAATTAAAATTTCTTGCCGTAATAAATGGATGAGCCCCAAGTTACTTCCCCTGGGGGGAAACTGTTGGACCATGTTTTGTTTACTAAGCTAGGTACTTCCCCTTTTTTCAAAACAACTGGAACGAAGCAGAGATAGCGAGCCATAGTATTTAGAAATTGTCTAAAGGAAGGACACACACAGAAACACACATACCAAACTACACATTTTACAAGGGGGTGGGGGCAAATAGGATTGTGAAAATGTCAAAAACGAAGCGAATTGAAATTTTCGCACTAACTGAGAATATAGTAAAATGTAATTTAATTAATATTTTTTGCCCGTACAAATACCTTTTTATAGTAGTTTTTTAAGAATAATTTAATTTTTCTAGATTTTTAAATATTTTTTTTGTGTAAAATATGATGTTTGGCCATAGAATATTATGTTATTAAATATGATGTTTTTTTTACAAACTTTGATGTTTTGATAAACTTTGATGTTTTGTTATAAACTTTGATTGTTTTGTTATAAAATTCACTATACTAGCATATTTTTATTTCGTTCACATTTACAAATTCCCCTCTGTTGATATAACTCTATTTGGATTGGTTGTATAAACAGACAGACAGAAACGGAGGCAGCAGACGCTGTGATGTAATATGACCCACTTATAATGGTCAGTGACGTTAGTGGCCGGATAATGGGCTTCAGAACTTATAGTCCAATATTCCAGACTATGAGAAGAAATACAAACCTGTTTATAAACTCTGGACTTGGCTCTTTGTTTACTCAGTTTGCTGGCCAAACAAACATTCTATACACTGCCCAGGGTCCGTAAGGAAATAACTGGACTCGGGTCTTGTGTTAGAAAAACAGAAAAATATTGGATGGGGATTTAACCTTGACCTTGTATGTGAATTGTGAGTGGCTGTGTGTGAGCATATTTTATTATTCTATACCCTCCCCCCCCCCCCCCACAACCTTCCCGTCCTCCCATGTTTGATAAACTGTTCCCCTCCTCCCATCTGAAGGATAAACTAGAAAAGTGGGATATATATTTCAACATTACTTTTTTTTTCTTGTTGATCTAAGTCGAAGCCTACAGATTGATGTTAAGAGAAATACTTGACAGGTTTATATTTTTGAAAATATTCCAATTTTTTTTCTTCATGTCGGACTGTTCAATAACGATTTCTACCTCACAAATTATATTTACAAATCTCTATACTTATAAGACGCATTTGTTGTCTGTCTGTCTGTCTGTCTGTCTGTTCCCTTATAACTCAAGATCCAGACAACCAAAAAACGTGAAATTTGTTACACATACACATAATTACATGGGGAAGGTTATAGGACAGGTTTCGTTTCATCTGGATGGGTAGTTTAATTGTAATTAATTTTTTTTTATTTTAGTTTTTTACTATATTAAAGTAATCTCGATGGCGCCATAAATAAAATTCCTCTTTGACGTCATTTCCCGATGATCGAATAGAAATTGCGCGCTGGTGCTGTATTGTATCTTTGTGCTGCAAAGAATTGTTGATGTTTTTTCATGCTTCCCTATTTGTACAGCTTGAGGAAGGTAAAGGAATGAAGAAGGATTTTAGAAGAAGTGTGAAGCCATAATAATAAGTATTTATATATACTAGCTGTACCCCGCAAAGCCTTTGCAGGAAGATTGTTAAGCCATTGCCGAACCTAGGATGTTGGGGCCCTGCATTTTGACATTCGATACCATGGCATGAGATTATGTACTTAATATTTAATGTAAAAAATAATTTTGGGGGCTCCCCTAAAGCAGGAGCCCGGTGGGACTTTCGATTTCGGACCCCCCCCCCCAAACCCTAGTTACGCCTCTGTGTTAATTTTCTTTTAAATTATGAAATAATTAAAAATCTAATTAGTTGTTGTTTCTTTTTCTTACAACATCCTAAAAGATAAATTATTTCAATTTTTAAAAAATGTCAAAGAGATCTAATTAGTTACTTTTCATTAAATCAATTAAAAGGATACATTCGGAAACAAAAAAACAATACAAATAAATGTCACTGGGAGAAATCGAACCCGGAGAGTCTACATAAAAGTGATCATTGTCTAAGCTGCATAACCATCCTGCCAACGCGCCAATCAAATTAAGATGCAATTTTAATGTACTATAAGAAAAATATTGCTCGGTTATGTTTTCATTGCCTTTTGACCTAGTTTTTTAGGCCTATATTGTTATTTTGTAATTAAGAAATAATTCAAAGCCGTATTTATTTTAAAAAATAAATATTATAAAAGATGAGAACTTAATTAGTATAGAAATTAGCAGAATTTGACTTTATTTACGAACTTAGATACGAAAGCGCGGTCAATAGTCTTATCGTCGCCGACGTCGGAGATTTTCGAATTATTACTATTGTTTACGTCTGACGATGTTAAAATGCTCTGTTGTAATAAAAACTACAATGATTTGAATGATATTATGTGATAATTATTAATTTTTGATATTGGGGACTTTTACATTTCATAATTAAAAGCACAGAAACTATTGAAAACTGTAGATAATATCAAAAAGAAAAAATGAATCGAGACACAGGGGATGACGCCATTTTGAATTCTTGTTTTCCGCTTTCGATTTAACGCACACTGGAAATGAATATTATTATATATGATATATATATATATATATATATATATATATATATATATATATATATACTAGTTGCAAGTACCCGGCTTTGCCCAGGTTTAAAATAAGGTTTTCTGTTTGCCTTCTGTTTTCTCCCTACCCCCTCTCTCCCTTCCTCTCTCTCCCTCCCTCCCTCTCCCTCCCTTTCCCTCCCTCCCTTTCTCCCTCCCTCTTTCTCCCTCCATCTCCCTCCCTCTCTCTCCCATTTCTCTCCCTCCCACCCTCCCTCCCATCTCACCTCTCCCCCTCCTTCTCTCCCCCTGTCCATCCCCCTCCCTCTCTCCCCCTTCCTCCTTACCTCTCTCCCTCACTGCCCCCTCTCTCTCTTTATCTCTTCCTCCCATTTCTCACATCCTCTCTCTCCCTCTATCCTTTCCTCCCCTCTCTCTCCCTCCCTAACCCCTCTCTCCCTCCCTTCTTTCTCCCTCCCTCCCCTCTCCACCTCTCTCCATCTTCCTCCCTCTTCCTCCCTCCCTCATTCCCTCTCTCCCTCCCTGCCCCCTCACTCTTTATCTCTCCCTCCCTCTCTCCCACCCTCTCTCTCTCCCTCTCTCCCACCCTCTCTTTCCCTCTCCTCTCTCCCTCCCAACCTTTCTCTCCCTCCCTTCCTTTCTCTTTCCTTCCCTCCCTTTCTCTCCCTCTCTCCCTCCCTATCCCATCTCCCTCTCTCTCCCTCCCACTCCCATCTCCCTCTCTCCCCCTTCTTCTCTCCCCCTGTCCACCCCCTCCCTCCCTCTCTCCCCTCCCTCCCTCTCTCCCCTCCCTCCCTCCTTCCTACACTCCTTTCCTCTCTCCCCCCTGCCCCCTCTCTCTCTTTATCTCTGCCTCCCTCCCTCCCTCTCTCTATCTCTCTCTCTCTCTCTCTCTCTCTATATATATATATATATATATATATATATACTTATAAGAGGCATTTGTTGTCTGTCTGTCTCTCTGTTCCCTTATAACTCAAGATCCAGATAACCAAATAATGTGAAATTTGTTACACATACACATAATTACATGAGGAAGGTTATAGGACAGGTTTTGTTTAATCTCGATGTGTAGTTTAATTGTAATTAATTTTTTTTTATTTAGTATTTTACTATATTAAAGTAATCTCGACGGCGCCATAAATAAAATTCCTCTGTGACGTCATTTCCCGAATAGAACTTGCGCGCATAACCTATTAAAAATTGAGGTTATGTTTGTGTGGCTCGCTAGCACAGTCGGTTACTCGCTTGGCCTTGACTCAAATTTGGCCGACTATGTGTGGGTTCAAATCCCGACAGTGAAATTTTTTTGTTTTTTTTTTCAATATTTTTTTTTTCAGAATAATCTCTATACTAATAAGACGCATTTGTTGTCTGTCTGTCTGTCTGTCTGTCTGTTCCCAGAGAGAGAGGGAGGGAGGGAGAGAGAGATAAAGAGACAGTGGGGGGGCAGGTGGGGAGAGAGAGGAAAGGAGGGTAGGAGGGAGGGAGGGGGAGAGAGGGAGGGAGGGGGATGGACAGGGGGGAGAGAGGGAGATGGGAGAGGGAGGGAGAGAGAGGGAGAGAAAGGGAGGGAAGGAAAGAGAAAAGAACGGAGGGAGAGAGGGAGATGGGAGGGAGATAGAGTGGGGAGGGAGGGAGGGAGGGAGGGAGGGAGAGAGGGTGGGAGAGAGGGAGGGAGAGATAAAGAGTGAGGGGGGCAGGGAGAGAGGGAATGAGGGAGGGAGGAAGGGGAGAGAGGGGGATGGAGAGAGAGGTGGAGAGGGCAGGGAGGGGAAAGGAGGAGGGGAGAGGAGTTAGGGAGGGAGAGAGAGGAAGGGAAGGAGAGAGGGAGAGAGAGGATGGGATTAATGTGAGGAAGAGATAAAGAAAGAGAGGGGGCAGGGAGGGAGAGAGAGGGAAAGAGGAAGGGGAAGAGAGGGAGGGAGGGGGGATGGACAGGGAGGAGGGGGAGAGGGAGAGGGAGGGAGGGAGAGAGATGGGAGAGAGAGGGAGAAAGGGAGGGAGGGAAAGGGAGAGAGAGAGGGGTAAAGAGGGAGGGGGAGGGAGGGAGAGAGGGGGGAGGGAGAAAACCCGGGCAAAGCCGGGTACTTGCAACTAGTATATATAAATAAATACTTATTATTATGGCTTCACACTTCTTCTAAAATCCTTCTTCATTCCTTTAACTTCCTCAAGCTGTACAAATAGGGAAGCATGAAAAAACATCAACAATTCTTTGCATCACAAAGGCACAATACAGCACCAGCGTGCAAGTTCTATTTGATCATCGGGAAATGACGTCACAGAGGAATTTTATTTATGGCGCCGTCGAGATTACTTTAATATAGTAAAATACTAAAATAAAAATAAATTAATTACAATTAAACTATCTATCCAGATGAAACGAAACCAATCATATAACCTTCCCCATGTAATTGTGTGTGTGTGTAACAAATTTCACGTTTTTTGGTTGTCTGGATCTTGAGTTATAAGGGAACAGACAGACAGACAGACAACTAATGCGTCTTATAAGTATACTAGTTGCAAGTACCCGGCTTTGCCCGGGTTTAAAATAAGGTTTTCCGTTTACCTTCTGTTTTCTCCCTACCCCCTCTCTCCCTGCCTCTCTCTCCCTCCCTCCCCCTCTCTCTCCCTTTCCCTCCCTCCCTTCCTCCCTCCCTTCCTCTCTAAAATCTCTCTCCGTCCCTCTCCTATCTCCCTCTCTCCCCTCTCCCTCTCTCCCCCCGTCCATCCTCCTCCCTCCTCCTTCCCTCTCTCTCCCTCCCTGCCCCCTCTTTCTCTTTATCTCTTTCTCCCATTTCTCCCATCCTCTCCCTCTCTTCTTCCCTCCCCTCTCTCTCCCTCCCTAACCCCTCTCCCCCTCCTTTCTCCCTCCCTCCCCTTTCCAACTCTCTCTCTACCTCCACCTCTCTCCCCCTTCCTCCCTCCCTCATTCCCTCTCTCTCCCTCCCAGCCCCCCTCACTTTTTATCTCTCTCCCTCCCTCTCTCCCTCCCTCCCCTCTCTCTCCCTCCCTACTCCCTTTCTCCCTCCCTTCCTTTCTGTCTGCCTCTCCCCCTGCTCCCTCTCCCCCTGCTCCCTCTCCCCCTACTCCCTCTCCCATCTCCCTCTCTCCCCCTCCATTTCTCCCCCTGTCCACCCCCTCCCTTCTCTCTTCCCCTCCAGCCCTCCCTCCTACCCTCCTTTCCTCTCTCTCTCCCCTGCTCCTCTCTCTCTCTCTCTTTATCTCTCTCTCTCTTTATCTCTCTCTCCCTCTCACCGCCTCTCTCTCTCTCTCTCTCTCTCTCTCTATATATATATATATATATATATATATATATATATATAAATATATATATACTTATTATTATGGTTTTACCCTTCTTCTAAAATCCTTCTTCATTCCTTTATCTTCCTCAAACTGTACACATCAGAGAGCATGAAAAAACATCAACAATTCTTTGCATCACAAAGTTCTATTCGATCATAGGGAAATGACGTCACAGAGGAATTTTATTTATGGCGCCGTCGAGATTACTTTAATATATTGAAATACTAAAATAAAAAAAAATTAATTACAATTAAACTACCCATCGATATGAAACGAAACCTGTCCTATAACCTTCCCCATGTAATTATGTGTATGTGTAACAAATTTCACGTTATTTGTTTGTCTAAATCTTGAGTTATAAGGGAACAGACAGACAGACAGACAGACAACGAATGCGTCTTATAAGTATAGATATATATATATACTAGTTGCAAGTACCCGGCTTTGCCCGGGTTTAAAATAAGGTTTTCTGTTTACCTTCTGTTTTCTCCCTACCCCTTCTCTCCCTTCCTCTCTCTCCCTCCCTTCCTCTCTATCCCTTTCCCTTCCTCCCTTTCTTCCTCCCTCCTTCTCCATCCCTCTCCCTCGCTCTCTCTTCCATCTCTCCCCCTCCCACCTTCCCTCTCCCATCTCCCCTCTCCCCTTCGTTCTCTCCCCCCTGTCCATCCCCCTCCCTCCCCCTCTCCCCTTCCTCCTTCCCTCTCTCCCTCCCTGCCCCCTCTCTCTCTTTATCTCTTCCTCCCATTTCTCTCATCCTCTCTCCCTCTTCACCCCTCTCCCTCTTCCTCCCTCCCTTATTCCCTCTCTCCCTCCCTGCCCCCTCACTCTCTATCTCACTCTCCCTCCCTCTCTCCCTCCCTCTCTCTCTCCCTCCCTCTCTCTCTCCCTCCCTCTCTCTCCCTCCCTCCCTCTCTCTCCCTTTCCCTTCCTCCCTTTCTCCCTCCCTCCTTCTCCCTCCCTCTCCCTCGCTCTCTCTCCCATCTCTCTCCCACCCACCCTCCCTCTCCCATCTCCCTCTCCCCTTCGTTCTCTCCCCCTGTCCATCCCCCTCCCTCCCTCTCTTCCCTACCTCCCTTCCCTCTCTCCCTCCCTGCCCCCTCTCTCTTTTTATCTCTTCCTCCTATTTCTCTCATCCTTTCTCCCTCTTCACCTCTCTCCCTCTTCCTCCCTCCCTCATTCCCTCTCTCCCTCCCTGCCCCCTCACTCTTTATCTCTCTCTCCCTCCCTCTCTTCCACCCTCTCTCTCTCCCTCCCCCCCTCTCTCCCTCCCTATCCCCTCCCTCTCTCCCACCCTCTCTCCCTCCTTTCTCCCTCCCCCCTTTCCACCTCTCTCTCTCCCTCCTCCTCTCTCCCCCTTCCTCCCTCCATCATTCCCTCATTCCCTCTCTCTCCCTCCCTGCCCCCCGTTATTTATCGATTTGGTGAACTTTCAGCATTTTGGTCAAATTAACGCATTTAGGTATTGCGTTAAAAATTTTAATCGCAAATTTTTTTGACGCGTTAATTGCAAATTAACGCAGTTTAATCAGCAGCCCTAATATATATATATATATATATATACTTATTATTATGGCTTCACACTTCTTCTAAAATCCTTCTTCATTCCTTTACCTTCCTCAAACTGTACACATCAGAGAGCATGAAAAAACATATACAAATCTTTGCATCACAAAGGCACAATACAGCACCAGCGCGCAAGTTCTATTCGATCATAGGGAAATGACGTCATAGAGGAATTTTATTTATGGCGCCGTCGAGATTACTTTAATATAGTAAAATACTAAAATAAAATAAAATTAATAACAATTAAACTACCCATCGATATGAAACGAAACCTGTCCTATAACCTTCCCCATGTAATTGTGTGTATGTGTAACAAATTTCACGTTATTTATTTGTCTGGATCTTGAGTTATAAGGGAACAGACAGACAGACAGACAACGAATGCGTCTTATAAGTATAGAGATATTTATAGAGAGAGAGAGAGAGAGAGAGAGAGAGGGAGGGAGGGAGTGATAAAGAGAGAGAGAGGGGGGCAGGGGGAGAGAGAGGAAAGGAGGGAGGGAGGGAGGGGGATGGACAGGGGGAGAGAAGGGAGGGGGAGAGGGAGATGGGAGAGAGAGGGAGATGGGAGAGGGAGGGAGGGAAGAGAGAAAGGGAGGGAAGGAAAGAGAAACGAAGAAAGGGAGAGAGGGGGTAGGGAGGGAGAGAGGGGAGGGAGAGAGAGAGAGGGTGGGAGAGAGAGAGAGGGTGGGAGAGAGGGAGGGAGAGAGTTAAAGAGTGAGGGTGGCAGGGAGGGAGAGAGGGAATGAGGGAGGGAGGTAGAGGGATAGAGGTGGAGGGGGGAGGGAGGGAGAAAGAAGGGAGGGAGAGAGGGGTTAGGGAGGGAGAGAGAGGGGAGGGAGGAGAGAGGGAGAGAGGATGGGAAAAATGGGAGGAAGAGATAAAGAGAGAGAGGGGGCAGGGAGGGAGAGAGGGAAGGATGAAGGGGGAGAGAGGGAGGGAGGGGGATGGACAGGGGGGAGAGAAGGAGGGGAAGAGGGGAGATGGGAGAGGGAGGGTGGGAGGGAGAGAAATGGGAGAAAGAGGGAGTGAGAGGGAGGGAGAAGGAGGGAGGGAGAAAAGGGGGGAAGGGAAAGGGAGGGAGAGGGAGGGAGGGAGGGAGAGAGAGGAAGGGAGAGAGGGGGTAGGGAGAAAACAGAAGATAAACAGAAAACCTTATTTTAAACCCGGGCAAAGCCGGATACTTGCAACTAGTATATATATATACTATATATATATATATTCAAACACAATAAAACATCCTTTTGCTTTTAGACTATATAACCTATTATTAAATGACCAATTTTAGATGTCTAGTGAATATGTCTAGTGAATATGTCTAGTGAATATGCCTAGTGAATGTCCACTGAATGTGTCTAGTGAATATGTCTAGCGAATATGTCTACTGAATATGTCTAGTGAATATGCCTAGTGAATATGTCTAGTGAATATGTCTAGGAATACGTCTAGTGAATACGTCTAGTGAAAACGTCTAGTGAATATGCCTAGTGAATATGTCTACTGAACGTGTCTAGTGAATATGTCTAGTGAATATGTCTAGTGAATATATAGGCAAAGTCACTCTTTGTTTTTTTTTTGGGCCCCTTGATGATACTCCCAGGACAATTTGGTTGCCCTAGGCAAAAAGTATCTTCGGGTTCCCTCTATCATCAGACTTTATATGAATTAATACGTCATCAATGATTTTTTTCTCTTTGAATTCAAACACATTGCATAATAAAAATGTTTTATTTAAAAAAATAAAGTCATTTACTATTAGTCTTTCATCTTGAATTTCAAAAGATTTTTGTTGATCATAACATATAACAACTAAGCATTACTTCGCCGATATAGCATAAGTGCTGGTCTCATTATTTTTTTTTTTTTAAATTTCTTGTTAAACATTTAGAAAGCGTTACGCTTATCTCTATAAACTTTGCAAACAAACCAGTAGCAGTAGTCACATTATTAAAATACATGCTGTACCCTGCAAAACCTTTGCATAGAGTTATATCCCTTAAGGTTTGATCAGTAGGCTAAGTAAAGTTATTTTTGGTTTAGGGCAGATCCAATTGTTTTATGACTGTATTTTAAACTGGAATAATGTTGTATTAATTATTTATTTACTTTCGATTTAACACATAACCCAAATCGCTTTTATTTATATAGATAGTTTATGGATGGGGATTAATATTGACATTAAAAAAAAAACATGTCACAAAGAGTGCATACATTTTCTGAAATAATTAGCTACACTTTTAAAGTTCCCTCGTCCCCCCCCCCCAACCTTCACGTGCCTTATTTCCCCGAGGGGGTGGCGATCGTGTAAAACACACGAAGTATTTATCACAAGACAAACATTTTTTTTTTTTGTGTGTGGTTTTTTATGTTTGTTTATTGCGTGTATTTACGACTTCCCCAGTACGCATGCGTCTAATGGTTATTAATGAGCTGAGATCAGCTGATCCCTTAAAAGGCCGTTACTATGGAAACCGAGACAAGAGATAAAACGCCGAGAGCGATTGTTTATGCAAATGAAGAAAAAATAAAAAGGGTGACAAATGGATGCGTTTGTTTATTTTTTTTTTTAGTAACGTCATTTTTTTATTCGTTACGTAACTCCTTGACCCCACACCACCCCCCACCACCCCCACACCCCTTGTCTCCACTTCCATAGATCTGGAGGCCGTGTGTTTGTTTATGAAGCAGATATCACCGCCAGGGTGTAAAAAACTGTTATCTGCTGTCGAATATTCTAGGGGAGTTAATTGATAATAACTCAACATCTCAAATGTGCGATGGTTGTCTGGCTATTGTGGAGGATGAAAGAATGGCAGTGCAAGAGATCTAAGAGATTAGCATATCATCCTTACAGGGAGTTCTTAAAAAAATGGACTAGGTTAGCTCTCTCCTAAATAGACAAACAGTTGATATCTGACCCATCTACATTAAAATTCATCTCACCTTGTATTCTATATTTAAAAAAAAAAAAAATTCCGGAAACTTGTTTACAAACCGATTGTTTATACACTAAGGGCCTAGAATTACTTCTAACAAACCAAACAAATTGGTCAATACGTTTCCCGTACGATTGTGGGTACACTAGCCATAAGTATAATTGGGTACACTGGGCAATTGAACATTTGGTTGCCCTAGGCAAAGTATACACAAGGCCAGAAAGCACAGATTATGTCATCATGACCATTTGTAGAATCTTAGGCCCCTAATATTTTTTGACAAGGGCCCCACTGAATGCCCCCTTTTATAGCCAATTTAGCAGGGGCCCCAAACAAGCGATCTTCCTTGAGGCAGACCTGACTATTACCTATGTAGGACTCGCCCATAGTTTGTACTTAAAAAATGTAAACTGTATCGTATTGATTTGATTATTTTGATAGGGGCTTCGGGACATAAAAAAAAACCTGACACGAGGCCCTCAATTGTATGGGCCCTCAATTATATGGACCCTCACTTTTATGGGCCCTCACTTGTATGGACCCTTAATTGTATGGGCCCTCAATTGTATGGACCCTCAATTTTATGGGCCCTCAATTGTATGGGCCTTCAATTGTATGGGCCCTCAATTTTATGGGCCCTCAATTGTAGGGGCCCTCAATTTATGGGTCCTCAATTGTATGAGACCTTAGGAAACCGCCTAATTTTCCTGTCCATAAGAACCATTCGGTCTGTAAAGTCATTTCTCAATGATTATATGTTTAGTTTGTTTACATAGTTGTTCTCAACACGTTGGACGTCCACTAGTACATCATCATACTATGTGTCGGCAACTGTTGGACGTCCACTAGTACATCATCATACTATATGTCGGCAACTGTTGGACGTCCACTAGTACATCATCATACTATATGTCGGCAACTGTTGGACGTCCACTAGTACATCATCATACTATATGTCGGTAACTGTTGGACGTCCACTAGTACATCATCATACTATTTGTCGGCAACAGTAACAGCTTAATAATATAAACACCAAATTTATCTCGTTTCATTGAAATGACAAAAGTTTACTATCTTCTGCAATACACTTTCTTTTTTGTCAAGCATTGCCGTTTTCGACCTAGTCTTATGACACAAGACATCACACTGAAACCCAATTAAATAAGGCAACCATATTTGGTTAATAAGACACTTTGACCTCTAGGTTTCCTATTGTGTCCTTAAAAAAAATGTGTTAGCCGTCAATGTGTGTCCATAAAATTTAAATCTAAAAAGAGGTTGACGATTTTTCTACTTTTTTTCTTGTGAAAGTACGCAATATCTTTGAAAGATTACTTCTGAATGTATTACTATAGCCTACATGGAAATGTATGAAAATGAGCTTTGCAACGATAGTAAAAAATGTGCTAGTATATCTTTTGGCGTGTTGCTATGGCATTTTTTTTAAAAGTTCGGGTTCTTTTTTTTTTTTTTGGAAAAAGGCAAAAAGCAGACTACTTAATGACCATAATTATTTGAATAAGACAAATCTTTTCACCGTATATGAAGTAAAAATGTCTTCATTTGTTCATCAACATTGTTATGAAAATGTCTGTCTATATTTATGGCGGTATCTCTTGCATAAGCTACTTTTGAAAGATAAAAGTGATAATCGAATTAATAAAGGAAATCATTGTTTATCTAATTAGAGTTCACCCGTGTGACGTACTGTCTCAACAGCGTGTTTTCATCTTAATAGACTCATGTGACGTACTGTCTTAACAGCGTGTCTTCATCTTAATAGACTCATGAGACGTACTGTCTCAACAGCGTGTCTTCATCTTAATAGACCCTTGTAACGGTACAGTCTCAACTGCGTGTCATATTGTTTGTTTGTTTCTTTCACACATTCTGTCCATCCATTCTTCCAGCATGTTTCTTTTTTTTTCTATGTCATGTTTTCTTTCTTTGACCTAACTGTTTTTCTCCAATCTTTCTTTTTACTATGTCTTCATCTTTTTCATTTCACACCCTGTCAACTCCAATTCTCTCTCTCTAATCATTTTATTTTCATTTTTTGTTTGTCTCAAAACTTGTCGAGTTCTTCATTGAATCCACGACACATTTTTTGTTTCCAAATATTTATATCTTGACTTCTTAAAGAACAACTGTGTAGACGAACTGGGCTCACGTGTGTGTGTGTGAGTGTAAGTTTATTGTGTGTGTGAGTTGAATTCTATTGTGTGTGTGAGTGGAAGTCTTTTGTGTGTGTGAGTGTAAGTCTTTTGTGTGTCTGAGTGTAAGTCTATTGTGTGTGAGTGTAAGTCTATTGTGTGTGTGTGAGTGTTAGTCTATTGTGTGTGTGAGTGTAAGTCTATTGTGTGTGTGTGAGTGTAAGTCTATTGTGTGTGTGTGAGTGTAAGTCTATTGTGTGTGTGTGAGTGTAAGTCTATTGTGTGTGTGTGAGTGTAAGTCTATTGTGTGTGTGAGTGTAAGTCTATTGTGTGTGTGTGTTTGTGTGTGATTGTAAATCTATTGCGTGCGTCTTTGAGTGTGAATCTGTTGTGTGTGTGTGTGTGTGTGTTTGTGTGTGATTGTAAATCTATTGCGTGCGTCTTTGAGTGTGAATCTGTTGTGTGTGTGTGTGTGTGTTTGTGTGTGTGTGTGGTGTAGAGAGGGAATTGGGAGACTGGCAAATTACCTATTGGGGGCGGGGGGTACAAACGTATTAGTACATAATGCTGGAAAGTGGGGGAGGGGGGTGGCTTTTAAAGAAGAAAACTTCACGACCTACTGGCATACCCAGTGGCGTACCTGGGGGGGGGGGGTGGGTGCGCTCCGTACCGGGCGGCACTTATTACTTTTTAGGGGGGGGCGGCAAAAATGTATAGATTAAATTGAAATACCTAAATGACAGGGCGGCAAAATCGTCTTCCGCCCTGGGCGCCGATACCCACGCTACGCCGCTGGGCATACCTATCTGTTTGTATACATGAAACCTCTTGATGTTGGAAGTTTCAAAGATTACTTTCCGTAACAGATTGTTTTATGTAAATGTAATGTAATACTTTTTTTTTTACTCCCGATGTACTTTTAGATCGATATTACAGAATAGATCCGGGCATAGGTCACAACAAGATGACAACGTAATGACTGTGGGGGGGGGGGGGGGAAGGAGGGGTTGAATAGTTATTGACATTGTCATTTATTTCTAAACAATAATGATTGTGTTGGAGATGTCATGTCTACTTTTGTATGAAGAATAAAAGAATAAGTAGATAGATAGATAGATAGATAGACTGACGGTCAGATAGATAGATAGATAGACTAACGGATATATAGATAGATAGATAGATAGATAGATAGATAGATAGATAGATAGATAGATAGATAGATAGATAGATAGATAGATAGATAGACTAACGGATATATACATAGATAGATAGATAGACTAACGGATAGATAGATAGATAGATAGATAGATAGATAGATAGATAGATAGATAGATAGATAGATAGATAGATAGATAGATAGATAGATAGATAGATAGATAGATAGATAGATAGATAGATAGATAGATAGATAGATAGATAGATAGATAGATAGATAGATTGATAGATAGATAGATAGAAATGAACCAGGAGTTGAAACAGACAGTATATTATACATAGACCAAAGACACAGTCAACAGACACCGTGTAGAGATACAGACAACAACAACCAAAACAAAAAAAAAACTAGATATACAAATTACAGACACAGACTAGACCAGAGATACGGGCAAGACTTAAAAACACAGACGGGAGATAATCGAAAAAGCCCAAGAGTTAATTTATTGAATAACATAACAAAATAAAACAAAACAGATGAAATGAAAAAGGACAAGTTGAAAATATAAGGGGGAAAAAAGGGGGGGGGGCGGGGATAAATGTGGTGAAAAATAAATTGGAAAGAAGAAAAGTAGAAAACGTCAATGAAGATTTTAGAAAGTTAAAAATGGAAGACAAAAAACAGGGGAGCTTACCGACAGACGAATAATGTAGGCCTACACTCATTTAATTTTTTACTAAAGTAAGTAAAGGGTTAAATAATTCTGCTAAATGCAACGTTGTTTACGGGAGGGGGGGTAAGGGTAGAGGGGGGATGAGATCACTGTTTCGTCCTTTAAACGGTTGTTTTGTTTACTAAATCACTCAACCTTTTGAACATGTTTTATTCGTTCGTAAGGTTAAAGGGAGATAATAGGAAATCTTAACATAAAAGGGGAGGTAATGTATTGTGAGTATAACGATGTCTCGGAAGATATGTCGCACAATAGAGATGATATGACGACGAGGTCCCCATACTTGAGGCAGCTTGGTGTGACTGTGTGACATGGAGGTCAGAAAATCGGATCGCCGATTGGGGGTGGGGGGGGGAGGGTAGAATCTACGCCAGTTGTTGTTCCGTTTTGTTTAGTTTTATTACTTTAAATAGTTGGGTGGGGCAGAGACAGACAGGTGTAACGTTTCTGGCGATTATTGCCGCAAATATAAATATATCTCTTTCGATAATCGGTTTATTGTATGCGTTGATTTATCGTACAAGAGCTCATGAAGATACTCACAAACGCCTTTAGGTATTCAAACAAAATGAATATATATACATATATATATATATATTTATTTATTTATTTATTTATTTATTTATATAAATTTGTGTGTGTTTGTGTGTGGTATGTACTAATTTGTCTAGTCCTCTGCATGTGTTAAAACAGACCCGGTGTAAGATAAGAATTTTCAAAAGAATTTTACAAAAAAATACTTCACTTATTATCAAAATGTAAAAGTAAAAAAAAAAACCTATATAGGAACTTTTAAAACTCCAGGTCAGAAAAAAAAATAACAATGAATTCTACTATTTTTTTTATAACAAATTGAACTTTGTAAATTTGACGTATGGTGTGTGTGGTGGTAGTAGTGGTGGCGGTGGTTGTGGAGGGGGGGGGGGCTAATTATTCCTCCTCACAGCCCTCTCATTGCTGTGTGATGTTGAAACAGTTCACGCCCCTTTTATCGGTCTGATAATGTCATTCCGGCTCATCGCTTCCAGCCACAGATGACCCAAATACTAGGGTCAATTATTGTTTCCTGCGGTCATAAGGTAACATTACCAGTAATTTGTGTTTATGTGATATGTGTGTGTGCGTGTGTCTGGCCACAAGAGGTCAAAGCCATCCTATTAACTATATAACGTTCAGGCGGTGAGAAATGTGTTGGCCCAGTTCACGGAGGTCACAAAGTGCGACCCACTGACCAGTTGATAACGGACAATGTCCGGCCAGTGAATGCAGCGAGGTGATTGTGGGTACATTTTTTTTGTTTCATCGACAATTCGAAATTGAAGAATATATCAAACTACAGCAAAATTAATTCATGGTATAAATGACATGTAAGAGTTTGTCATTCGCTATGTCATCCCGGATTCAACTTTGCTGTCTTTGGCCAGACACTGCTTGTGGTTCACGCCACACATTCAAACAATCAATTCTTATGTTAGATTGGTAAGTTCACTAAAATATTTTACAAACACCAGTGGTGGCATTTAATAGAGCAGACAACAAAGGTTAGGTTGACAGACATAGGGGAACTTACTGGCAGAGCTATAGACTAATTGACAGAATGACATTTGTATTTATAGGCAGACAATGAGACAGACACCCAGACAGATAGACAGTCAGACAGACAGACAGATAGATAGATAGATAGATAGATAGATAGATAGATAGATAGATAGATAGATAGATAGATAGATAGATAGATAGATAGATAGATAGATAGATAGATAGATAGATAGATAGATAGATAGATAGATAGATAGATAGATAGATAGATAGATAGATAGATAGATAGATAGATAGATAGATAGATAGGTAGGAAGGAAGGAAGGAAGGAAGGAAGGAAGTTAGGTTGGTAGGTAGGATAGATAGATAGATAGATAGATAGATAGATAGATAGATAGATAGATAGATAGATAGATAGATAGATAGATAGATAGATAGATAGATAGATAGATAGATAGATAGATAGATAGATAGATAGATAGATAGATAGATTTCTTGTACTATATATACATTTTATAATTTTAAAGTTTTAATCCCATACATACATTCATTTGAAAAGAAACGCAACTCTTAAATTTTAAAATGCTCAATCTTGAGTCGATTATATCCCCTTGGTGAACGGGCAAACTAGTCTCATGTCCAGGCTTGCGGAGCCGGAGCCGGAGCCGAGGAGCCGGGAGCCGCTACTTTTTGCAGGAGCCGGAGCCGAAAAAATTTGGCGGCTCCACTGCTCCCAAATGTTTTTTTTTTTTTACAGCAGAATTTTTTTTTAGCTTTAAAATTACTAATTTGTTTGTTTGCCTCCTACAATTTGAAATGTTGTCATGTTTTACGAACGCCACAACAGTAACACGCACATCACCACAAGAAATCTTTAACGGGGAATCGTTTTGTGTTCATTTTAAATCTTGTTTACCCTCCGAAATTTTTTTAATGGCATGTTATTTTGTTATATATAAAGTTAAAACAGTTTTATTTCATAGAATAATTGTATCAATCATTTAAAAATAAATTTTTACTACAACGACAAATAGAACGCGTCATTTTGTGTATTATTTGACCGGGAATTTGTAATAGACTAAAAACAAAATGGTAGCTTTCTGTATTTAACATTTTTATTATAAACAGAATATCTGAAATAGAGCAGATACATTTATAAGGCTGTGGCTATTCGGACCCGGGTCCCAATAAAATCCGATTGTTATTCAGACCCGTGGCAAATATGCACTAAGCTTAGCTATATTTAAACTTTATTAGACGGAACCCGAAAAAATAATAATACAGAGTCTGCTTAGTGAAACCCTAGACACTGAGTAACGATTAAATCATACAATTTAAACAATTATAAGTGCATATTTGGAACGGGTCCGAATATCAATCAGACTTTTTTGGGACGGGGTCCGAATAAAAATCGGAGTTTATTGGTACCCGGGTCCAGGCCCGTAACTAGATGGGGGCTAGAGGGGCTGACCCCCCCCCCCGTTCATGACATGAGCCCCCCCCCCCCCCCCGTGCATGATTTGAGCTTTTTGACAAAATTTTAATAATATCGGCTATAAAACATCAATCAATTTTGTTCATTTTTGTTTTAGGGGCCTGGACTGAGCTGGCCAATCAACTTTTTAAAATATTAATATCAGCACGGGGGCCCGTGTCACCCCTGCCCAGGGACCCGAAATTTCTGTCGGTGGGCCCGTTCGCAACCTTGTAATAGTTTTATATATTGATATCTTCTGAGGACAACTAGCAACTTAAATAAGTTAATAAAATAATATTGACTTCTGACTTCACTTTTATACATATATATAATAAAATAATAAAAGTACAAACTCCGTGATTTCTGAGTGATGTTATTTAATTTGCAAATTTACTTTTTAGCAGAATTATATTTTAAATTGAATAATTGCGACTGGTCAATTTGTTGTTGATAGATCTGTTCTTTGTTTTCAATATTTTATAAGAAATATCACACAAATAGCTAAGCTATATTCGTGCATCTTTGTCGTTCTTCCCGGGTTGTACGTTTAATCAACAGTATAATGATATAAATCAGGTATCTATTATGTAACAATTGTGTAGCAGAACAAATGGTCAATATATTTATAACAGGAATCAGAAATTGCTCAGCCTCAATAAATTTTTATCATTAAAACTCTTTACTATTTAAATTAATTTTAACAAAACTGCAACATGCGATGCATTATTGAAACGTAGTTAAAATTATATATTTTTAAGTAATAGCTAAACAATCGGTACTAAAATGCACCATTCCAGATATAGAACTACAAAAAAATTCTTGGGGAGGGGACTCACTGAGGTCCCCTCCCAAAACCCCTCCTCTCCGTTCGCAAGCTTTCGGCGCTTCGCACCTCCATCTTCGCCCCCCCCCCCGAACATTTCTTCTACCCCACCAGGGGCGGAATTACTGGGAGGGGCCGGGGAGGGGGGGCATGTCCCCCCCCCCCGGTTATCGCAAGTTTAGGTAATACATCATTAAATTATCGAAATATTTTTTGTTCAAAGACCAATTTTCAACAATGAAAACATTTTCGCCCCCCCCACGGGGTCAAAGTTTTGCCGCCCCCCCCCCCGTCCAAGTTGTCTAGATCCGCCGCTGTATCCCAGAATCAGTTCATCGGCACCTCCCCCCCCCCGGAAAAAAAATTTCTTCGCCCGCCCCCCCCCCCCCCAATGCAATAATCCTGGCTATAAATAATAAATATAAATACTGAAGTCTTTAAAATATTTTAAATATTGTATCATTTTACTATTTGCTAATTTGATCATTGAAATAACTTCCTAGTACTTATGAAAATGGCGACTAGTGAAACCTCGATCGAAAATAATGATGTTTCTGGATGCACTGAAATGGTTTGTTTTTAGTAAAACCGACAATGGACAATGCGTATATTTTTCAAGTTCCTAACTATGGGGTGAACGCGGCAAAATTTGCCGAAAAAAATATGGCGGCTCCGCAAGCCTGCAGTCATGTCTGCTTAATTTCTTTTCCGGTTTTAGTGTGAATGCATTACTAATTTACTATTGATTGGATATGCAGGTGTAATGGTCATTATTGTTTCTCTGGTATGACCATATTGCATTTATTTTAACATAAATTCGTTAATTTTATGAAGTTTACATTTTTTGTAAGCTATTTCACTTTAAGTTAATGTATAAATGTGATAAAAGTTGGTCTATTTATTTCATGTGTACAAAACAAAATGTGTACCAATTTCGACTAAAACTGTAGCAATAGTGTGATTATTTTTTTTTAAAATATTATCAATAGTGAAAACCACTACATCGTGAGACTAGCCCAACCACGACTCACCCCATTCTTCGTCCATGTACTCAACTGAACTCTTCATTGCACTCTTCATTGGGTAAGTACAGAAAAATACTTTTTTATCAATGGTAGTCTTGTGTGGTACTTAGCGACAGCGCATTTGTGGACCCTTAGCCGAGACTTAGTCTCATATGTAAGTCTGAGGAGTGTAGTGTGTGTGTGGGGGGGGGGTGAAGTGCAGTATAGGTACATTGGTCAGATGCCACCATAGCTCACTTGGAGACTACCATGTTGGACTAATGAGGTTAAGTGTGTGTACCCAGCTTGACCAAGCTGTTTGTAATTTGTGTCTTTGTGTTGGGAGGGGGGGGAAGAAATGTATATGTACGTCATCTAGTGTGAATCTTTAAGTAAGAAATGTAGTGTCAATCTATCTTTGTATCATCTACTGTCAATCTGTCTGTATGTCATCTACTTCCAATCTATATGTGTGTCGTCCACTGCCAATATATCTGTGTGTCATCTACTGCCAATATATCTGTGTGTCATCTACTGTCAATCCATCTGTGTGTCATCAACTGCCAATCTATCTGTGTGTCATTTAATGTCAATCTATTTTTGTATCATCTACTGTTAATCTATTGGTACGTTATCTATTGTCCCTCTGTCAACAAATGTTCATATATGTCTGAAGGTAGAAAAAGTAGCTCACATTTTTCGCACTTTTAAACTTCATTCTACTTAGAACTATTTTTTTTTTTGGTAGAGTATGGTCACGAATCTGCTAAAAGCAGCGCAAACTGTCCCTGCCGATCAAAAGTTCAGTCTAGATCATTTACCTGGTCATGAAATCTCCTGTAACCAAAACGGCATTGACCATCAGGCAGATCCCCGTCGCCCTCCTCGTGGCCCCCGCCGCCGGACTGGTCAATCTGGTCACCATGACTCCTGTATCGCGGTCCGGGTGACCTTAGTGATCTTGACAGGCCAGAGAGGTCAGTTAAAAGCGCCAGGCTGACCTTGTGTTTATTGGACGCTGTGACGATCTGGTTGAGTTTTAAACAAAAAAAAAATGTACAAATTAGTGGAAAATAAAATAAGCGAGCAACTAGCCACCACCCCCTCAACCCCCACCCTCCAATATAGAAGAGCCCCCCTCAACCCCCACCCTCCAATATAGAAGAGCCCCCCTACCCACTCCCCTCTAGCATTAATTCGTCTTTAATATGTTGTTATTATTGTCACTACTATTTCTTTATCTGGGGCGTCAAATAAATGTGAGTGTCTGTGACTGATATGTGTAAACACATAAACATGTATGGAGTTGAACCATTAAGTCTGACATATTAGTTCAATGTCAGAATATATATAAAAGCTATTTCGACTCTGCGTTAAATCGAAAGTGAAGAATGAATACAACAGTATCCCAGTTTAAAATACAATCATGAAAAAATCGGATCTGCCCGAAACCCAAAAAATAACCTAGCCTACCGATATAGCCTACCTAAGGGGGATATAACTGTGCAAAGATTTTGCAGGGTACAGCTAGTTTATTTAAATTTCTCATTGTATCAATACGGGGAGGGATATATGATGGAATATGTTGTAAATGTTTAATAATGTTGCGGACTATATAAACCCCCACATGACATTAGTTATATGGTATTGTGTAGTGTAAAGTATCTTGACTTAGTCTCTCTGATACAAACAAACTAAAGACACCAGAGTATATTGATCAAAAGGCACTAATATGCTTAGTAACAGTGGAATAATAGGCTTTGAAAGTAGGTATAAATTTACGTTTTAAAGGCAATAAAATAAGTTATTGTATTACTTACTGCAGAGCAATGTGGACCACAGAATTTAAATCATGGAGAAAGCGCATCTCTTTTTGAAAAGTCTTTTCATAATGACTTTTTCCTTTTGAAATAGTGTAGCACCTAAATATTGATACGCGGTAGTGTAGCACCTAAATATTGATGCGCGGTAGTGTAGCACCTAAATATTGATACGCGGTAGTGTAGCACCTAAATATTGATACACAATAGATAAATACATAAATATGGCGGCTTTAGGTAAAAAAATAAAACGATCATAATTTAACTTAACGATGCGCATTCTGTTTAATTTATATTCTGTGATGGAGACAGCCCCGTAGAGTTAAAATTTTACAGCAGGGTCCCGGCTAATATCAGGGCGGGGGATGACAAAATGTTACTAGGTAGAGCAAAAAAAGCAGAGGGGACCAGACAAAACGCAGGGGGCCCGGCCTCCCTGCCCCACCCCGCACGCCAATGGCCTGGATGGAGACCAAATGTTGTTCTTAGCATTTTTGTGCTGCTTTCAATTGGTCCTTTTTTTCCATTGTTCAAGACAGTTTAAGTAATTCTGTAAGCATCAAATAAAACATACCGATATCAAAGTTCACAACTTACGCTACAAAGGCAACAAAATATATTATTATACAGAGTCTCATTGTATATGACGGGAGCCCGAAAGCTCTCACATAAAGACCGGAACAGATCAAATTGCTCTTCCATCTCAGTGGTCAAGTTGACGGCCGCCCTGTCCACGGAGCAGTATCCAAAAGACCGGATTGACTTGTATCGAGCATCGCAGGCACGAACCACGGCGTTGGGTGGTTTGTGGTATGCATCGGTTTTATGCGATCTCCAGATAACGTCTGTCGTCTGCACAGATCTTCCTTCGTGACACTGCAAGCAGAACTTATTGCAGTATGTTTTGTTGGCAACAGTTATGGGATTAGCTGAATCTTGCAGACACGTATGACATTTCTGAATGACACTGTTTACGTCTGCTATTGTTTTACCATCTTTCACGTCTGCTGGATGATTCAATGCATTAACATTTCCAGCAGACGATTTAGAAATTTTTTTCACACGTTTTATCCTCTTGTGTTGGTCATCTTTCGGACACGAGGAAACCACGAAAACACCGTCGTGCTCGTTTATCGAGAGACACTCGTACGTCGGTCTCGACGGTGTCTTATTTGTATCTTCTTTGTGCGACGTTTTTGCGCCATCAAACGAACCACAGCAGTCGCCGTATATGACGCAATCTTTATCACATGAGCAGTCGATACAGGAAACTCTGAGCGTCGCTGATTGGACTATCTTATCCGGAAGTTGTTGAGTGAAATTATCTCTGAGGCAGCTCCATGAGCAGACGTGAGCCTGGTAAGCAATGGCGCGTGTTATGTCGGAAATAAAATTCAATCCGTTTGCCCCTCTATACGTCGGTGATTGCAGCGTACGTCTGCTACTAATTTTTGAATGCTGATAAGGCGTTGAGTCGTAACGCGTCGAGTCTTGAAGCACCTGGTCCTCAGTACCGCTTAACGTCATTTTTTCTGTCAGTGGCAAAGATGAGTTTGACAGATGAAGGGCCAGCAGCAACACGATGTAGGTCAGTGTGTCAGTATAATGCATGATGTCATTCATGTCTCACTTTGGTCGCGGTGCTGCACATGTCATTTAAACTGACTGCAAGTCATCTAAAAACATGAAAAAAAGCTGTCATTTCTTGGTGGCTAATTTACAAGAATATTTACAAAAGTATATATATGTAACATATAATTGTAAAGATATGCTAGAATCATATAAATAAATCAGCGTATTGCCTTCTCGGCATAATACTTCAAAGATTAAAGTCTAGAAATAAAATGGTTTAAGTCATGTGATGTTTAAAGCTGATGTCAGCAACAAAACACTCGATCCTAATTGGTTGAGCCATTTATTTCCCTAGGGTCAGATCAAATAAGTTTACCCACTTCAAACAATTGAGCTTAAACTTTATAAGGAAAAAAAACATACCCTTGTATGATCATTTCTGATTTGTCGACATGGATCGCTCGTTTGTTTTTAGAATCGAATACAAAGCGACGTCGATACGACCCAGCTATTTATCGTCTGACCCGCTCTCTAATTGCAGCAGCCGATCTGATATTAATTCCTAGTTACCTCCCCCTCTAGTTTGCTCAGGACGTGAATCGCCCGCCAAATACTCGCCCCAGGGGTCGGGGCTTTGGTTTTTTTAATGCCATTGCAGGGGTCAGTAATAAATTTTAACGGTTCTCGTGATAACCCGTTTTTGGAATAACAAAAGGGAATACTTTCTGCGTGTTTGTGACGTGTATATATGTTGCTGAGTGTGTGCGATGTGTGTTCGTGTGTAGTGCAGCATGGGGCCGACTTATGAATAGCCATGGTCTCTAGGCAGTGGCGTAGCTTGGGTAAATGACAGTCGGGGAGAAGTTTTAAAATGCCACCCCAATCCTGTGCCAAAAAAAAAATAATGAAGACTTGAAAAAGGCCGCCCCCCCCCCCCTCGCTAGTGGCAAAAGTACGTGCAGATCTCACCTCCGCACCTCCTTGCGCCACTCTCTCTCTGGGAACGTTTTGCATCTAACGAAATCAGGAGTGTCCCCATAGATAGATTAAAATGATAAACACGAGCGATCTAGCACAACATATCTATGGGCGTCCCGTGCTGAAAAGTAATCACGGTACATTCGTATTTGAATTTATTTTTTTTAATTGTAGGACTTTCGTGGGCGTGTTTAGGTTTGTGGGCCGTAGGTACAGCGCCCTCTGTGTCTTTAGGATGAGAACGTTGTGAGGGGATTTAATGAGACGATTAAAGTATTTAAGGAGGCTTCAATGACGCACCCAGCAACCTGATAATACAATATATCTCGATCTAAGGGAGACAGTGGCGTACCTAGGGGGGCGGTGGGTGCGGTCCGCACCGGGCGGCACTTTTTATTACTTTTTAGGGGGGCGGCAAAAATGTATAGATTAAATTGAAATATCTAAATGAGATGGCGGCAAAATCGTCTTCCGCCCTGGGCGGCCGATACCCACGCTACGCCGCTGGAGGGAGAATATAGGAAAGATCAGTGGCCGAGGAAATGTGTGACATGAGTGTGTTGTGTGTGTGTCAAGAGTTCAATTCGGTGACACATGAAGCGTTTTGTTACTTGGTGGATACGTAATTTTTTGACAGACTGTGTAGTAATAAAAAAAAAAGTCAAGTTCCCTTAGCCCTCACGGACCATCGGGGCAGATGAAGTGTAGAATTCGTCTGTTTCTATATCCTCGGCATATGACGGAATATTGCGTGGTTAGCTCAATGCCAAGCCGCCTTTACTTCCCCAACTTAGAGTCAGGTACCCATTTAAAGCTGGGTGGATTTGTGGGACGACTTTGAAACACATTTCACCTGGAAACATTCCCATGGCTCTCATCGAGGATCGTACCCAGGACTCCCAGGCAGTGTCACCGAGAGGGGGCGGGGGGGCAATGCCCAGATGCCCGGCGACTTTTAGGGGCCCGGACTGAGCTGGCCAATCAACTTTTGAAAATATTATTATCAGCACGGGGGCCCGTGACAGCCCTGCCCAGGGGCCCGAAATTTCTGTCGGTGGGCCTGCTCTCAGGTTGACAGTCGAGTATCTAGTCTGTGTAGTATGTACCACTAAATGATACGCTTAAGGATGAGTCTTATTTTCATGATGGTTGCCATGGTTATTTGTATGCTCTTCAACGTCTGTTGGATCAATACAGATAATGTTACGCATGTTCGAAGTGCTATGGACAAAACTAGGGGACGGATGGTCGGGCGGTGTAGGGTCGATCTGAGGGTCCCGGGGCTCAATCTCCGGTGAGGACCCATGAATTTTGTGAAAATCCCCGCTATATCTCTCGTAGTGCCTCCATGGCCATTGCACAATCGACTTTATAGTGAGGATGAAAAGAACTACACCATAAAAACAGTCCCTTACGTGGATTATAGGATCTAAGAGATATCATCTCATCCTTACAGTGACCACACACACACACACACACACACACACACTGACTAAACTGTCTACGTCAGTGGTGAAGCTCAAAATTGCTCGGCAAGTATTCTAGACAGAAAAGAAAACTGCCATAATTTGTTTACATAATGTTTACCGTTGTGACACCAAGGAAACCTAACTGTCGCTACATTCAGTTGGCGAGGAAATTACAGCACAAAAATAAAGCGAGGATAAATAAAGCCCGACGTCTGTGAAAGGACAACATAAATACCATAGCAATTACTTATCACGTTGAGTATGAAGTTCCTTGTGCTGACCATGTGTTACCATAGTGACAATATTATGTACAATATTTGGGTTAATTGTACGCGTGAGTTAGTGAGTATGTATGTTGGTGTAAATGTATGTTTGTGTTGATGAATATTTGTATAAAAGTATGTTTGTGTAGAGGTATTTTTGTATAGATTATAGATGTATGTTTGTATAGATGATATATGTATGTTTGTGTAGATGTATGTTTGTGTAGATGTATGTTTGTGTAGAAGTATGTTTGTATAGATGTATGTTTGTATAGATGTATGTTTGTATAGAAGTATGTTTGTATAGATGTATGTTTGTATAGAAGTATATTTGTATAGATTAAGTTGGTATAGATGTATGTTTGTGTAAATGTATGTTTGTGTTGATGATAGATGAATGTTTGTATAGATTAAAGATGTATATTTCTAAAGATGTATGTTTGTATAGATGTATGTGTGTGTAGTTGTATGTTTGTATAGATGTATGTTTGTATAGAAGTATGTTTGTATAGATGTATGTTTGTATAGATGTATGTTTGTATAGAAGTATGTTTGTATAGATGTATTTTTGTGTAGATGTATGTTTGTGTAGATTATGTTTGTATAGTTGTGTAGATGTTTGTTTGTATAGATGTATGTTTGTGTAGATGTATGTTTGTATAGAAGTATGTTTGTGTAGATGTATGTTTGTATAGAAGTATGTTTGTGTAGATGTATGTTTGTATAGATTATAAATGTTTGTTTGTATAGATGTATGTTTGTGTAGATTTGTGTTTGTAATGATGTGTTGTTGTGTGTAGTGTGTGAATGCGCTCGTACGTGCGCATGTGTGTGAAATGTGCAGCCGTCGGCAACCTTTCGGACCTAATGGACCACTAAGTGCATGAGTTTACTTCCATGGACCACTAAGTGCATGAGTTTACTTCCATGGACCACTAAGTGCATGAGTTTACTTCCATGGACCACTAAGTGCATGAGTTTACTTCCACGGACCACTAAGTGCATGAGTTTACTTCCACGGACCACTAAGTGCATGAGTTTACTTCCACGGACCACTAAGTGCATGAGTTTACTTCCATGGACCACTAAGTGCATGAGTTTACTTCCACGGACCACTAAGTGCATGAGTTTACTTCCATGGACCACTAAGTGCATGAGTTTACTTCCATGGACCACTAAGTACATGAGTTTACTTCCACGGACCACTAAGTGCATGAGTTTACTTCCATGGACCACTAAGTACATGAGTTTACTTCCATGGACCACTAAGTGCATGAGTTTACTTCCACGGACCACTAAGTGCATGAGTTTACTTCCATGGACCACTAAGTGCATGAGTTTACTTCCATGGACCACTAAATACATGAGTTTACTTCCACGGACCACTAAGTGCATAAGTTTACTTCCATGGACCACTAAGTACATGAGTTTACTTTCATGGACCACTAAGTGCATGAGTTTACTTCCACGGACCACTAAGTGCATGAGTTTACTTCCATGGACCACTAAGTGCATGAGTTTACTTCAATGGACCACTAAGTGCATGAGTTTACTTCCATGGACCACTAAATTTGTCGGTTTTATTCCCAGTTCTATTCATGTTTTCGACTACAGTTGTGCATCTTTAAATTAAAAAACAAAAACCACAAATGAGGACGTAAATTCCAACGATAAGTTTTCGCCTAAATCTCGTCATTTCTTTTTGTACATTTTCTCCAACAGACCAGTAAAAAATTTTCTCGTCGACTACAATAGGTCCACGGACCACCGGTTTCTGACGGTTATTTTAGTGTGCTGTGCAAGGTGTGTTGTGCAAGGTGTGTTGTGCAAGGTGTGTTGTGCAAAGTGTGTATGTGTTTTTCTGAGTGTGAGCGTATGTTTGTGTACGTGAATGAGAGACTATGATGGTTGACTTGTTAAGTGGCAGACGTGAATGACTGTGTGGTTGGCGTGTTGTGTGGCTGACGTGTTGTGTGGCTGACGTGTTGTGTGGCAGACGTGTTGTGTAGTTGACGTGTTGTGCGGTTGACGTGTTGTGTGGCTGACGTGTTGTGTGGCTGACGTGTTGTGTGGCAGACGTGTTGTGTAGTTGACGTGTTGTGCGGTTGACGTGTTGTGTGGCAGACGTGTTATGTAGTTGACGTGTTAAGTAGTTGACGTATTGTGTGGTTGACGTGTTATGTGGTTGACGTGTTGTGTGGTTGACGTGTTGTGTGGCTGACGTGTGGTGTGGCTGACGTTTTGTGTGGTTGACGTGTGTGGCTGACGTGTCGTGTGGCTGACGTGTAAGTAACTGTATGGCTGACGTTTTGAGTCACTTTTGAGGATGTGTGCTTAACATGTTATGTGGCTGCGTGGTTGACATATTATGTGGCTGATGTGTCTGTGGCTGTGTGGCTGACGTGAATGTGGATTCTTTTTTTACGCCAGGCTACTGCGCATCAGATCACCGTGACCTAGACATGTTCTGATAACGGTGACCCTAATATTTTTTTTCTTCTTGTTGTTAACTGTTTATCTCAACAACCAAAAAAGCTACAACTCTCCACGGGGTCCGATCAACCCACGTGTCCAGGCAGTTAATCTTTGGCTATAACTTCCTCCCTCTCCGGCCACTCGGAACGGTCGTCCAAACTACAGAGCCGGGATGGAGCTACTGAATTGGTCATATCCCTGAACACATGTTACAGTGTGCCGTCCTTTATCTGAAGAGTTTGTCGGGGTTTGTTTATCAGATACATAACAACAAAATAAAAACATTATCTTGACATTGTTGTCCAATCTAATTCCATTTGTCACATTGTTGTCCATTCTAATTCCATTTGTCTCATTGTTGTCCATTCTAATTCCATTTGTCTCATTGTTGTCCATTCTAATGCCATTAGTCTCATTGTTGTCCATTCTAATTCCATTTGTCTCATTGTTGTCCATTCTAATGCCATTAGTCTCATTGTTGTCCATTCTAATTCCATTTGTCTCATTGTTGTCCATTATAATTCCATTTGTCTCATTGTTGTCCATTCTAATTCCATTTGTCTCATTGTCGTCAATTCTAATTCCATTTGTCTCATTGTCGTCAATTCTCATTCTATTTGTCTCATTGTTGTCCATTCTAATTCCATTGGTCTCATTGTTGTCCATCCTAATTCCATTTGTCTCATTGTTAATCTCGGTCTAATTATGTAGTTCTCAAAGTGTATGTCGCGACCCACTCCCCCAATATGTTAATAATTACATAACTGAGAAAAGTAAAGTTCACTTAAGCCCCCTCAGGAATCACCGGGGTTGATGAAATGTAGAATTCATCTGTTTCAGCAGTCATGGCATATTGAGGGAATGATTGTATGACTAAAACAGCGCACAGCCACCTGTACTCCCCCAACTTAAAGTCAGGTACCCATTTAAAGCTGGGTGGACTTGGGGACTTTCACCAGAACCTGAAAAAAATCCAAGGGATTCACTCAGATTTGAACCCCGGAACCTCCACCAACCCCGGCCCCGTTCATATATCGACACCGCACGACCACCCGTTATCTGAAATTGATTTCATCATTTATTTTTATTTTTTTTTTTAATTCCTTTACCCGTGAGTCGGGAGCAGTGGCGTCACTAGGGGGGTGCGGGGGGTGCGGACACCGGGTGACACCCTCACGAGGGGTGACACCCAGCTGCAAAATATCTAGTTTTAGGCGTATATTCTTATTTTGTAATTTAAAATAATTCAAAGCCGTATTTAATTTTTATAAATAAATAAAAATATCTCCGATTACCAACAGACACTGCGTACTTTTTATTATTAATTATGCTCACATATATACGGTCTCTGCAAAAAAAAAAATATGGAGACCGGGGTGTCATGAGAGGGGTGACACCATGAGTTACCGCACCGGGTGACACCAACCCTAGTGACGCCACTGGTCGGGAGAACTCGAGCAGATTCCCCACAGTGTGGTACAACTGGTAACAACAGCTTGACAACCACTGCATCGATCATAGACTCAAAGTCTCTATTTCATACTGTGTTTGTGTGTAACATTGTATTGTCATATGTGTACGTGCGCGTTGTCAAGATTATAGATAACACTCCCTCCTGTATAACACTCCCTCCTGTATAACACTCCCTCCTGTATAACACTCCCTCCTGTATAACACTCCCTCCTGTATAACACTCCCTCCTGTATAACACTCCCTCCTGTATAACACTCCATCCTGTTAGAGACGACATCGTCTCCTAGGCAGCGCAGTGCAGAGGGCTTTCAGCGACCCTCCCTAACCACCACCCCCCCACCCCAATCCAAACAGACACACTCATTAGAGAGAAAAAAAAACGTCGTTCATAATTTTTGTTACAAGGGCCCCATTCAAACATTTTGCGTAACCCTCCTCCCTGTGTTATGGGGAAACTCCACCAACTCTCCCACCCACCTCAACTGTAACAGTAATAATTTAAAAAAAAAAAACAACTCTGGTCTCAATGAATCCGCCCCCGCCCCCTCACCCCCCCCCTCTCCTCCAAACATCTTCAGCGACTCTCATCATTTCAATTTCAACGAACTCTGGCCAATTTCATCAAATTTCCCCATCAGCTACATTCCCCCCCCCCCCCCCCCAGGAAGATGAAAGCAAAACGAACCTATCCATCAATGTTTTCAAATGCACGCACGATGTTGACACAGTCAGTTCCTTCGACCTGGCAATAATTCATAACGACGTCTCGTGTGACATTATTCCCTCCCCTCCCGTTCCCTCCCCCCAGCCACCTCCCCTTACTTTCTACTCTTTCCCCTTGTAATGCCGCTGCACCCCATGAACATGAGAACTTGAAACATTGCCCTCGAAGACACATATTTACAGTCTCGCTGCCTAGCGACATCTCCCTTTACATTTGCAGAAGAGGAAAAACTTTCAGCCCACAGCCCCAAACTCGTTATTGGAAATATTTACACGAGGTGAGCACTCCTAGTCATCTGGACGTGAGCCGTGAGGGTGGGGGGTGGGGGGAGTGTAATGTGGTGGGAGTTTGTCTGGTTGTCCACTTTGATGCATTGGGGAACATAAAAGATCTGATAAATTTCCATTGTAAACGATGCATAAATCTGAAGAGTGGCAGCTAACTATTGTGGCGGCCTGTGCTAGTTACAGTTATAACGCCCTCTTCCCAATCTGCAAAGTGGGGGAAAAGAAATGTTAACAGCGTTCTTTCGACGCCCCCTTCCTAGTTCAGCGCCCTGTGCGGCCGCACTACTCGCACTACCCTTCCTACGCCACTGGTAACTGATAATAATTATAATAATAATATACTCTTAATACAGAGCTGGTTATAATAACTCAGGAATCAAATACACACAAAATTATACAGGGCCGTTTCTTACGTAAGGGTCTAAAAGGGCTCTTGCCGGGAGCCAGAGTATCATAAGGTTCCAAGCTAGGTTCGCGCTTTTGAATCCTACCGACCTAATTCACTCTCCCCGACGTGTAGAGGTATCCCGCTAGTAGGCTATAGCCCTTGTAGTGCTTAATTTGTTATTACCACATCGATCAGTTATGTTAATGAGTTGCTTCTCGGAAATGACGCAATAAACAAAGATACTTCAACTCTGTTCAACTTTTTTATTTGTCATAAAAAAACAAATTACCATATAGGAATGCGACAGATTGACAACACTGTAAATGTTTTAATGGTTTTTCTGGCCTCCTCGTCACCGTTGTAAACAGACGTTTGATTGGTCAATTCCGATACAGGCACGAGGACTCATCCATTCGTCTGTGTGGACACAAGGTGCCCAACACCGAGTTCACAAGTGGACGGCTGCACAAATAGAGATAACCGTGGTATTGACCAAAGGGGCATTGTTGACAGAGTAGCCAATTGACACTATCTTGCTTTGTGACATAAATGTTAACAGGCCTATGTTTTGACAGACTAAAGTTTTTGAGAGAACTATGCTTTATACTTCTAATACTGTTATATACTTCTGAACCGTGTTGTATATATCGTGACCAAGTGCTGTACACAGATGCGCCTTTAAAATTAATAGACAGGGCTATTTTCTGCTAAATACTGCTATGGACTGCTACATACTGCGCTAAACTGCTTTACACAGCGACACACAGCTGTAGTGATATATATATATATATATATATTGTTGTATAAAGCTATGAGCTGCTATATATTGTTACACACTATTTCGTACTGCTATATACTGCTATAAATTGTTTTATACTGCTGTGCACAGTTATATACTGCAAATAATACTTCTATACATTACAATACACAGCCCATTCTACAATATACACATGTATACAGCTATCAACTTGCTACTGCCATACACTGCTAAATACTGCTGTATGCTGCTAATAATTGTATACGCTACTGCACACTGCTTGGTAGAGCCATACCGCTGCAGTATACAACAGTACACTATGTTGTGTACTGCAACATTATGCTAAACACTGCTGTGTACTGCTAAACGGTTATATGACAGGTTCGCCGTCCCCTGCCTTAGTACCAGTGCCGCCGATAGGGAGGGGGTGTGCGGGGGGGGGGGGAAATGCCTAGGGGCCCGCGAGTTTTTAGGGGCCCGGACTGAGCTGGCCAATAAACTTTTGAAAATATTATTATCAGCACGGTGGGGGGGGGGCGTGACTGTCATGCCCAGGGGCTTGAAATTTCTGTCGGTGGGCCTGCTTAGTACATGTTGCTACTAAGACCATACAGTACCGTGCTCATGTTACAGTACGACTAGTACCGCAATTCATCCAGTACTTCTACTTACAGAGTTATTACAGACGTAGACCGTAGTATAAGTGCCATTTAGGTTAATGTGACCTTCTTTGTACAGGTGAATCAGGTGAGAACATTTTGTCTTGCTGAAAGAAAAAAAAAAGGGGGAAGCAACAGAGGAAATGTTTCGTTGTGTTGTCACGTGTGTCACATCTGTCACGTGTGTCATGTGTGTATGTTGTCAGTCTGGAGAGAGAGAGCAACGTCAGTCCGCCTGCTTGTGTATGCATGTGACATGGATTTCAATTATTTCGTAGAAAGTTGCATTCCTTAAACACCAGTCGTCTGCTCGGATTTATAAATAGTCAATTTATACCAGGTAAAGTGTATGGTAGCTACTTAAATATAAACAACTTTTGTTAATTAGTTATACAAAATTAGGTCTTTTAATAAGGAATAACAGAAAAATATTAAGAAGTTTACATTCATCCATCAAATTTACTACAGTACAGATAGAACATTATCAAATTTACTACAGTACAGATAGAACATTATCAAATTTACTACAGTACAGATAGAACATTATCAAATTTACTACAGTACAGATAGAACATTATCAAATTTACTACAGTACAGATAGAACATTATCAAATTTACTACAGTACAGATAGAACATTATTAAATTTACTACAGTACAGATAGAACATTATCAAATTTACTACAGTACAGATAGAACATTATCAAATTTACTACTAATAGAACATATAATAAGTTTACTACAGATAGAAGATTCATCGAAATTACTGCAGATATTTTAGATTCGAACCATTTACCTCTGTCATATTGAGCTAGGATCAGGACGTACCCAATCTACTTGATCTAATATTTCAAAGGAGAGGGAAAAAAAAAGTTCCAAAACGTAAACGTCCAATGGCACGTCCTTCAACTGGTCACTCTCTGTTCAATGTCTGGGAGTGAGCAGTCAGTAAAAAAAAGAGAAATTTATTTTATTACCCATAGAATTGAGACGGATAATGTTAACTCTGATGACTCAATGTCCCACTCATGTATCGCATTGAGAATTCATTTTAAACCAACAGAAAAATCCACAGACCAACACACGCAGACCAACACACACAGACCAACACACACAGACCAACACACACCGACCAACAACGCACACAGACCAACAACACACGCAGACCACCAACACACGCAGACCAACACACGCAGACCAACACACGCAGATCAACACACGCAGACCAACACACGCAGACCAACACACACAGACCAAAAACACACACAGACTAATACACACAGACCAACACACGCAGACCAACACACGCAGATCAACACACGCAGACCAACACACACAAACTTTGCAAATATGAAAATTAAACTTTAAAAAAAATTTCATTAGTTTAAAAAAAAAATATCTTGATAAAATTTAAACGGTTCATACGCGAATCTCAGCAGCGAAATTTTTCGGATGGAAAATTTCGTACGTCGGTCACTGCGGTGTTCAATTGATAAACAATTTTAGAACCCTCCTTTTTGTGGAGGATTGTGGAACAAATGTAATTTATTGGAGACTAATTAGGTCCAGTGCCACTCCTGACTGCCCCTACTGGGGTATAAATGACTTGTGTCAGGGACGTGTTTTGATAGTTATAAATTAAACCATATTTTTAAGTTTTTGTAGCTCTGGAAGTCAAGGGAAATAACGTCCGACAACCCTGGGAAAAATGTAGCGATAACCTAACTTGGCATTTGTCATGGATCCTAATCTTGATTAATGTATGTTTCAGACGCTAAAAATATCTTGTAATTATTAGGCAAAATTGTGGATTTTGAAATGATACATGAAGCAAATAGTTTTAAATAAAACTAAATTATTCGTTACTGAACAAAATATGTTACTAAAATATTTAACTACAAGTTTTTTTAGTTCAAAAAATTAGCTATAGGTTAAATTTAATTGATTTAATTAGTAACCAAAACTGGTAGAAACGGACGAGATCGTACAACAAAAATCACTCTGAAAAATAAATTAACTTTTGTGAGGTCTGCAAAAGATTAAATTTCAAACGAAATGTGGTCAGCCTTTCGAATTGCGGGGCCCAATTTGACGGATGCTTGCGAGGCCCCTCTTCTAATTTGTTTACAATAACAACTACTACTATGAATGTTAAATGTAAATTGCTGGGTCCCTGCCTACGCGGGGCCCAATTGGAAGCAATCGGTCACATCGGCCTATGGCCTGACCTGCTTTATATATTAGCGAAAGAAAGATTTAGAAATTTAGAAAGAAATACTGCAAACTATATTTTAAGAGCAAATCAATAACATTTATTACTAAACTGTGGTCATTTCTGCATCAACTGATATCTTTATTATCACAAATATAATTGGTTAATTTTGAAGAAACTCGCCATGCCCAGTGAAACCCTTATAATTTGGACACTATGTCTACGACGCCATTTTGCCCGGCGGGCCAACGCCTCCTTTACAAAATAGTAACGACTGGTGATATCAGAACAAATTATTACTTTATATATATGTATATGTATATATTAGTGGACGGTTGGTCGAGTGGTGTAGAGCGCTTGACTGACGACCGGAGGATCCCGGGTTCGAATCTCAGTGAGAATCATGTAATTTTTTTCAGTATATTTTCTGTCAAGTGAAACCCATCCCCCTGACACGATGTTAACTATGAGAGGCGTGATGTCGTAGCATACGGATGTCTTATCAAGATGTGTTTAGTAGATGACATGGGGCGGAAGAAGACCGTGGTCATAGCTGTGGTCATCTTCTTGACTCTACTCAACGTGTGGCTGGTCAGGTAGGTGACCTCTGACCTTACTGTGTGGCTGGCTAGATTAGAGTCCACCCACGATGACCCGTGACCGTTTTGATCGTGTGTCAAGCCAGTTTTTATGGCTACTTGTTATCAGGCCCGTAGCGTGCGGGGGGGCAGGGGGTCGGGCCCCTCCCGTGCGTTTTGTCTGGCCCCCCTCTGCTTATTTGTTCTACTCAGTAAAATGTATTACCCCCCCCCCACCGCTATCGCCTAGCTCCTGCTGTAGAATGCTTTGCCCCTCCTGTAGAATGCCTGGCCCCTGCTGTAGAATGCCGGGCCCCTGCTGTAGAATTTTCACACTACGGGGCTGCTTGTAATCAAAGTCATAGTTAGCTGACGTGGTGCCCTGTGCTATTACTAACTTTTGGGGCCCCTTCTCCAGGTCTAAAAAAAAGTGTTAAAACATGTTTACACCGCAATTTCGGCGCCACTTCTCTTTTCGGCGCCCTGTACAATCGGCACTACCCTTCCAACGCCACTAACCCGTGGCTTCTCTCTATAACATCTTTACGGCCTTTGACCTTATTCACTGTGATGCTGACCATGAATTTACTCGATTAGCGACTGAACTAGTTATGTGTGGTTGGTTTTTCAATGTGAACTCACAATGACTTTTAAGTTATTTAACCTGTGAGAATTAATAATGACCAGGTAAGTGTTTCTCTTGAAAGGACTTCTGACCTTTAGCGAATGTGTGTCAGGCGGGAATACTAAAAATAGCATCTGATATTATTTGATGAATGGGCTGACAAGTTCGGCTGACGATTACAAATAAGATTTTACCACAACTTACTTTAGTAGGACTGCTAATGGCTATATAGATTATAATTAAATAAGCGTAGATCACAATAGTTAATGTACTAGATAATTGAACATTCAGTCTTTGAATGAGCTTATAAGTTGTTATAGACATTGTCGGAAACTTACATTTTAAGTTAAATCACTAAGACCTCATCACTACAGTATAATTGATTAGTACATGTACGCCTACCGTAAAAGGAAATAGACGGGAAATCGTTCAGGCTGTTTGAATATTTTCATGCGTGACCTAATTCTGCAGGAATTGGATGAGCTCTGGTGTGCATCGACCGTATCCGCAGGTCAGATTGAGACAGAAGACTGGACGTAAAATGTCGGACATTCTGGTCATCGCGGTACAGGACATACACCCAATAGAACATCTCGAGGTGAGTCTATGCAGGATGTATACACCTGTGTGTGTGTAAGGTTAGGCTAAGTTGAATGTGTGTGTGATTGTGTGTGTGTGTGTTTGGGGAGCGGGGGGGGGGAGATCCAAATATGTCTGTATGAACGCAATGAGGATGTGACCCGTGCACATATCAGGGGGTATTTACACTGAGAGGCCCCGTTGGAAGTAATAATCTTTTATATATAGGCTGACCATTATGTGTGTGTGTTATGTGTGGCTAGATGGGCCCCATTTGATGGGGGCCCTCAAAAGCCCTAGAGTCGCTGACGGCATATTGATATCTTTTCACAATAGTGCATGTATCTAAATAGTATTAACGATACTATTGAAAATGGTAAATTTTTTTTTTTACATTTTGTAAAACATACGATAACCAGTATTTCAACCAGCTGATAATCGTGAACAATGATTCGAAAGGAACTCATTTAGTAGGTAAGGCCTCATCGGGATTAGAAAATTGGCTCGATCGCCCAGGCCATGCAACAGGAACGTTTTTATACGATGTATAGCTGACCGTTACATATCAAGGGCCCTACTGGTAGGCCCCGCGCATTTTTATCGTAAAGCTAAGACGGCCTCGTGGGGCCGATGGCCGAGTGGTGTAGATACTCGACTGTCGACCTGAGAGTCCTGGGTTCGATCCTCGGTGAGAACCATGAATTCTATACTACATCTGCCCCGATGGCTAATAAGGGAACTTTACTTTTTAAGACGGCCTCCGAACAGAGCCGTAAATACTTCCTGTGGGCGCCCTGTGAGATGTTTGGCTCACACCTCCCAATCTAAAAAAATGCAAAAACATTTAACAGCGAGGCTTTCGGCACCCCATCCTAGTTCGGCACCCCATCCTAGTTCGGCGCCTCATCCTAGTTCGGCACCCCATCCTAGTTCGGCGCCCCATCCTAGTTCGGCGCCCCAGTGAAGCCCTAAAACCCGCAGTACTCTAGCTACGTTACTGCCTCTGGTTTCAATGATGTAGCTCAAGTACTGCTGTATTAAAAAAAAATTACAACGATTATTGAATCATCAAGTAAGCTAACAAACGTTTGTTTTTAAAAAAAAAATGTTTGACTAAATCTGACAAGCGAGTGTTTCTCTCTCTGTCACTTGTCACTTTCACTAGATCGATTACTAAACACGATGTCTGTATCAAGCCAGGAATTCATCTAACAACAATGATGACAACCCTAAAATTTCAAAAAGTGCAGTTTCTTTTCTGAGTGATCGTCCATGTTGACCCACTAAACTCAAGGGAAACCACTCGACATTTATTCTACGCATTCCAAAGTTCATAATGTCCCCTAGAAACCGTTCCCGTTGTTTTAAGTCCAATGCAATTAATATCAAATATGAGCGGTACTTCCTGACAGTTGATTGGCCGACATTAGTGCTGTCGCAGGAAGTTGCTTCGCGGATCAGGAAAAACAACTTTATTCATTACACCAGAGATTTCTTACGACACTGCACAAATGTATAACAATTCTGTTGTGTTTAAAATAGAATTTTCTATTTTAAGCATAGTTATTCCGTGCAGTGTGTCAAATCTGTAATATTTTAAACTCGGTAAAAATTTGTGTCGCAAATTTAAATTTATAATACGATAATGAGTTGTCGCATGTTTGTTTAATTTTGGTAAAGGAGGAAGGGAACTTAATGCTGGTTTGTTTTCAATGTGTGAATGTATTCAGCCCTGAATCTGTTCATATATATATGTATGTAGATGTCAGCTAAAGTTAGATTTTTTACATGGTTCTATAATGACAATACATCTACGTATATTTGTGTAATAAGGGGTCTATTTACCTCCGGGGATGACGGGAATATCCCCGGCTCTCCTTTAGCTAATATATCCTTGCCGGGGGATGAAACCATAAACTTTTATCCCCGGCTCTGCAGAATTTTTTTTTCATCCCCGGCCTTGGTTTTTCTTAAATCACGCACTGGTGTAATGACAACATCTACGAATATGTGTGTAATGACAATACATCTACGTGTGTGTAATGACAATACATCTACTTGTGTGTAATGAGTAGTGATGACGCATGCAGGGCCGTTCTTATGGATAAAACAATGCGAAGGCCTGGGGCCTTTTTCTACCCCCTCCCCCCACTCAGTGCTCGATTTAAGAAAAAACCAGTGCCGGGGATGAAAAAAATTTTCTGCAGAGCCGGGGATAAATGTCATCCCCGGCAGGGATGAAATTAATTAAAGCACAGCCGGGGATGACAGTCCTCGGCGGTAAATCGAGCACTGCCCCCACTGCTAAAGTGAACTTCCCCCTTTCTCCTATTAATTAGATATGTTTAGGGCCTGTCATGGGGCCCTAAAATATCTATTAAGCCCTGTAGCGCCTTTAAGTCCGGCTCTGTATATATGTATGTACATTTTTGAGGAAACATTTAGGAAATATCAATCAACAATTAAACAGTTATGACGCTATTTCAGGAAGCCAGAGCGATGGGGATCACACAGACACCGGGCATGAAACTGGGAGTGGACAGTGGCTTCACATCATATGCCGGACAATCGATGACCCGACCAGTGGCAGTGGATCAAGAGAAATTGAACAACTTGAAACTGAAACTTGAGAACTTGAAAAATCAACTGGCGGTCAACAAACTTGGTGTATTACGTTAAACGTAATCCAGTGACCATCAAGTGACCATCAAGTGACCCTATTTAACCTAAAATTGACTAACAAAAACTTTCTTCATAAGTTGTCGACTCTGCGTACACATCCCCAGACGGCCTTGACTGTGTTCACACATTGTTTAGTTTTAATATTGTGGTCATGAGGACTCGACTCTACCTACACATGCCCAGACGGCCTTGATTGTGAGCACATTGTTTAGTTTTCATATTGTGCTCGTTAGTGCATGAGAATTGAATGAAAGCTCTACTTCAATGTAAAAGTCTTAAAAGAAAAAGGTTGTACAAAACGTAGTAGAAATACTTGATTCAAGTAGCCATATGTTTTGTTGATTTCTCTGAGGCTACCTATGAACCAGTTGTTGCTGATTTCTGTTTGCTATTAATACTTGTTATTGTATTATTACTTGTGTTTCATTAAATCCGGTTCAATTAACTGTGGTTCGGCTCTGTGAAGTTTTACAACGTACCAATTATGAGCGGTCACTCTCCTAAACATCATGTGTGGTGGTGACTCCTGTATTATTAATTTATTATTGGCTGAATCTATAACTTGTATGTACACTATGCTCTCATGGCTATACACATTGTGAACAAACTAAACAGAACGTCATTGTCAACTAATGTTTTCATTGGTCTTGCTTGACCAGCGAGCACATCGTGCTTTGGTTATCCCCCCCTGCGATCATAATTCTTTCTGGCCATTGGAAATTCAAGATCAAAGACCAAGTCGGTCAAAAGAAACAATGACCACAGATCGATAAACCTGACTGGAAATCAATCAAGTATTTATACCCTAGTTAAACCTTAGGACTAATTACAGACCAAAAGCAAAGAGTGAGAAATATTTAATCTTAGAATTTTCGTAAATTAATCTTGGTATTATAATTTGTTTGGTAGTAAGTTTCCATAATATTATTTTTAAAAAAGTTCCCTTAGCCCAGTGTTCGGCAAAGTGCGGCTCCGGAGCCGCAAGTGGCTCCTTGGCTTATTAAGTACGGCTCTGGCATTTAGTTTTATTTAGTGTACTACTTATTTAGTGTAATACAATTTAGTGTAATAAAAGTTTACTAAACAAGCAGATTTGGCTCCCAATATTTTTTTTTAAATTGTTGTAATGTTCATATTTGGCTCTTTGGCTGTTAAGTTTGCCGACCACTGCCTTAGCCCTATCGGGCCATCGGGGCAGATGAAGTGTAGAATTCATCTTTTTCTATAACCTCGGCATATGAACGGTCGACAGTCGAGTATCTACACCACTAGGACACCCGTCTCACCGAATTTCTTGTAAAATGATGAGGCATAAGGTTTCTATACAGTCGATTCCGCTTAATTGGGACACATCGGGACCGAGGCTTTTTGTCCCAATTAAGCGGTGTCCCAATTAAACATACACATTTACTATTGGCTTCTTGGTTTGGTTTCTTTGAGATTTGTCCCAAATAAGCGTCTGTCCCAACTAAGCGGTGTCCCAATTAAGCGGAATCCACTGTATTGTGAATACCAAAAATATATTTCTCTATGACTACATTCAATGCATATATCTAATGTAATATATTTTTAATTTTTCATGAGAAAAGAATATATTTATTATTTGCTATGCAAGATACATATACAGTGGATTCCGCTTAATTGGGACACCGCTTAATTGGGACAGCCGCTTATTTGGGACAAATCTGAAAGAAACCAAACTAAGAAGCCAATAGTAAATGTGTACGTTTAATTGGGACATCCGCTTAATTGGGACAAAAAGCCTCGGTTCCGATGTGTCCCAATTAAGCGGAATCGACTGTATATGATTTTAAAAAAAATATAAACTATAGATAAAGTATATGTTACTTACAAGAAGAAAGAGTAAAAAGACTTTTCGTCACGAAAATTTCTGTTAGACACAATAGATGTCATGCTACTGTTAGCTTTCCGGACATTATGCGTTCATTTATAGACATGTGATGCGTGCATTTAAATGACTCACAAATTAAATTCACCAGATTTCTTTCTCACGCACCGAAGGTCATTGCGCCATGTTTCAATTGTTTACATTTTGAGGGAATAAGAAATGAGAAAATGGAGGAGAAGGGTTTGGGTCGAGAGGGGGGGCGTAATTTCCTAGAACCGGAAGTTGCCCCCTCTGCCGATTCCCTTCGCTCTGTTTTTAAATGAAACAGGTACAAATCTGGTCTGATAAGGGGGGTCTGGCCATGGAACAGGAAGAGAACATAGACCAAGCATGGGCCAAACTAATGGCCCTTTGAGAAGTTTGATTCGGCCAGCGAATTCCAAGTGCAATTCATTTATATCAGCTCATCTAAACACTATCTTCAGTTGGTCAGGAATGTATGTCAAATTGTGGTCCCACGATTCCCAAAAATTTGCCCCCCTCCCCCCCCCCCCCGGCGTAGATGTGGATCAGAGTGTGGATTATTAATAACAAGACAAAATGTTAAACTTACATAATCCAGTTAGGAGCAGAAAATGTATTATGTTTGGGGGAGGGGTGGGATTAGGTAGACGCGTAAAATTATGGATGATCTACTTTAAAAGTAGTGGGCGGGGAATCTACAGGAATCGATACTAGAAGATACCTTTTACCACGGGGAGGGCATGGGGTGAGCTAAGCGGTCGTCTAGTGCAGTGGTCCCCAACCCCCAGGCTGCGGAACGTCGTAATTGAAACCCATGGGGAGGGGGGGGGGCTTGTAATTTTGGATATTGTTGACGTATCCTTCTGAATAGTGAACTAATTCGTGGATTCTCTGAACGTTATATGTCCAGGATGACATTTCTGGTGAACATTAGATTAATAGTAGAGTCCTTACACTCTTCTGTTATACTTGTATACATATTGTTATAAACGACATATTAATATTGTATACACTATAGTTATAACCGACGCTTAGTGCGTGTATACACTATTGTTATAACTGACATTTAGTGCTGTAAAAAGTTGTACACAAATAAACAACCCCCATCTTATTTAAACATTTTAATGCTGACATTTACTTGATCAATTTTATTCGAAATTCTATTTATCATTATATGTCAAAAATGTCTAATGTTTCACTGACAATGGTATTATCTGCCACAGCCTTTAGTGAGAAATTAAGCTACTGTGAGAATTTTTTATGGTGTTTTCATTGACTGCATTGGGGTAAAAAAAAACTTTAAAAAAATATCACCTAAATAAATGAAAATAACTTACTTGATGATTTTAAATATCCATTTATTTCACAGAAAGATAACAAATGAAATATGTCTTCCACAACATTTAAAAAGTTTTAAAAACACAGATGTAATATTTACATGATTTATGTGTTATACAAGTCGTATCACTGTTTCAATAAACTAAACAATTCATGCCCGATGTCATGCAATGAAACAATAGTACAAAGAGATTACTTCTGTCCAATGCTGCAATGAAACAATAGTACAAACAGATTACTTCTGTCCAATGCTGCAATGAAACAATAGTACAAACAGATTACTTCTGTCCAATGCTGCAATGAAACAATAGTACAAACAGATTACTTCTGTCCAATGCTTCACTATAAATCAATCAGCTAAAGCCAGTTGCACTAAATCGTGTACATTCGACAAAGACTTACTACAAACCATGTACACATACACAACACATATAAATAACAAGACCAGTGTACAAGAATGGATATATATATATAGACAGCTGTGGATATTTTTTATTACGATTGCTATCCCAGTAGTAGCGCACCTGATAAACCGAGCACGTTGATAACAACAGTTTGGGGGAATGGGTGGTGGGGGTGGGGAGAAGGTGGCGGGGGTCATATCGTATATCATTAAGGTAACGACGTGTGTACCTGAAATGTTTATCATAACCGACATAAACATTCAGCCTACAGCAGGTAACATGTTTACATCTTCATTAGCTAAGGGGAAATAAAACACAAAGGGGGGTTGGGGGGGGGGGGGTTAGTCCACGTGACATCTTCATTAAGTAAGTGAATTCCGTCCCCCCCCCCTGGCGCAAGAGTCTAAGTGGCGCCAAATTTATGTTGTAAGGTGCCCTTTACACTTTGACTCAGAACCTTATCACGAGGGAGAAAGAAGTGGGGGAGAGGTGAGGGGTGCTGAGAACCCTCTCAACACCTCTTGGTGGCGACCCTTGAGGGTTTAACGAAAGAAGCAGTTTGAAACGTTATATATAGTATGTATAGACTGTAGGTTGGGTAGCCTGTAGGTTGCTTAGCCTGTAGTTAGTGTAGCCTGTAGGTAGTGTAGCCTGTAGGTTGTATTGCCTCTAGATTGTATTGCCTCTATGTTGTGTAGCCTGTAGATTGTATAGCCTGTAGGTTGTATAGCATGTATGTTGCATTGCCTGTAGGTTGTATATCCTGTAGGTTGTATAGCCTGTAGGTTGTATAGCCTGTAGGTTGTATAGCCTGTAGGTTGTATAGCCTGTAGGTTGTATAGCCTGTAGGTTGTATAGCTTGTAGGTTGTATGGCCTGTAGGTTGTATATCCTGTAGGTTGTATAGCATGTATGTCGTATTGCCTGTACGTTGTATAGCCTATAGGTTGTATAGCCTGTAGGTTGTATTGCCTGTAGATTGTATAGCATGTATGTTATATTGCCTGTAGATTGTATTATCCTGTAGGTTGTATAGGTTGTAGGTTGTATAGCCTGTAGGTTGTATAGCCTGTAGGTTGTATAGCCTGTAGGTTGTATAGCCTGTAGGTTGTATAGCCTGTAGGTTGTATAGCACGTAGGTTGTATAGCCTGTAGGTTGTATAGCCTGTAGGTTGTATAGCACGTAGGTTGTATAGCCTGTAGGTTGTATAGCCTATAGGTTGTATAGCCTGTAGGTTGTATTGCCTGTAGATTGTATAGCATGTATGTTATATTGCCTGTAGATTGTATTATCCTGTAGGTTGTATAGCCTGTAGGTTGTATAGCCTGTAGGTTGTATAGCCTGTAGGTTGTATAGCACGTAGGTTGTATAGCCTGTAGGTTGTATAGCACGTAGGTTGTATAGCCTGTAGGTTGTATAGCATGTAGTTTGTATAGCCTGTATGTTGTATAGCCTGTAGGTTGTATAGCCTGTAGGTTGTATAGCCTGTAGGTTGTATAGCCTGTAGGTTGTATAGCACGTAGGTTGTATAGCCTGTAGGTTGTATAGCATGTAGGTTGTATAGCCTGTAGGTTGTATAGCCTGTAGGTTGCATAGGCTATATTTACTTGCCTTGTCCGCACCCCAGGTCCTGGGCTTACAGTACAAGGCCCGCCATCTGACTGTCTAGCCAGCCCCAAAAACCTGAAGATGTCGCCACTTTGACAAAACGTGAATTCTATTTGGTTATTATCAAAGAATATAAATTATATACCATTACGCGCTGTCCCATACGCCGCCGTTCTTTTTTTTCCCTAAGATGGAGTATTTTGATCTCTTGACCTTTCCCCCGGGTTATCTCCACATGCCGTTTGTCAGAGGCAATTAGAAAAAATAAAAACATTTCATTCCGTCTGCTGCAATGGCGCTTCGTTTTCGTAATAGATAAATTTTAAAAAATCTATAAATAAATTGTAATAAATTTTTCATAAAACGAAATTTTGATAATGGCTCAATTAATTACACACACACTTTGGATTTGAATCACCCGAATGAGTTGGTTTACTCGGCAACTCTTGCCTCACCAACTTGATGAAACATTCACACCGTAATATGAATAAAAATCAAGTCTATGTACATGCTAGTTGATGGAGATACCGTTGGTCGTTTGCTGATTGTGACATTTGACAATAGAATGTCACAAATCATTTGACATATGACACAGAAACATATAAATCTAAAACATTTAAAAAAAAAAATAAGAATAAAATTACAATAAAATAACAATGTAATGACAATAAATAATAATACAACAACAAGATAATAACTATAAAAAATACAATAAAGTAACAATTTAATATAATAATAACGATTTTGGGTTCTGCGTTAAATCGAAAGTAGAGAATTAATACAACAGTATTCCAATTTAAAATCGTCAAACGTAAACAATAGTAATCAAAATCATGAAAAATAACCTAACCCAGGAGTTGGCAACATTTTGAGACGAAAGAGCCAAAAGTTCTAATTTACAATTTTCTCAGGTTTTAAAGAGCCGCTAAAATTGTTGTTCCAATATTATGGTATTAGATTAGGCCGCAACTTGACATCGAAAGAGCCGCAGGTTGCCGACCCCTGACTTAGCCTACCGATAAAGCCTAAGGGGATATAATTCTATGCAAAGGTTTTGCAGGATACAGCTAGTATTATAATAATATTTAAGCAAGATAAAAGATGATGCTTTAATACAAATGTATGTAACCAGTTTTACAGTCAGTGGCATGTTTTAGTATTCAGAGCAGTTCGTAGTAAAGCAAAAGTACCTGAAGAGGGGAGTGGGGGGGGGGGCCTGAAAGCTTGAAATTAGGCGAAAATGTGTTAAGATTAGGCCTAGGGGCCCTTTGACAGTAGCAGTTGCCTAGATTGCCTCTATCTATAAGGACCGATCTGAGTGTATACCAAGGATTCCCAAACTTTGAATGTGGGCCATTTTAAAATTTGAAAGGGTTGACGACGCATTCCTTCCCCTCCCCCCATAAATACAACCCTTTTTTTTTAAATAAAGCAGCAGCGGGCCCCAGGCAAGTTGGTTCACGAGCGTCATGCTGCCCGCGGGAACAGAATTTTGGGAAACCCATGCTGTATATCGTCCATCTCACGTGTGATTTTTTTCTTTTTCTTTTCCTTCGTCTTCCTGTTGTTCTAACTTTGGAATGACGCCCTCACAGCTCGACCGTTGAGTGGCTGCGGGGGCCGGAAGTTGTCTGCCATGAAACCGTCATCGCCCGGATGTGGGTGATCCCCCTTGACGAATGTACACAGACGACGAAAGTTTTCCATCTACAATGTTGGATTGGAAATTTAGGAATAAAAAAATATATTATTTTTAACTACATTTATTTTTTTTAATGTATTTCCTAGGGGGTAAATAAAAAAAAATGTAATCTTTTGTTTATAATTAAAGCACACCTGTGCATACCTTTCGGTAGGGCCGGGCAATGGCGTAACTAGAGACGGGGCAGACCACTCCACCCCCCCCCCGGGGCGACACCTTGTCTCTATCCAAGTGCGGCATCTGCCGAGCTTTATCATTTATTTTTTAGAGAAAGCTTGTTGGGGGTGGGGGGGCCCTTCAAACTCTGCCCCGGGCGCCGCTGACGCTAAATACGCCACAGGGTCGGGATTGATAGAGCTTGCGAGAAATGGGATCCCCACCCACACTAATCACGGGTTGCAGACTGTCACACCATCTGTTGTTTTTTCTCTCCCAAAAGCTACTGGTTCAGCTTGTGGGGGGCTCCTTAATTACAATGCCAGCCCTGGGGGAGGGGGAGGGGGAACATGGGGGCTGAACAAATAAATCCTATAAACCACTAATGGGTAGGTTGTTTTTTGTAACGCCCTTCTTTCATCCCTCCCATAGTCAATAGTGTACTAGCCATGAAGGGGAACACACTACGGGAGATATAGCGAGAGACTTTCACCATAGCCTGAGATATCGAACCAGAAAGCTTCAGGTCAACAGGCAAGATCGTTACCACGCGACCATCCGCCCCCCCCCCAAGAACAAATGAGTGACACAAGCCAATCATGCTGATAATGAAGGTAAAAAGATATTTGAATACGATAAATCAGGGTTTTCCCAAAGTGTTGCATGCGTTCCCCTAAGGATACGAGAGTATTATGGTTGGGGGGGGGGGGGGGGCTAAGTGAGGTCCAAGCAGCAACAGTGTGGAACCATCGTGTAAAGGTGCACGGATCAATATAATAAAAAACAAAGATACAGTGACGGGACAAGAGCTGTAATAACAACATGAAACAAAGAGTGAAACAACCCGTTGCTGGAATTCAGAATGAAAACTACACAAAATGTAACTACCAAATCTGCATACTGTTACATAAAGAATCTATGTAAACAAACAAGATGTCCGCTAATCTGAGTTGTCGATGAGAGGGTAAATATATGAAAGGGTAAATATATTTTTTTTTTCCTTATTTACAGACGGGTCAGGCTAAACCGAAAAGGTGGGGTGGCTGGTTTACTCTCTGGCTGGTAGCGAGCTCGACCTTTAATGCTGCGGGTTACGGGTTCGAGTCCCCCAGGCACCTACACATGTCTCCCATGGTGCCTCGATTGCCATTGCATTCTAGGCTATGGTGGGTTTGATAGAAGGTCAGTGTATAAACCGCGCGTTAGTGGTTTAAAGACTGTAAGTAAGAAATACACAACTAATCCTTTCTGGGACTTGTAAAAAGTAAAACGAAAATGTCTGTAAATGGGTAACGAGTCGCTTATGTTTGAGAACTATCGAGCAACCCCATCCCTAGCTGCGCCTATGTCAGCTACCCTATCCCTAGCTGCGCCTATGTGAGCTACCCCATCCCTAGCTGCGCCTATGTGAGCTACCCCATCCCTAGCTGCGCCTATGTGAGCTACCCCATCCCTAGCTGCAGCTATGTCAGCTACAACATCCCTAGCTGGGCCTATGTGAGCTACCCCATCCCTAGCTGCGCCTATGTGAGCTACCCCATTCCTAGCTGCGCCTATGTGAGCTACCCAATCCCTAGCTGCGCCTATGTGAGCTACCCAATCCCTAGCTGCGCCTATGTGAGCTACCCCATCCCTAGCTGCGCCTATGTGAGCTACCCCATCCCTAGCTGCGCCTATGTGAGCTACCCCATCCCTAGCTGCGCCTATGTGAGCTACCCCATCCCTAGCTGCGCCTATGTGAGCTACCCCATCCCTAGCTGGGCCTATGTGAGCTACTCTATTTAGCTGCGCCTATGTGAGCTACCCCATCCCTAGCTATGTGAGCTACCTGTCAGTTAAATTTGTAAAAGAAAACGTTGAGATACTTAGTTTTACCTGGGCTAGTGACATCATCAAAGGGTAACGTAGGACAATCCAGGTCACGTTCTCTGAACAAGGCGGTGTGGTCAGTGAACCGTCATATGTCCAGTAGTCCCATAGTGCTGGGTCTGTGGGTCAAAAACAGTTTGAGTTAAATAATTGAAAGTCCAGATCTGGCAGCGGATAATGACCAAGAGGTGAGACAACGATAGTATAGAGCGAGAGACGGAAAGACGTATGAGAGACAGACTGAAGGACTGACTGTGACAGGCGGACTGTAAGAAATTTTATGCCTTCACAGACATGCAAACTTACTGACAGAAAGATATGTTAGCAGTCTACATCAGTAAAAACTGACAGACTGACAGTAAGAGATATAGGCTGACTGACAGACATTTTACACCTGTCATACAGACGGACTGACAGATAGACTGATTTAGCACTATTCTAACTGTCTGACAGATAAACATACATAGATGTAGATTTACACTTAGCGGATTCATATATGTTTTATTTATTATGAAACTAATCAATATAACTTATATACTACAATGCAAACAGATATCCCAATTGTACTATGTACTAAATATAGAAGACACTGACCTATGACCTCGTGCTACAGGACCTGTACTCACCTGGTAAAAATGTAGATGGGTTGAAAGGTCCCGACAACGTCTTCTGTCGACCCTGTAAAGGTGAAATAGTAAGGCTGTGTGGGTCTCACATACTAACAAACCCATGTCACAACTAGCTTATTAATCTTTTATAAGCTCTTGATAATAATATAAATAAAAGCGATTTGGGTTCTGCGTTAAATCGAAAGTAAAGAATTAATACAACAGTATTCCAGTTTAAAATACAATCATGAAAAAAAACGGATCTGCCCAAAACCGAAAAAATAATATACCTGCCGATCAAGCCTAAGGGGATATAACTCTATGCAAAGGTTTTGCAGGGTTACAGCTAGTAACATAACATAATAATAGGTCATGTACATTTAGTAACAAGAAGAAAGCAAGTCAACAATTCAGTGTACTTATTTCATTTAAAAAAATGTAATGGCGTTAGGTTGAAGTTAGCAGAACAAATATTATGTCTATTGTAGTGGTTCTCAAATTGTGATTAGAATTAAGACGACATAACTGTTGATAATCGCTTAATCAAGAATGTAAGGGCCCAGTGGCGTCACCAAGGGGGTGCGAGTGATGCGGGCCGCACCGCGTGACACAAACATAGGGGTGACACAAACAAACATAGGGGTGACACAAACAAACATAGGGGTGACACAAACATAGGGGTGACACAAACAAACATAGGGGTGACACAAACATAGGGGTGACACAAACATAGGGGTGACACAAACATAGGGGTGACACAAACATAGGGGTGACACAAACAAACATAGGGGTGACACAAACAAACATAGGGGTGACACAAACAAACATAGGGGTGACACAAACATAGGGGTGACACAAACATAGGGGTGACACAAACATAGGGGTGTGACACAAACATAGGGGTGTGACACAAACATAGGGGTGTGACACAAACATAGGGGTGTGACACAAACATAGGGGTGACACAAACATAGGGGTGACACAAACATAGGGGTGACACAAACCATATTGACGCCACTGTAAGTGGCTACAACCAGATCTTTACCTTTTTTTGTTTTCTTTCTTCACAAGAGTGTCGCGGAAGTCAATCATGTTTCTTAGTGTATCGCAGAAGTTCTGAGAACTGCTGATCTACAATAGGTCTATGCAGTGCTTTATTTTTTTTTTTTTTGTAAAACTCAATTTTCATGAATTATCTCCCTTTCACTCCCTTTTTCTCTACCGATTCTTAAAAGACAAAAATTTAGGCATTTTGTAAAAAAAAAAATAGGTGCCGGTACTCAGTGATGGAATTGCCTAACTTTAAACTACCAGTTCGAAGTTTCGCATTTTATATTTTAATTCTTATTGCCTGGAATTTTAAAATAATTCAATTTTAACAAACTAAAAATATATTAAATTAATAATAAACGTTAGAATACAAGAAAAGTGATATTTTTTTCCCCACACTGAAAAAGGTGCCGTACCGGCACATAAAAAAACAACGGGTTTATGTCGATACTACATTAAATGGCTAAATTTTTGTCTTTTAAGAATAGGTAGAGTGAAAGGGAGATAATTCATGAAAATTGAGTTTTTTGTATTATCTCCCCTATTAGCCTACCTTGTACAGCACATCCTCCAATGCATCCGCAACAATTCTCAAACCGTTATGTTCTCTGCCAATCTGTGGTAAGTAACACACACACATACATACGATATATGTATATAAATATATACACTGTATTTATAATTTTAAAAAATTCAATACTATAGTGCTTTGAAAAGAACAAAGATATCACTAAGGCGAACATAATAAATGTCAATTGCGAAAAAAAAAAGATTATATGTACAGTATTATTTAACACAATTAAAAGTAGACTCGATGTGTCTGAATAGTTCAACTGAAAGAACCGTCCTTATGGATAGGCCAAATAGGGTAATGCGCGCCCGACACAGGGCGCCGTTAATTTTTTTTTTTTTGCACTTATCAGAATGGGAAGAGGGCGCCAAAAATGTTACTCGTATAGGGCGCCGTTAATTGATAGCTACTGCTCTGGCAGCAATAATGTTTGTTACAGTCAATGCCAAGTCTATTATTTTTTTAGTCTGACCACCCACCCCTTCTTCCCTTAATCTCTGGAAGTCTCGGTCCAAGAATGGCTCTGCATCTGTTGGGCATCATTGGTCATCGTTTATTTTGACCAGTCAATAAGAATGACCCTATCAGACTGACCAAACCACTGAAGTACACTGTTAAACTTAATGTACGTTATAGCTTTAATGTGAATGTATTGATCGATATGATAACGTAACCTTGGTGCCCTTCCTCCCTCCCCCCTCAGGCAGAGATTTCGAATATATTTGTGGACGCTATGAATAAAGTGCCTGACGGATCCTTCTATGCACCACATTATATAGATATCAATATCGGAAGCCCCCCCCCCCACACTTTTTAGTAGTTGTGACGGAGGGGGGGGGGTTGGACAGTGACCTAGTTTGTCCATCTATAATAAGAGCTGTGACAAGCAGTTTTTTAAGGCTGCGGTTAACCCTTGAAAGTGACCGGTTGCTAGAAAAATGAAATTTGAGTGAAAAGATTATAAAACAAGCAATTAAGCCTGTTCCATTCTGGACACAGGACGTGTTAGCGCATTTTCGTGTTATGTATCAGTACGTTTGTTAGCTTTCAGTAAATATTTGTAAATTTTGGAAAAGTTTATAAATTCAATTGTGTAATGCATATATTTGTAAAAAAAAAAATTATAAAGACGTTTCTTTATATTTGAAAAAAATTATTGTCTCTTAAATCTAACTACAAGTGGTTTGTGGTTACTGAAATAGGACTCATAATTGAAAACATTCGAAATTATAGTCATTTAATCGTCCGAAAACTCCGTCAATTGTTGCATAGCTCTGATACTTTCAATTAAACTCAGAACACAAGCTTACTATTTCATTTGATGAGTTTCTTAATAAATCTTGGTGAAACTACGTGCTGCAGTATTTCGCACCAAATGAACGGGTTATTGAACGTACAAGGTGTATATATAATATATAAGCCCCTTAGGAGCCCTGAAGCCCGGCCCTCAGAGGTCCTATCGCGAAATGAACTTTTGATGTACACATGGCAGGCCAAGACCTACAAAATGATATATACATCATGGGTCTAGGACTTATAGTTGCTGAGATATAGCGCTCCTTTATTAATATAGCTTATATAGTAAAAAACGGTACTAAGGCCCCTTTTACGGCCCTGAGAGGTCAGATCGCGAAATGAAAAAAAGTCATTTCTTGGCAGGCCAATACCTACAAAATGATATATACATCATGGGTCTAGGACTTATGGTTGTTGAGATCTAGGGTGTACACGGACAGACGGACGGACAGACAAAACGGGGACAATAGGGCATTTTTTTTCGAAAATGCTCTAAAAAATTGCCGGTTCAATGGAGCTAAAGTGTTCAACCAGCTCTTGTAACTTGACTGGCCATCTGACCATCCAATGGCCAACTTGACCACCCACTGGCCTAGTTACCTGTCCAAACATGGCCACTATGGCGATACCGTGCCTGCCTCCGACAGCCTCCTCGATGCTGTTGTACAGCCTGGAGTTCCAGTGGACAAACTGAATCTGTTAAAGAAAAAGTAAACTATAGACTTACACAATAAACAAATTGTGTTTCACTTGTCAGGAAGTGAGATTTGACAACTAACAAATAATTAAAATGTACGATAACAAAGAATTGACGATAGTAATAGTGACCTAGATTTTATCTGAAGATTAAAAAAAAATAATTATTGTTATATTGGATTGAGGCTGCAGAGAGTATGATGACTAGTGGGGTACTGGGGCCATGAGAGTAAGCCTAGTGGGGTACTGGGACCATGAGAGTATGATGCCTAGTGGGGTACTGGGACCATGGGAGTATGCCTGCCACATAGAATGGTAATCTGTGCAATTTTCTCTGGACCTTCCTGACCTTTCCGGGGGACCCAGGGGCCGATGAAGCAAAAATAAGGACGTGTGCCGGGTGTATACTAGGACGTCTGGTCACGTTATATATATATATATGTGTGTGTGTGTGTGTCTGTGTGTGTGTGTGTGTAGAGTTTAAGTAATGGGTAAGTCAATGGAAGTCTTAGAATAGATGAGATATTGATCATTTGTATGACTGGAACCATGAGAGTATGCCCAGTGGGGTACTGGGACCATGAGAGTATGATGCCTAGTGGGGTACTGGGACCATGAGAGTATGCCTAGTGGGGTACCAGAACCATGAGCGTATGACGCCTAGTGGGGTACTGGGACCATGAGAGTATGCCTAGTGGGGTACTGGGACCATGAGAGTATGATGCCTAGTGGGGTACTGGAACCATGAGAGTATGCCTAGTGGGGTACTGGGACCAAGAGAGTATGCCTAGTGCGGTACTGGAACCATGAGCGTATGACGCCTATTGTGGTGCTAGGACATGAGAGTATGCCAAGTGGGGTACTGGGACCATGAGCGTATGACGCCTAGTGTGGTGCTGGTACCATGAGAGTATGCCTAGTGGGGTACTGGGACCATGAGAGTATGATGCCTAGTGGGGTACTGGAACCATGAGAGTATGCCTAGTGGGGTACTGGGACCATGAGAGTATGCCTAGTGGGGTACTGGGACCATGAGAGTATGCCTAGTGGGGTACTTTGACCATGAGAGTATGATGCCTAGTGGGGTACTGGGACCATGAGAGTATGCCCAGTGGGGTACTGGGACCATGAGAGTATGATGCCTAGTGGGGTACTGGGACCATGAGAGTATGCCTAGTGGGGTACTGGGACCAAGAGAGTATGATGCCTAGTGGGGTACTGGGGCCATGAGAGTAAGCCTAGTGGGGTACTGGGACCATGAAAGTATGCCTAGTGGGGTACTGGGACCATGAGAGTATGATGCCTAGTGGGGTACTGGGACCATGAGAGTATGCCTAGTGGGGTACCAGAACCATGAGCGTATGACGCCTAGTGGGGTACTGGGACCATGAGAGTATGCCTAGTGGGGTACTGGGACCATGAGAGTATGATGCCTAGTGGGGTACTGGAACCATGAGAGTATGCCTAGTGGGGTACTGGGACCATGAGAGTATGCCTAGTGCGGTACTGGAACCATGAGCGTATGACGCCTAGTGTGGTACTAGGACCATGAGAGTATGCCTAGTGGAGTACTGGGACCATGAGCGTATGACGCCTAGTGTGGTACTGGGACCATGAGAGTATGCCTAGTGGGGTACTGGGACCATGAGAGTATGACGCCTAGTGGGGTACTGGGACCATGAGAGTATGACGCCTAGTGGGGTACTGGGACCATGAGAGTATGACGCCTAGTGGGGTACTGGGACCATGAGAGTATGATGCCTAGTGGGGTACTGGAACCATGAGAGTATGATGCCTAGTGAGGAACTGGAACCATGAGAGTATGCCTAGTGGGGTACTGGGACCATGAGAGTATGCCTAGTGGGGTACTGGGACCATGAGAGTATGATGCCTAGTGGGGGTACTGGGACCATGAGAGTATGACGCCTTAGTGGGGTATCTGGACCATGTAGAGTATGGCACGCCTAGTAGGAGTACTGGGACCATGAGAGTATGCCTAATTGGGGTACTGGGACCATACGGAGGGTATGATTCTAGTGGGGTACTGGAACCATGAGAGTATGACGCCTAGTGGGGTACTGGGACCATGAGAGTATGACGCCTAGTGGGGTACTGGGACCATGAGAGTATGCCTAGTGGGGCTACTTGCCTCCATGGGGAAAGCCTTGTGGTTGACAAGGTGTTCCGGATGCTGCAGTAGCAGTCTTGCCCCAGTGGGACCAGATCTCCCAGTGATCATGCCCGGCGCTGTCACAACAGTGGTCCCATCCTCAGGAACTTGTTTAGATTTACATTAACAAGAGGACGTAATACATAGGGTTTAGCTAGCAAACAAGAAAGTATTTTGGCATCAGACCAAGGAAGCTACTTCCGATTTAGAAATGCTAGGCAGAATACAAATGTAAGGTATTTGTATGAAGTGCTAAACATATGTTTAGGGATTAAGATATTATATCAAGTGTTAAACACATGTTAAGTGATTAAGGTTGCCATATAAGGTGCTACAGCATGTTTGCGGGATTAAGAATTTCTGAGATTTTTGGCGCAAATGTTTGCAGATAAAAATTTGATTGTGTGTTTGAAATGTAAATTGATCTGTGCACACCCATTTTATGACTGGCTTTATACAATGACTGAGAGTAGTAGATTGTGGCATATGAGCGGCACAATTTCGTCTCTTTCATCATGTGGCCGCTACATTTTCACCACCCGCAATGTTCGAACTACAAATAGCTAGCCATAGTTTTTACACCGGCAAATCACTTTTAACAAAAGTGTCTAAATTTAAAATTCATCTTTTAACTAGATCCTTAAATGTTGTTTAGGTTAAAATTAGTCAGAGCATCACATAACAGGAAGGGAACACAGTCTATTAAGTAAGGTGGGGGGGGGGGGGGGGGGGGCTCATAATTAGTCAGAGCATCACACATAGAGAACACAGTCTATTAGTAAGTACGGGGAGGGGGGGGGAGGCTAATCATCGGGGATTATCGTTGGTACAATGTAGTCGGCATTATGGCCAGATTTTGTTGGTGTGTCCGTTAATCCCGAAATATGTTTTTTTAAAAAGTTTAAGCTGTTTATCTTTGGTTCTGCTTAATAATAATAATAATGTGTTGTGTACGACTGTCGTTAGATTCCTATATATATATGAAGTGTCTACCTTAGGGTTTGTGTGTGTCTGTGTGTTGAGGGGGGTGGGGGGTTAATGGATGTTTCGGGGGGGGGGCTCTTAGCATTATCACCACCATAAGGGGGGGGGCCTTTTTGCAGTGGGGGTCCCTATTCAGTCAGCCTTAGGCTGCCTATCCATAAAGAACGACTCCTGCTTATAAGAATGCCTCCCCCCCTCCTCCCCCTGCATTCAGTCTGTGTTTATCCATGTATAAAAATACGCGTTGCAGTCACGTTGTGTTTAAGAAATTCGTTCCAGCTATCAGCCAAAATGCCGTGGATCTCAAATTGTGAGTCACGAGCTGACTTTTAAGTGTGGGTCGTTGAAAGGGGAAATAATTGCCTATAATTAATTATAGCTTAACTTGATTGTAATACTTTTTTTTTTGCTTTCTTTTTTTTTTTTCAGTCGGACGCGAACGACAAAGATTTGAGATCCACTAAGCTGACGCGTGTGAGTGCGTTTAGGAATGTAATGAACTGCAATGAATTTTTTACATGAGTTTAGCCTATTACTACTTTTAACAACGTTACTTTCGCATTAGGTATAACACTAGAATACCTAAGTAATGGCATAAATAATCACCTAACATATAATAAATGGATAATAACAAAAATTTTATAGTCATGAAAACATCTTTGCTTCTGTCGATAAGTAGATTTTAAAACAACAGATGACGTCATATGTAAAAAGATGCTATTTGAAAACAGTGGCAATTATCGTAACAATGGTGGTGGATGGGGGGGGGAGAAAAAAAATAAAGTATCGATTACTTTGTTTCCAACATAACAAGACAGCCGTTGCCATGACAATGGGAATCAAGCGAGAGATTTAACGGCGCATTGTGCAATTCATTGATTCGATTCACTCACTCCTACCCCTACCTTGTCCTATCAACACACAGTAGCTAGTGATAAATGTCTAGGACTAAATCTGTGAGTCAGATAAATGGCTGCCGGTGATGTTGAAAACGTTGTCATGCTACCTCTGTCAAATCTTACGGGCCCCTAATAATCTTTGTACACTGGAGCTTTCTCTGGACCACGCCACTGGGGTAGAGACGATGATATAGAGGAATTGGCAAGTTTTGTCTCCCATGCATAGCTTGTGTGATAGGTTTCCCACATTTTGCACAACCTGCACCTGGGCCAGTTTCCCGAATGGACGGAGACAAATTAAGTTGCCCGCCTGAGATCCCACAACACCTGCTGTACTAATTTTGCTCCGGGGGGGGGGAGGGAGGGGGTTCTCTAATATTTCTGGAAGTCCACCTTTCCCCCACCTTTCCAATAATAATTAATCAGATTGGAATACAAATAAAGCATTTCAAGCGCAATGGGAACAAAGTTGTTAATCATAGAAAATTGAAAATACTAGTATTTGTAGCGGCTCTACCTCTATTTCAAACGTGAAATGAATTTAGAAAACACAAAAAAGCTCATTAGGGCGAGTTTCCTGTTTCGTTATATATATATATATATATATATATATATATATATATATATATATATATATATATATTATATAATGATTACCAATAATAAGTAACTTAACACCAAATTAAGACAACTGACTCAGTCGCATGTCAGGTATCTCCGAGTACATGTCAAAATGACCTGGTGGTTTATTTTTGTTTTTTTTTTGTTTGGTGATTCAAAACAAAAAAATCTCGTTAAGTCTCCTACCCTTCATCTGCCGCTCCACCCCCACCCACGCACAACCACACCTACTACAAGGTGCACCTTTACTCGCGGTAATCTGCCACGAACACCTGTCTCTCGACATAAAATATGACCTGGAATCCATGCAGAATATATGCTTTCCGTTTTTTTTTTTTGTATAAAACGTGTATTGATGGTTACGAGATCAAACGTGTATTAATGGATGCGAGATTATAAAGCGTGCATTGGTGGATGCGAGATTATAAAAACGTGTATTGGTGGATGCGAGATTATAAAAACGTATTGATGGTTGCGAGATTATAAAAACGTGTATTGATGGTTGCGAGATTGTAAAACGTGTATTGATGGATGCGAGATTATAAAACGTGTATTGATGGATGCGAGATTATAAAACGTGTATTGATGGTGGCGATATTATAAAACGCTTGCATCAGGCTTTGATGTGGTACAATAGAAACACAATCAAAGAAACTGGGTCAATATTATCTGTACAATCCAATACACAAACACGACAACAAAAAAACTAGGTGAGTCAAAAGGAAGTGACCTACATACCGCTGCGACCAATGGATTCAATTCTCCAGGCCAGAGTCCACTGTAACATAAACACAAATAGAAGTGAATTAGAGAATGACCAAATAAGAGATGAATTGAGAATGACAAATAGAGATGAATTAGAGAATGACAAATAGAGATGAATTAGAGAATGACAATAAAGATGATAAAACCATTTTCATTAATTTATTTTTTCACTTTTTATATCAGCCTATCAGCATAGCGTGGCTCTGTATGCAGTCTTTTGGGGGCTTAAATCAATTCAGTTCTAGGGTACATTTCAGCTACTGTCGAAGGTGAAAAGTTTTTTACAACGGAAATCCGAGAAGATGTGTGAACATTTTGGTTTTGTATGTCATTAGCAAGGTTGAGATACCAGAGTTTCGGACTGGTGTAAGTACTGATTGCTGAAAATGGAAACGCAAAGTGGAAACTAATTTGTGAACTGATTGCTTTCAGATCGCATTGACCTTCGACATTATCTGTAGGCATTTAGTTTAATATTTACCATGGTTAAACATATCTGGCAGGTTAAATAATAATCACATTCTTAAGATTTACACACATTAAATCAACGTATCAATTGTTTTGATAATAATAGAGATTCTTGGTACTAAAATGAAAATGACCTAGCGTATTTATAGTAGATTGTAGGATAATTACTTTTAATAATACTTTGTTTATTCATGTTTTTGTTTACTCATGTTTTTGTTTACTCATGTTTTTTAGAGCATTTTCGAAAAAAATGCTCTTTTGTCCCGCTTTTGTCTGTCTGTCTGTCATCACCCTAGATCCCAACAACCATAAGTCCTAGACCCATGATGTATATATCATTTTGTAGGTCTTGGCCTGCCAGAAATGACTTTCCCATTTACTGCGATCTGACCTCTCGGGGCCGTAAAAGGGGCCTTACTAAAGTATTTTACTATATAAGCTATATTAATAAAGGAGCGCCCTATATCTCAGCAACCATAAGTCCTAGACCCATGATGTATATATCATTTTGTAGGTCTTGGCCTGCCATATGTACATCAAAAGTTCATTTCGCGATAGGACCTCTGAGGGCCGGGCTTCAGGGGCTCCTATATATTATATATATGGCCCCATTCTACACCTTGTACGTTCAATAACCCATTCATTTGGTGCGAAATACTGCAGCACGTAGTTTCACCAAGATTTATTAAGAAACTCATCAAATGAAATAAGTAGCTTGTGTTCTGAGTTTAATTGAAAGTATCAGAGCTATGCAACAATTGACGGAGTTTTCGGACGATTAAATGACTACAATTTCGAATGTTTTCAATTATGAGTCTATTTCAGTAACCACAAACCACTTGTAGTTAGATTTAGAGAAAATATTTTTTTTTTCAAATATAAAGAAACGTCTTTATAATATTTTTTTTACAGATATATGCATTACACAATTAAATTTATAAACATTTCCAAAATTTACAAACATTTACTAAACTAACAAACGTGCAAATACATAACACAATACGCTAACACGTCCTATGTATTGAAATGGTTCAAACCCATTGTATGTTTACCTGTTTTTATTTATCATATTTTTTGTTTACTCATGCTTTTTGTTTTACTGGAATGTTTTTGTTTTATGTTTTCTTCTCATGTTTTTGTTTACTCATGTTTTTGTTTACTCAAATGTTTTGCTCATATTTTTACAATGCAGTTTCAAAAGCTAATAAGTGATTGTTTTTATTTTACTTTTCATACATAGCATTAGGCCAATTTCGTCATCATTTTCAAGCGGCCTCTCACTGCGATATTCAAGAGTTCACATAATACAACGTAACCAAATCACGTGATCCATAGCATTGTTGCATCTCTAAAATATGTGTAACTAAAGTAGCGCACACATATGTCGACTATTAAGAAAATTGCTCTACACTTGGAGACCTTTATTTATAATTGTGTGTGCATATTGATTTTTTAAAAAAAAGTAGCCTTTAATTTGCAATCTAGGCATATGATCAGATATTAAATCATCAATTATTCACAAATTCACAGGCCCACCTTGCTTGGGTCTTGGAAGACAACCAATGTATAGCCATTGTTCAACACTTCCATTTTCCCGGGTAGTGGAGTAATTGAAACTTGAGAGGCGTCTCCCCAAGTGAGGCATCAAACACACCGTCATTGGATATCAAGTCTATGGGAGACTGTTTGCTCCCGCTGACTTCTGGGTAGTACATCCCCATTCAGAGGCATTCTGGGAATTGAAAAAAAAACAATAATTATAAAAATGCTATAATTAATTTAAAATTATTTCAGTGAGTTCAGGAATCAGACCAAAGTATCGTCGGAGTCAGGAAGCTCTTCACAAAATGAAATGAAGTTTACTTTGCACTTATATATTATCCTCAGTCCTTAGGGTCCCACCTTTTGTGGATAGATCCACATGTTTTTTATCTAAACATGGAAATCGACCCAAATGTGGCAGATTGTGAATATATATTGTGATTATATATATATATATATATATATATATATATATATATATATATATATATATATATAATCACAATATATATATATATAGCAAGGTGACCAGGAAAAAAATATAACATTAATTATAGATACTAACGATTCATCATCTATTAAGAAAAATTTAGCAACACATGATGCGTTAAATGCATCCACCTTCCACAATCGTGATTGGCAGCCAGAGGCGTACCTAGGATGGTTGGGGGGGGGGTCTAATTCAAAAGCACCCTCAGGCCCAGTTTTTATTTATTTTCGTAAATATAAAAAAAAATACATTATCTCACGTCATGGTGACGAATTTCAAAATGTAGGGGCCCCCAAAGAGGGCTGCGCCCCCGGAGCCTACAAATCCCTTGGTTCGGCATTGGTGGCATTCCCTGAATTTGTCGAATTGTTCACGTGATCAGCTTAATGAGAGGGAGTGTGGATCGGTGACCCAGTTCCCACAGGGAATGGAAGGCCTGAATAACTATGGGGGGGGGATAATCTTTAGTCACATAACAAAACTCTAGGATACGCATATATTCTCCCGGGGGGTCCTCGCGCGCATCTTTTCCCCCCTCAGCTAGGCCACTACTGATTTCTAACGCCTCGTCGCTTAATCTCTTTCCTGGGCTAAAGTGGAGTTTGGGGGGGGGGACTAAACACGTATTGTGGACTCCATCCTAATCGAAATCTACATGTTATTCTTGTTTTTATTACCCTTTATCAAGGCCCATCAAACTGGTAAGGCACCAATGAACAAAGGGTCTATAGACAGATGTGCACACCAAGAAGTGATGTACGCAACTATACCAACATGAGATATGCAGAGTGTTTTTTTTTTTTTTTTTTTTTTTTTTTTTTTTTTTTTTTTTTTTTTTTTTTTTCCCCCCCCCCCCCCCCCCCCCCCCCCCCCCCCCCCCCCCCCCCCCCCCCCCCCCCCCCCCCCCCCCCCCCCCCCCCCCCCCCCCCCCCCCCCCCCCCCCCCCCCCCCCCCCCCCCCCCCCCAGTATAAGTATATATATATATATATATATATATATATATATATATATATATATACTTCTTTCAATAGATCTGAACTTACCAAGAGATATGCTGTCAATAGATAGGAATCGTCTAAAACGTGTGTTACTAGGTAACTGTTTCGATATTGCATTGTGGGTGTGTTGACAATGACTGGCGCCAGTAGTTCAAAAAAAAAAACGGAAATACACGCAATTAAAATACAAGAAACGGTACAATGGAAGTATAGGAAGAGGGGGGGGAGGACTGGGTTATGGGGAAGGAGGAGGGAGGTAGATATCAAAAAGACTGCGGTATTTGACTAATGTGGTACGTTACTACTGTACAGGTAAAGGTGACACACGTCAATTAATTGCGTGTCCCACACTATGAGCTGCCACTGGTGTGTCAACGCGTCTCATTGCAGTGCACACATACGCTCAAGCTTACCCTGGGAATAACATTGTTAATGTTATTTAAGCCGATCTGTATCTCCTCGTTTGAAAGATGTAGCAAATCCGTTCGCGAGAACAAACCATCTTTCTATTATAATAGCACACACAAGTCACGTGACAAGGCGTCCTGTAAAAAATAAAAAAGGCACAAGCCTTTGTCGTCTGCATTGACCATGTATTCCAAAAAAATAAACCGTCTGAAGTAACAAACAGAGATCATGAGGTGCAATTAAGCGAACGTTAGGTCTCCAGCAGTTTAAAAATAGCAGCACTCTATACTTCTACTACTACTACTGCTGCTACCATTAAGCACACTACTGATAACAATGAAAAACGAGGAATATATATATATATATAAATGTCTATTTAAACAACTATGACCTACCCTTGCTCTTGGGGTCATGAAAAACTCGTTTTGTCAACTGTCGATCGGGTCTGTAGGCTTGAAAGTTTTCCCCCTCCCTGCTGTCGACGACCCGGCTCCTCTGAAGCATTCCCGGGTCCTGGTCTTGAATGCATCCATTGGTATGATCTCTGGTCTACTTTGAGGTTTTTGTGTGTGGGTGTGTTTAGGAGGGATGGGGAGGGAGAAGGAGGAAGGAGAGTCAAGATAACAGTTCTATTGAGGCGATCTCTATCCATCTTATTTTACTCCATTGCAATAGAAAAATAGAGAAAAAAACTTGAATTGGTCTTTTTTATATTTTACCTCTCCTGCCAATGTTCTGTTAATACCTGGTTGAGAGTTGAAGAGCTTAGCGGACCAAAACCGAAGTGTCACAAGTCACGTCTGGTAAACTTCACACAGTATATCACTTTTGTTTTGTGTTGTGTCACTATTTAAAAGTGGTGGGGGAATTGACAGCGTAGCGATTTGTTTCAGCAAGGGAGGAGGGGGAGAGAAGGTGTTGGGGTAGAATTAATTAACAGTCCATGCAATGAAGCTAAAAGACAGATAAATCAGACTTACGCAGTGCAAACAGTAACCGTGCACACCACACACACACTTGCACACACATCCATATTAACATATACACAAGAAGAAGCATGCATATACTTTAAAATACCTAAACACACCACAAAGTCACACAAATACCACACCCACACACACTAACACAACAAAGTCGCATTAAAGAAAACACACATGCAAACACACTAAAAATTCACACACAAGTTTACACGCACAAGCAAACAAACACAACATCACGAAATCACACACAGCAACATAAGCACACATAAACACAGCAAAAAGTCACATTAAAGAAAACAAAAGCACTACACAGGCAAACACACACACACACACACACACACACACACACACACACACACGGATCGACAAGCACAACCAAACACAAACCAAACATATAAAGCAATTAGAATCATTCGCACACACACACACACACACTGACACTTACACACATACATTTATACACAGTCACACATCACCAACATTTTCTGACCAAACAAGCCTGCATTTAACTAACGGATTGTGGCTATAGAGTCAGGGAAAAAAACAAAAGTTATTTTTAAACAATCAATTAATCTGTAATCATCCTTGAATACAAAAACGAAGTGTTAAAACCTATTGCATTGAAACAAAATTTGAAAAAATAGACTTTTAATTATACCTTTAATTAGCTTTTTATATTTTTTTTATATACGGATTTATTTATTTTTCAACCTTTTACACCATATGTGACTCTTTAACATTTTTTTTTTTTATTTCTTGTTTTAGTTTTCTTTGTGTACGTTTATTGCTTGTTTTATATCTATCCCCAACATCCCTGTTTTATTCCTAGCGTCTCCATATAATACATACCGTACATTGGGTTAAACACTTCCGTTTAGTTTATATTTAGGCTATATGTTAAATCTGATATAGCGCAGCCTTTATTGATATTGTGCTTCAAAAAATATGTAAAGTATAACAATGTACACAACTCGTAACTGCCTGATAAAATTTGGCTGGTAAAATTTGGCTGATAAATTTGGCTGGTAAAATTTGGGTGGTAAAAAGTGTTCTAAACTTAAGTTTAAAAACAAAATCTAAACAAAATTTAAATATTTTTTTAAATGCTTACTAATTAATTAATTAAATTAATGATAGTATTTTTAGAAGCAATTGGATGTTTTGAATACAAATATAAATAGATGCATGAAACTATGTACTTTTTAATTTATTTTCACCGCAATAGGACATGTTTATTGAAACATTATGTTGGGTTTTTGTTAGCTTTTTTATTCGTATTTTTGTTGGGTTTTTTATTATATAAACTAATCGGAATGGAAATGGTAGATGCTGGAGATGAACTATTTATACAGAGGCGTACCTAGGATAGGGGGAAGGGGGGTCCAAATTCGAAAGTACCCCGGGCCCCAGCTTGAGGGGGCCCCCAAAAAATTTTTTTTACATTAAATATTAAGTACATTATCTCATGTCATGATGTCGAATGTCAAAATGAAGGGGCCACTTCAAAAGGCCGATTCCCCCAGGGCCCCCCCTAATCCCTAGGTTGCGCCCTGTGCGAGTTACTAAACACAATTACTTAACAGCGCTCTTACGGGGCCGATCCGTAGTGTGCGGCGCCGCCTTGTGGAGTAGCACTACCCCCATTACCTGTCCCTACGTTACTGGCTACCGATAATTAACAAGTAAGAAGTGGGGTGGGGTTATCGATCTGGCGTTAAGTGTTAACAAGGTAAATTTAAAATTAATCTAGACATAACTAAATAAATACCTTACCCACTATGTGTACCAGTGAGAGAACAATTTATATACGTAACAAAATAGTTCCTTTTGTGTAAATCACCGACTGAACGTCTATATAAATAATGGCACTGTGGATTCTGCGTTAAATCGAAAGTAAAGAATTAATACAACAGTATTCCAGTTTAAAATCGTCCAACGTAAACAATAGTAATAAAAATCATGAAAAAATCGGATCTGCCCGAATCCAGAAATAACCTAGACAACTGATCAAACCTAAGGAATATAACTCTGTGCAAAGGTTTTGCAGGGTACAGCTAGTAATGTATAATTCATGCAGGGAAATGTTTACAGAATACTAGATGAAACAAATCATTTTCTCTAATAGCCTGAAAGTCCTAAATACACACACACACACACACACACACAGCCACTGACACAAATAATATAACACATTTCACGTGTTGACTACTTGCTAATTACTAGAACATAGTCTCTGATGAATGGGTAGTTAAACACAACACAACACATTCACATTTCTCGATGAAATGACCGTGGTGACTCGCGTATGAGAGAAATAAAATCATCTGCAGAGACGCACGTCAGTAAATAAGATGAGCACAGCCCAACACAACAGCTGAGCGCCTGCAGAGACGCACGTCAGTAAATAAGATGAGCACAGCCCAACACAACAGCTGAGCGCCTGCAGAGACGCACGTCAGTAAATAAGATGAGCACAGCCCAACACAACAGCTGAGCGCCTGCAGAGACGCACGTCAGTAAATAAGATGAGCACAGCCCAACACAACAGCTGAGCACCTGCAGAGACGCACGTCAGTAAATAAGATGAGCACAGCCCAACACAACAGCTGAGCATAGGTGGTGAGCAGCACTGCCACACACACACACACACACACCACACACACACCACACACCACTGTGAACACGAAATGAGTGACCTTCCTAAATCGTGACATTGGAGGCAGGTGACATTTCTCCACCCCCCACCCCCAACACCCCACCCTTGTTTCCAAATGACAACAAAACTGAGTGACATTAACTACATGGCATTACCTACAGACTCTAGTCATGCAACAAATGAGTTTGCTCCAGATCGATCTATATATAATAAATGAGTTGGCGGCAAATTGCGAAATAACTTGAGGTGTTATTTGTATTGGAGAGATCCTATGACATTTTAGTTATAGCTAATATATTTTTTTTTATACATTAACTTCAGATTTTTTATTTTACACCCAGAATCAATTTTAATAACTCAGATAACGCATAATATTAAATTTCAGCACAAATTATTGGTTTTTTTAAAATAAAAACTGAACCTCAATTTTTTTTTGTAAAACAAAACATGTTTTTGATCAATACAAGTTATTTTTCATTATAGTGAGGAAATCACAAAGTTTGATTCCAGTATATATGTTGGGTGAAACTAAATATTAAATATCGCTAAATGTTGCATATCATTAAATGCATATCACTAAATGTTGTATATCATTAAATGTTGTATATTACTAAATATAGTATATCATTAAATATTGTATATCACTAAATATAGTATATCATTAAATGTTGTATATCTCTAAATGGTGGATATCACTAAATGTTGTATGTCACCAAATGATGGATATTTTTAAAAGTTATATTTAGCTCCAAGAATACGTCAGGTATGGGATCGATATCAATTTCCGTTAGATATCACTAAACATAAGATGTAACATCTGGTTGATTATCACTAAACTTTGATTGTCACTAAACTTTAATTATCACTAAAAATTTGATTATCAGTAAACTTTGATTATCACTAAACTTTGATTATCACTAAAGTTTGTTTATCATTAAACTTTGATTATCACTAAACTTTGATATCACTAAATTTTGACCATCACTAAATTGGATAGTAAACGAAAGCAAAGAACTTTGCCTCCGGTCAGAAAGGAGATACGTTGTTTAATATGTCGTCATCATAGCACACTAATGCACACACCCGAATAAATACACAATCAAACACACACACACACACACTCACACACGCACACACACATATATACAGCACTGATTACGTGTGTAATGGAGTGAATGACGTGATGATCTGTAATGAATGTGATCACGCAAATGGAAAATATAGTGGGGGGGGAGGGGTTGTCTGAGAATGTGGGCGGGGGGGCTGGTATGTACCAGTTCGTGAGTCGTTATGGATGCGACAGTGATTGTGTGTGTGTGTGTGTGTTTGTTTATTTGTGTGTGAGTGTGTGTGTGTGTTTGTGTGTAATTTGACCTACTTGACTTATAACGATGCGGCAATGTAAATAAATGTGTGTGTGTAAAAGTGTGTTGTATGTGTGTGCTAAGTGTGTGTGTGTGTGTGTGTGTGTGTGTACGCGAGTTGCTTTAGAGACGTCTCCCCTTACTTTTGACAAATCCAGCCCCCCCCCCACTATCCGTACTAAAACGTACTGTTCAATCCTCCTTCGTCGGGTATCAATGTGTATCAAGCTGTATATGATGGGAGGGGGGGGGAGGAGGGGTGCAACATGGGAAGTACCCGTCGGATCCCAGATATCGGCTATTAGAACGGATAGATGCATTGCGTAATGTGTTGCGTCATACTCTCAGAATGTTGCAAGATACAGGAGTCGATACAGAAGGTGGACGACAGGCAGACAAAATGACGGATGAATAGACAGATAGACAGATAGATAGAAGATAGACAGACAGATAGACAGACATATAGAAAGACACACAGAAAGACAGTTGGATAGCTAGGCATAAAGAAAGACAGAAAGGCGGACTGATAGCTAGACATTACAGATAGATAGATAGATAGATAGATAGATAGATAGATAGATAGATAGAGAAAGATAGATAGATAGATAGAGATAGATAGATAGAGATAGATAGAGATAGATAGATAGAGATTGATATAGATAGATATAGAAAGAGATAGATAGATAGATATAGATAGATAGATATAGATAGATAGATATAGATTGATATAGATTGATATAGATTGATATAGATTGATATAGAAAGAGATAGATAGATAGATAGATAGATAGATAGATAGATAGATAGATAGATAGATAGATAGATAGATAGATAGATAGATAGATAGGTAGATAGATAGATAGATAGATAGATAGATAGATAGATAGATAGATAGATAGATAGATAGATAGATAGATAGATAGATAGATAGATAGATAGATAGATAGATAGATAGATAGATAGATAGATAGATAGATAGATAGATAGATAGATAGATAGATAACCCACCATCAATCGACCAAAAAAAAAAGCCAAAATGTAATTAACAATAACTCCAAAAAATGAATCAGCTTAGTGAATCAAATCTGAATCAAATCCAACCATAAGCAGCCACGAAACTTCAACATCTCCTAAAAAAAAAAACAGCCAAAAGCAATCGTCCTAACTCCATGCTAAATAAACAACTCGTGTTGACTGATCGATAGACAAATACTTTGATTATTTCTTCCCTGACCTACGTCGTTATTTAAAATAAAATGTTACGAGACATAAAAAGAAACACTTCCAACAAAAAGAAGAAACATAATGCACAGGTAAAAAACCCGATTGTTTCTAGAATACGAGTTGGCAGCTGTGGGTATTGAAATTAACGTGTGAGTCCTACACGAGAACTGAACCATCTGGTTGGGTAGACTACAATTATTGCAAACCAATTGCCATTGATTATTAGAATCTGACTTTTTATAAAAAAAAAAATATAGCTGAGCATGGAGTTTTTTGTTTTGGTTTGGTTTTTTTAAACAGATTGAATGATTAGAATTGGAAATAACATTTGGTATTGGTTGTGATTCCAATGAGTTAGGGGCAGCCCCGTAGCGTGAAGATTCTACAAGAGGGCAGGCATTCTACAGCAGGGGCCAGGCAATAGCGGGGGGGGGGGCAGGAAATACATTTTAATAAGTAGAACAAATAAGCAGGGGGGGGGGCAGATAAAACGCAGGGAGGACCTCCTGCCCCACCCCACCCCCGCACGATACGGGCCTGGTTAGATGTGAGGGTGGGTGGGGAGACTGATAAGTTGAACATTGGGAGTGGGGGTGTGGTTTTGTGGTGAGCAGTGTGTGTGTGTCTGTGTGTGTGTGTGTGTGTGTGTGTGAAGTCCCTGTAAGGATGAGATGAAATCTCTTAGATCCTATAAACCACTAAATGGGACGGTTTTTTATGGTGCCCTTCTTTCGTCCCCACCATAGACGATAGTGCAATGATGCCATGGAGGCACCACGGGAGATGTAGCGATGACTTCAGCCATGACATTGAAATTTTCCATGGTTCCCACCGAAGATCGAACGAAACAGGTACCTTCAGGTCGACAAACGAGCGCTTTACCGCACGACCATCCGGCCCCCGTGGTGAGCAGTAATTGATCCCATTGACAGTTTCAAGAGTGTGTATGTGGAAGGCCCACTACCAGTATTGTTTTCATTGAACCAGGTGTTGAGAAATGTATACCTATGCACTTCCCCTCCCCCCTCTCCACCCACCTTCCCCTCAAATCTCTTAAAAATCTCCATCTATGGGGGCCCTGAAGATTAAAGAACGGCTGATCGTGGGATAGGGGTGGCCCTTGACATGAAGTATGCCTTAATTATGTGTGAAGATAGATGAAGATGGATGAAGGTGAATGATGATGGATGAATTCGGATGAAGATGGATGAAGATGGATGAAGGTGAATGATGATGGATGAAGTTGGATGAAAATGGATGAAGTTGAATGATGATGGATGAAGTTGGATGATGATGGATGAAGTTGGATGAAAATGGATGAAGATGGATGAAGGTGAATGATGATGGATGAAGTTGGATGAAGATGGGTCTGTTTAGCCTTTTGACCTGCGCCAGAAAAAGAAACACTGAAATCGGAACAGGAGATCTGAGGGGGTGAGGGGAGGATAGAACTGTGCGACATTTATAAAGATGTGTCACTCGCCACCTTATTTCATCGGGACTGTTATATCAAAATATTATTAAATAATTACATTTACAGAAGGAAAAAAATTTTCCATCCTAAGGGAGATAATGCGGACTCGAAATGTAGCTTGAGACAACAGAACACGAAGATTAAGCAGAGTTAGTGAACTTAGACAGCTAATTGAATAAAGGTGGCGGTAGATGGAGCTGAAGGAGTCGCGCTGAAATCGATAGATCGATATAGGTAGACCCCTCAGCCGCCGTCTTAAGCCGCCGTAAGCCGCCACGAAGCCTGTAAGCTGTAAGCCGCCACAAAAAATGTTAAGCCAAGCTGCCAAAAACTTTCCTAAGCCGTGGGAGATTCGGAATTGCCGCTAAAATTTTGCGTTGCGTAATACGTTATACTGTTGTACAACAGTTTCACAACACATCGTTGAGAATAGTTTACCAACACCACTTAATTTTATATTATCTCAGCCTGCACATAATACATTTGAGTTCAGCCGTGATGTGGCTTTGTACATGTGCAGAGACCTAATGTCTCTATACTTATAAGACGCATTTGTTGTCTGTCTGTCTGTCTGTTCCCTTATAACTCAAGATCCAGAAAACCAAATAACGTGAAATTTGTTACACATACACATAATTACATGGGGAAGGTTATAGGACAGGTTTCGTTTCATCTCGATGGGTAGTTTAATTGTAATTAATTATTTTTATTTTAGTATTTTACAATATTAAAGTAATCTCGACGGCGCCATAGATAAAATTCCTCTGTGACGTCATTTCCCTATGACACATTTTTAAAAGAGGGGTAACCCCCGGAAACTCCAATTGTAAACATGATGAAATCAATAGTCATATCTATTTACCTATCGTTTTATGTATTCGGAAGATTAAAATTAAAGGTGCACTTTAATAAACCGAAATACGTTGATTAAAATGTTTCTGTGACATTATTAACATTATTAATACAATCTCAATGCGTAGTTTAATTGTAATTAATTATTTTAGTATTTTACTATATTAAAGTATCCACGGTATGGGATTGCCTTCACTATAAATAAAAATCGCGCACCAAGTGAATGTGTAATTGAACGGACGGTGAAGAAAGGGCTAGGGACGGGAAAAAAAAAAATACTGTTGTTGTTTTTTTTTCATGCTGCAAGTACCCGACTTTGCCCGGGATTAAAATAAGGTTTTCGGTTTATTTAAGAAGCGTAATTTGACGTTTAATTGTACAGAGAGAGGGAGGGGGAGAGAGATAAAGAGAGAGGGGGCAGGGAGGGAGAGGGAAGGAGGGGGCAGAGAGGGGGAGAGAAGGAGGGAGGGAGAGAGGTGGTAGGGAGGGAGATTAATGGGGAGGGAGGGAGAGGGAGGGTCGGAGAAAGGGAGGGAAGGAAAGAGAAAGGAAGGGAGGGAGAGCGGGAGTAGGGAGGGAGATAGAGGGGAGGGATTGAGAGAAAGGGGAGGGAAGGAGAGAGGGAGAGAGAGGATGGGAGGGAGTGAGAGATAAAGAGAGAGAGGGGGCAGGGAGGGAGAGAGGGGGAGGGAGATAGGGAGAGAGAGGGAGATGGGAGAGTTAGGAGAGGGAAGGAGAGGGGGAGGGAGGGAAAGGAGGGGGAGGGAAAGAGAAAGGGAGAGAGGGGTAAGGAGGGAGAGGGAGGGGGAGGGAGAGAGGGGGAGGGAGAAAACAAAAGGTAAACAGAAAACCTTATTTTAAACCCGGGCAAAGCCGGGTACTTGCAACTAGTTATTTTATATTATAAATGATATTATTTTAATTATATTATATTATGATATTATATTATTATATGATATTATAAATTAGAACTAAACTATCATTGGATTCATTAATTGCTTGTTTTTTTAAATGAATGTTTGGTTTTAGTTTCAAGCCTGCCACGACCTGTTCATGTTATATTGCTATTTCAAGTTGACCATTTTTTAGGGAACAGTTAAAAAAATGTTATGTAGGGACGTTGCCGATGCTGAGTTTAAGAGTGAACATGCTTGTTCAGTCCAACGTTGCGTTTAACTTCTGTATGTGTTTAGCTATAGCCTTTAAGCTGTAAGCCGCCGCAAGTCATCGTAAGCCACCCATTGTCCTAAGCCACGGCTTAAGCCGGCTAGCCAGCCATAACAATTTTAAGCCAGCCATCATCAGTTCTACGGCGCGGCTGAGGGGTCTAGATATAGGTTGGCCATCTTCTTATCTGGACATTTTGTTCTTAATGTTTGTGAATTATCGTGGCCCATGCATAGGTAAATCATTAATGTACTTCATTGAGCCAGGAACAAGATCCGCGTTTACCAAACACACCAAGGGATAATCAATGTATCGTCCACCCCACCCTCCCTCTCCCCTACATAAACCACCAAGAACATTGGTCCCCAACCTTTTTCTCCCCTCAAATCGGTCGACGTTTGCTGTAAATCTATTGGAGGATCGAGGCCCGTTACCTGTTTTCATTGCGCTATCCTAGGCTTACACAGAAAATTGAACCGTTGTCTTCCATGTGATGAATTCATGACCATAGTAAAGTTCCCTGCCGCCTATCATCAGACCCTTGTTGCAGATGATGTGTAGAATTCATATGTTTCACCAACTAATGTTGGGTGCCCATCTTTTCACCAACTAATGTTGGGTGCCCATCTGTTTCACCAATTAATGTTGGGTGCCCATCTGTTTCACCAACTAATGTTGGGTGCCCATCTGTTTCACCAACTAATGTTGAGTGCCCATCTGTTTCACCAACTAATGCTGGGTGCCCATCAGTTTCACCAACTAATGTTGGGTGCCCATCTGTTTCACCAACTAATGTTGGGTGCCCATCAGTTTCACCAACTAATGTTGGGTGCCCATCAGTTTCACCAACTAATGTTGGGTGCCCATCAGTTTCACCAACTAATGTCGGGTGCCCATCAGTTTCACCAACTAATGTTGGGTGCCCATCTGTTTCACCAACTAATGTTGGGTGCCCATCTGTTTCACCAACTAATGTTGGGTTCCCATCTGTTTCACCAACTAATGGTGGGTGCCCATCTGTTTCACCAACTAATGATGGGTGCCCATCTGTTTCACCAACTAATATTGGGTGCCCATCTGTTTCACCAAGTAATGTTGGGTGCCCATCTTTTTTACCAACTAATGTTGGGTGCCCATTTAAATCTGTGCGAAATTTGACCTAGAAATATTCCCTTGGTTCTTACAGATAATCGAACCCGGAACTCTCAGGTAGTTAGTCTATGGTTATCTGTCCACACACTTGACCATAGAGGTGATGGACCACTGATGGACATTACTGGGACGTGAAAAGTTGATCATAGTCACACTTTCATAAAACGCGACGCTTGAAAGAAAAATAGTATTATAATCGTATTTATTTATTTCGTTTTAAATTCCCCCCCCCATTCCCCCGTTTTGAACAACTCAAGTTTTCAAATAACTGAAGCTTTCAATATACTTGATCAGTTAGAAGCTTTCAATATACTTGATCAGTTAGAAGCTTTCAATACACTTGATCAGTTAGAAGCTTTCAATACACTTGATCAGTTAGAAGCTTTCAATACACTTGATCAGTTAGAAGCTTTCAATACACTTGATCAGTTAGAAGCTTTCAATACACTTGATCAGTTAGAAGCTTTCAATATACTTGATCAGTTAGAAGCTTTCAATATACTTGATCAGTTAGAAGCTTTCAATATACTTGATCAGTTAGAAGCTTTCAATACACTTGATCAGTTAGAAGCTTTCAATATACTTGATCAGTTAGAAGCTTTCAATATACTTGATCAGTTAGAAGCTTTCAAAATACTTGATCAGTTAGAAGCTTTCAATATACTTGATCAGTTAGAAGCTTTCAATATACTTGATCAGTTAGAAGCTTTCAATATACTTGATCAGTTAGAAGCTTTCAATATACTTGATCAGTTAGAAGCTTTCAATATACTTGATCAGTTAGAAGCTTTCAATATACTTGATCAGTTAGAAGCTTTCAATATACTTGATCAGTTAGAAGCTTTCAATACACTTGATCAGTTAGAAGCTTTCAATATACTTGATCAGTTAGAAGCTTTCAATATACTTGATCAGTTAGAAGCTTTCAATACACTTGATCAGTTAGAAGCTTTCAATACACTTGATCAGTTAGAAGCTTTCAATACACTTGATCAGTTAGAAGCTTTCAAAAAACTTGATCAGTTATAAGCATTCAATATACTTGATCAGTTATAAGCATTCAATATACTTGATCAGTTAGAAGCTTTCAATATACTTGATCAGTTAGTGTGAAAGATGGCGTCAGGTTTGTTCAGAGACTAAGCCGACATAACGTGCATCAGATGGCAAACACTACGCGACGTGTATTTCTGTCACTCTCACTACACGTGGCATTGTCTCTTCAACCTCCCCCCCACCCCCAAAACCATCGATTAAAAAAAAAACGATAGTGTCACAAGTGTGCATGCAGCTGCTGTGCCTGGCTGCTAGATATTTCAATCACACACAACAACAGGCTGTAGTCTTACGTACACCAACAGGCTGTAGTCTTCCGTACACCAACAGGCTGTAGCCTTACGTACATACAACAGGCTGTCTTACGTATACACAACAGGCTGTAGTCTTACGTACACACAACAGGCTGTTGTCTTACGTACACACAACAGGCTGTAGTCTTACGTACACACAACAGGCTGTTGTCTTACGTTACGTACACACAACAGGCTGTAGTCTTACGTACACACAACAGGCTGTAGTCTTACTTGCACACAACAGGCTGTAGTCTTACTTGCACACAACAGGCTGTAGTCTTACTTGCACACAACAGGTTGTAGTCTTACGTACACACAACAGGCTGTAGTCTTACTACACACAACAGGCTGTAGTCTTACGTACACCCGCAATTCACAGATATTTTTTTTAAACAGCGACACATTATTTTTCTAAACATGTGAATGTTTTTGTTTATTAGCTTAGTAACATGAATTACGGTGGCCACCTTTGACTAGGGGGTCACCTGGAACCCAAGAACAATTTTGGCTATGAAAACTTAGACGTTGAAGAATACCTCACCTTTCAGGGGGGCAAAAGGCGGTTCGTGATAACAGCTGGACTTCATTTTAGAATCACTGGCGGGCATACAGCAACTATGTGTTACCGACAATCTACTGGAACTATTGATCAAGACAAGAAAGAAAACAGGAGACAGTCTAAGGCTAAATGTCACGGTTATTGACAGGAGACAGTCTAAGGCTAAATGTCACGGTTATTGACAGGAGACATTTTAAAGCTAAATGTCACAGCTAATGACAGGAAACATTGTGAGAAATTAATGTCAATATCTATTAGGCTGGAATAGTTGTTTTTTTTTTCAAAAACTAACCAAAACAAAATCTGTTTTTCATTCATTCAAATAAATTGTTTGCCTGGTTTGCAATGTTTTTACTTGCTTAGGTTTGAGTTATCTCTCCATGTTTTGTCATTTGTACCATAAATCACAACAAATATCAAACAACTAAATGTCACACTGTATGCAGGGCCGAACCTAGGGATTTGAGGTCCCGGTGGGGGGGCGCTTGGCCTCTTTGGGGGCCCCTGCCTTTTGATATTCGACATTATGACATGAGATAATGTACTTAATATTTCATTTTTAAAAATTTTTGGGGCCCCCCCTTAAGCTGGGGCCCAGGGGATTTTCTAATTTAGACCCCCATTCCCCCCACCCTAGGTACGGCTCTGCCTGTATGTCACAAAGTATAGCACACCTCGTGTCTAACGGTCACACTGGAGTCTGGAGGCCTATGTCACAATGGACGCAGAGACGCCTCAGAGAGGGAAACCTCAACATTTATCAGGGGGGGGGGGGCACCCAGCTTTCAGACCGCACTCCATTTCTCGAAATTTATTTGGCTGCAACGTAGTTTGGAGACAGGTTAAAGGGGTCCTTGTTGTCAGAGGCCCAAGATTCTTCTGTCTTCGGCACTGCCGTATAGCACATAATATATGTCAATATCTATGCCAAAATGTATATATGTATATCACTCTATTTCCCATATCACATATGACAGCTCATTAAACACCATTATTCGTTAAATTAAACTGCACTATATATTTCAAACTATACACGTAAATGTCAAACTGTACCCTGGATATCAAACTGTACTGTAGATATCCAACTGTACTCTGGATGTCTACAGAAAATATATGTCTTTTTATTTGTACAACATACTTTTGGGCCGTATTATTAATGTACTGTAACACCACAGTCAGTAATGTTTGGAAAGGCCGGAATCGACCCACAAGAACTCTGAGATTACATTGTCGTTCACGTTCAGAGAGAGTTTTGTATTTTTAGGGGACACGTACATTTGAAAAGTTAGATGACCTAGTTAGGCTGGAATCAAAAGCAAGACTAAGCGCTCTTGTATTTTCAACAGACAAATGTTGTGATAAGCTAATTATCTACTGTCTGGTTTCGTAGGCATGGCGCCAAACTTCCACATTTGGACTTTGATTAATGTTACAAAGAATCGGTGTCCCAAGGTTTCTAGGTTGATCATTGTATTTACAAGAATATAGGTCAAGCATTGTATTTACAAGCATATAGGTCAGACATTGTATTTTCAAGAATATAGGTTAAACATTGTATTTACAAGAATATGGATCATTGGGTCAGGGATGAGGGCTAATTAGTTAGTTTGTCACTAAACTACACAAGTTCATGTTTACTGCTGTTTTGACCGAAATATCACCAATTAGGGACCGACCAATCAGAGACAAGGCCATAGGTGAGGAGACAGTAATTAGGGTCTTATAAAAGAAGCTAGTAGATCTTTTGACATGGAGATTAGGATATATATAGATTGGGAGAGAGAGAGAGAGAGAGAGAGAGAGAGAGGAGGAGGAGGAGAACAGAGTATACATATCGACAAAATAGGCAGCATACATTGAGTATTGATGTTTCAGTGAATATGTGCCTTGGAGTGTATAGTTTCATTCTACTTATATTTTGAAATTATATTTTGTGTAATCGTCAAATAAACTAAATAAATCGGACTTGGCAGTTTAAACCTTTTAATTGTGATGTCTGTGAGTGAGTACACGCTTACATAAAGTGACAATCATCAAAAGAGCTCACAATGCATGACTAATAATACAAGTAGTTATAACATGTGTATTAAATCACATAGCTCAACATACCCATTGATGCTATTTACAAATATGTATATATATATATATATATATATTACACTTTAGATACCGGTCAACTAATGCCCACCCAGTCCCTGAGTACCATATATGGTCAATCAGTTAGAGTGTTTGGTGCGATGAGGCTAGGGTTAAGGAGAGAGGAAGAAAGTCAAAATGTAATTCTGGAATGGTATCTAGTAGCTGTCTTGTGAAATACTTAACTGACACGTTTGTTTTGATTTGTATAAAAAAAAATATTTAGTCTAGCAGCGGCGGCGTAGCCTACGTGAAGTAGTAAGATTTGGGAATGGGGTCAGTGGGGGGAGGGGCGGGGGTGGTAGGAGGGTTAAGGGGATGGGGGGGTATGGGTTGGGGGGCATTTTCTTTTATTGTAGATAGACACATACAGAGGCGTACCTAAGGTGAGGGGCTCCAAATTTGAAATTCCCCCGGGCCCCAGCTTGAGGGGGGGCGCCCAAAATTTTCTTTATACATTAAATATTAAGTACATTTTCTCATGTCATGATGTCGAATGTCAAAATACAGAACCCCCAAAGAGGCCACGCCCAAACTCGGGCCGCCAACTCCCTTGTTTTCGCATTGGACACATACTTCAAAAGATTGTAGTGACCATTAGCAAAAACTGCCTTGTGGGGGTGAATCTTAGCATCCAATTTATAGAACTAGAAATGAATACTTGAAAGATACCTGGACGGTTGATAGTGACTCTCACCGATCTCGTACTTACTCGTATCTGATGTTGCTCATGTTTATTTAAAGTCCCTGATTCTCTTAGATTCTATCCAACAAAAATGGGACAGTTTCTGATGCCCGCTTCTTTCACATCCTCACCATAGCCGATGTTGCGCAACGGACATGGAGGCACCACGGGAGACATTAGGTGACTTGAACTCGGCAGGACTCGAACCCGCCACCCTAAGCATGCAGATTATGTTACAACATGAAGATCCGGCTCGTTACCAAAGCGCCACCCGGTCACTGGTATAGACAGGGGTGCCGAGAGCCAAAAAGGGCCCAGGGCAGACCATCATTGCGGGCCCCTTAATAAACAATGAGTCGTGAAAAAATTGACATGGTAGGGGCGGCCGGGCCCCCCTTACAGATGCGGACCCCCCTGACCACCCCCCTCTCGGCGTGCCTGGGTATAGATGAATATTAGAGCCACATTCGGCCCCCATTCATTCATCCCACGTATAAAAAAAATTAAAAAGGATTTTAAAAAATAGAAAAGGAACCAAAAGATTGTATCATAATTTTCAACTAAGCAATTATTAAACATTTTGGCTGGCCACTTCAAACTCGTTGTGACCCACCGATAGGTAGCGACCAACCAATAACTCTCAGAAATACGTATCTGTTCCCTTGGCAAGCCAAACATTTAGATACGACACATTCGCGGATCTAAACACCACATAAGCCCTCGGCTTTCAGCCTTTTGTACGCGTACACCAAGGGGTACGGGAAACGTTATGAAGGGGGGTACACAGTAAACATATAATTTTCGTTTCACACAACCAAGAATTTGAAGAAGCTACTTTGCTGCGTGACTCATCTCTAGAAATGTAAAGCACATTCCATTATGAAAAACTGATACACTTATCCGCGAGAATACGTGTTGAGGGGTACTCGCTGACATTCTTTCGCGCCCTTTAGAGTACATTCGCGAAAAACAGGTTGTGAACCGATGACCAAAACACAACATAAACACACAAAATAAATCACGACACAGAGGAAGAACAACAAAAAAAACACAATGAGAATTTCATAAAGCGCAACAAACACAACGATAATGTTCCCAAACACATCACTTACTGTTAAATTTACCTCCAATGTACGACGACATAGTTGGATCTACATAACTCAATGTTCAAAGCTCTCGGTTGTAAATATAGAACGAAAAAAAACTTTTTTTTTCAAAAAAAAAAAAAACACACTCAGAAAAAAAAAACATATTCTATTTAAATCCTCAAATTTCTGGCATTGCGTCGGATCGATTCTCGTGTGGTCGGTGCCATTCCCTTGAGCTACCCGAAATACCAGTGATTTAGGCCCCCGGGGGTGGGGGGGGAGGGGATAAATTCGTGATGGATCGATAAGACCGCCACTGCACATTTAGTGATAGCGGATTGTCTTTGTCTCCCTGTTTGATTTTGTTGACATTGCTGCACTGCTGTTTCACGGGGAAAATATCATCGCGGTTTGAGATGCGTTGCTAAGTGACGTCAGAGTTATGGCAGCTTTGTGTTGGTCGTGTTTCGTATTCGCATTGATCTCTCTGAGATCAAGCAGGACTGTCGGCATTTAAAATAAACCTTGGCTTTTGACAAGTTTCGCTAACTGTGGTGTCCACTAACTTCTATGTCGTCTGTAACCAACGGGGCCCCTTCCACCCCCTTGAAGCGGCCGTTTGCCACCAATCTTCATGTCCTGTCCTGCCTTACATTAAGCACTGAGGTTATCGGTGAATTAATTTAAAGTTGATGTTAGATGTTGTATCTTGAACTATAAATGGCCCTACTTAATTCTTCGGCACATCCTTTTACTTTATCAGGGACCCAGGCGTATAAGAGTAAGATACTAATTAGAACTTTATATTTCATTAAATGAGTGATGGTCGCGATGGGCCCTTCCCCCCAAACACACTAGTTTAAACCGATGGCCCATAATGTTCAGACGGCCATGGTAACGTGGTGTATGATTCACATCAGACGAAATGTCCTGATAAGCAAAGCCTTGATGTGGATTGTCAACTGTTTCAAGGTATGCAGCTTAGTCATTAGCTGGTCTAATGTCAGGTATTTGGGGAATTATTCCACTAAAATATCTCAAGGACCATCATGAATATAGCAGCACTAGTACGTTAACAGTTGGAGATTGACTCTCCGACATCCAGCCCTAACTGATTTGTGATAGTATATCCAGAGAATGCTTTAAAACTGCCTTGGTATTGCGACGGCAGAAGTGTATTGACTTTTGTAGTTGTAGTAGCACTATTTGATTTGTACTAGCCTCGGGCCAAAGAAGAACGACCAGCTAAAGATTAACACAATCGGTTCCACAGGAGACTGTGGAAACATGATAATATGATTGTGTGAAGTGGATGAGACGGTGTAGATGAATGGATCGTTGACTGTGTCGTCACACAAAAAAAAAAAACAATGATCGTATCTGTCTGCAAGAGAGTGTGACTGTGTGTGCATGTGTATTTGAGTGCTTCTGTGTGTGTGTCAGCGTGAGTGCTTGTATGCCTGATTGTGTGCTTGAGAATGTGTGAATGTGTGTGTACGGGTGCGTTTGGAGATTCGTTCTTAGTTTGTTTTATTGGAATCCCTATGCAAAAATTTAAATAAGGCCCTAAGCAGAGATTTATTTACATTTGGAGGTCCTTAGAAGTGATTTAGATAGATTTATAGGCCCTAGGTAGTGAGTGATACATACATATATATATATATATTAGGGTGACCCAAAATAACTTTTTGTCAAAATTTTTTGGAACATTTTGTTTTTTTATGTTTCCTTTGACTTCAAAACTGCACAGAAAAAATTTCATGGCTATATGACTTTATTTAGTACTGCCTCATCGACAATGAACTTTTGAATCATTTTGATTGAATTTTGAGTGTGAGTATGTATATATAAAGCACACAGAAAATGCTAGAAGGTTCTGGAAGGTTTAGAAAAATCTATACGATTCTAGAAGGTTCTAGAAGCTTCTAGAAAACCGTGGAAAACTTGAGAAGGTTCCGGAAAATTCTACAAATCTCTAGATGTTTTGATTTGCATATAAATAGCCAGTTCACCATCATTTCAATTTAGTTATAAAAATCAAGTGTTATCAAATGTTGCGGCTATATAAATATCATTCATTTAGTTATGACTACTAGGTCGAAAAGTGTTGTTCATTTAACTGGCATAGAAGTTGACACAACTCCTGTTTATTGAGCTAGGTACTTCCCATAATTGAGCCTACTGGCCAATGGTATGTTTACAAACACAGTCGTCTGGCAGTCAGTTGGTACTATTTTTTCATGAACTATTTCTTTGCTTGTATAATGTCCAGTTGACATGACAATGTTTATTGAGCTAGGTACTTCCCCTGATTTAGACTACTGGCCAATGGTATGTTTACAAACACAGCCGTCTTCAATAAGACATTTGGGGGTAGTACAACTATACCGGATGTGCTGCTATTCAAGCGCTTTAAGACGTTTTGGCCAAAAATAAGACAGGCAGAATTTAGTAGGCCTATATGCCACGATGTTCGACTGGAGCAAAATCTAAAGCCATTAAAAGAAGAAGTCATCAAATTTTGTTCAAATGTCCTCCAAATGAAAGACAACTCAAGATATTTGCCACGTGAAGATTACAAAGGACTTCTGACTCTGAATCAAGATTTCTAAGTTGATCATTGTATTTACAAGAATATAAGTCAAACTTTGTATTTACAAGAATATAGGTCGATTTTTGTATGTTCGAGAAAATCGCTCATTCGGCAGAGGCGTAACTAGGGAGGGGGGAGGAGGTCCAAATTAGAAAGCGCCTCCCCCCCTCCCCAATTTTTTTGTTTACATACAGTTCTACATTAGGGGAGTGGAAATATGTTTTACATGTTTGACGTGATAGGCAGGACACAGGATATAGTAATGATGTTTCGGTGAATATATATCTGGGAGTGTATAGTTTCACTCTACTTATATCTTGAAGTTATATTTTCTGTGTTTGCCAGATAAAGTACATGAATCGGACTTGGCAGCTCAAATCATGTATTTGTAATGTCTCTGAGTGAGTGCACGCTTAGATAAAATATCACTACCAGAGAAGACAGAGACGGATAACAAGAACTCACATCGTATAACCAACAACACAAGTGGTAATGACAACATAAAACAAAAAAGTACAGCAGAATACGCCCCTAACTGGGCGCCAAAGAAAGTGGTCGTATTGGGCGTAGAGCCCCCAGCGTATTTACCCTGATGCACTTAATAAATCAATCACACGTCACGCAAGTACTCACGTTGATACATGTCCGACTTGGTGGTCATCAGATCCTTCAGCCGGACTGTCCATGCGCTCCACGGGGACGACATTGCTGTCCAATCTCACTTTTTTTTTTCAAGGCCCAAAAACAAAAATTTGTAGACTTACTTCCCCTGACTTGTTGTCTGCCAAACAATACCATGTACAGTTGCGTCCCTTCTTGCCGCTATCAACATAAATAAACAAACAATGAATGCCTCCAACTTTCCGTTTTGTATGTATGTATGTATGTATGTGAGTCACGTGGATTGAAGCTTCCAGCTCATAATGATTGTCTTTTTCTTATTTGCAGGAAAAACATAATTTAAAAGAGAGAGGAAAAAATCGTTAGAAAAGCAGAAAAGAAAAAAAAAACTAAACATTGTTTTATATCTCTATCTCTCTCTCTCTCACCAGATCGAGTTACACTTTTCAATACAACATTGAAACTTGCTACCTATGCCGCGGTGAATATTAAATATCTCCCCCATGGAAAAGGGGGGGGGGTTGAGATTGATGTGGTGAAGGGGGGTATATGACTTAAGTTTTATTATTATTTTCTTTCTTTCGTAGTTGGAGAGAAGGAAAGAATCAATGACAAATGCAACGTTTGTGTTGTTATTGAATTAATTCCTTCTCTGAATCTGTCCGTACAACAACGTCCGTACTGCCTCGTTTTAAAACAAACAAGTTCAACCGTTGTCAATGGCACTTGTTGCTATGTAACTGGCCTAGATTTCCTTACAACTTGGGTGAAACTCATTGGTCTCGTTGTAGGCCTACAGCGTAGAGTCACACACACACACACACATACATACACACACACCACACACACACATGCAAACATATGCGCAGCTACAGACGGGCTTGCTGATTGATTGGCTACAAAGCCTATACAGCGAATGGAGCACTGCCAGATGTTTTGAACCAAAACCGACCACTCAAGAAGGAACCCATAAAAAAAACCCACCAATTTACAAAAAAAAAAAAGTGTCCAAATTAAGTCATATTTTTTTTAAATACTTTATGTGTTTTTTTACATACGTTATATAAAACGCTGAGTCAGAATTTCAGACATAATACTATTCAGCATCTGCATGGTTACCGCGCGGTAAAGAAGGTTGTTATGGTGTGTGGTGTTACTGATAGCAGGGGGCGGATTTTGGGGGGGGGGGGGGCGTTACCGCAAGTTTAGGTAAGACATCATTAAATTATCGAAATATTTTTTTTTGTTCTCAGACCAATTTTTCAACATTGAAAACAGTTTTTGGCCCCCCCCCCCGGTCAAAGTTGTCTAGATCCGCCCTTGGCTGATAGGATGAGATGTTTATCTCCTGGATCCTATAAACCGCAAATGGGACGGTTTTTATGGGTGCCCTTCTTTCACCCCCCCCCCCCACCATAGCCTATAGTGTGCCATCGCCATGGAGGCACCAAGGGAGACATAAGTGGGTGAATGGACGCACTGGGAGTCGAACCCGTAACCCACAGCATGCAGATCGGGCCGCAGTATATGGGGACAGTCAATGGCGACCTTAGCATTACGGTTGAATGTGTGGGTGGGGGGGGGGCGCGGGGGGCTAAGCCAAGTGTCTATCGCTCAGGGCCTGGGGTGAGAGTAAAATGCGGTGCTTCTAACTGTAACTAAATTTCGAACCAAAGCACTCCCTGGGAGCTGCCCCAACCGCCCAAGGGGGCGCCTCCTGAAGCGATTGCCCTCGTCACCCCCCCCCAACTGAAATAGTTAACCGTTTAACAAGGCTAAATGAATCGGGGAAATACCCCCCCCCCCGATCCCGTTAAACATTATCTTGTATACCCCTCCCATTTCTCCTTTACGAAGACATCAAAGGATGTTCTGGTGATTGTGTGGTACAGTTTAATTCCATTTCTAAAAGCTGTTTGACAGATGACTTTAAAAATTTGGTTAGAAAAAATAACGAATCTATTTTTTTTTGTTTAAATTGTTCAAGCTTTGGCCAGCAAATAATAATCTGTGAGTCATCAGATGTCCACTTTTTAATTAAATCACTTATTGGTGTTACCCTACAAAAGCTTTCAAAGCCAATGGTTGGGGCGTTTTATTGTGATACAAACATAAGCAAACCATATCATATTAAATTTAACAAATTTTGACACAAACTTTAGCAAAATATATCACACAGTAACAAAACTATTGACACAAACATTAACAAACCACACAAAAGATACAAACATACATACATACACAAAAAAATGATATTAATGACAATGTAAGCAAACAAAATAAGACAAGATATTTATGACATCAATGGCAACTTTATTTATTTCCTTGACATTTGACCCTTGACATTTGACTAATGTTTCAATGTAAGAGTCTAAAAAAAAAAAAAAGAAATATTGAACTAGAAATTAAAAAAAAAACCAAGACAAATAAGTTGACTTAATATCTTTCAAAAATCACTTGGTACATCAGTGTTTCTCGGACCAGTTGAGTCTAACATTATGGGATGGATTGTTCGTGTTCGTTGAAGGCAGTGTGTGGCTTGTATAAGGACATGAGTTTACATTTGAATCCATTTGTAGAAATACGGAGGCCCTGTATGTAGGCCTGAAGTTATATATGATGGATGGCCCTATGGCAAAAGCACTTGTTGGTGGGGGCCCTAAGATGATATGGAAGGGGGGGGGAGGCTCTTTACATGGGAGCCATGCATTCATTTCGACTACCCGTAAGATAGGCTCTGTATAGGGCACATTAGTAATGAGACTAACAGAAGGAACTTTCTACAGAATAAATGACAGGAGAAGGACCCCCGCTAAAACCATGAAGAGCGGGGGGGGGGGGGCATGTTGATTTCATTAATGTATTGCAAAATAAACAAATTAAATAAAATGCCGACTTGACTTGTTTGATAATTCCCTTGACATGAAACCAGTTTTATTCATCAGATGTTCAATAAAAAAACAAACTAAATTTGACACTTCATTTAGTCAAAAAAACCTTTTCAATCCAAACAATATATCCCACCCATATACCTAACCTATCTATTGAACCAACGTCAAACCCATAATGAATACTGAGGCGAGTATATAAAACAAGTTCTACATTCCCCAGCCGACCAACTTGCAGTGGCCACAATGAACACAAGTAATTTTTACACGATGAAAACTGACCGATGGATTAAGACTTGGGCTTATGAAATTTTTCAGTTCAACGAGACATTCCTCAAACTGACTTGACTTAATTCCTTGAACTCTTTGCGGAGCGCACTCTGTGACCTCAAACTACACCAGTTATAAATTTACATGCTGATAATATTGAAAAGATAATATAAATGCAAAAAAAAAAAATAGAATAAAAAAAAAAGATTAAAATTTCAGCATAAGGCTTTAAGCATTTAAAAAGCTGTGAGCCTAAAACTTATTCTAAAAAAACGCAGTGGCTCCGGCACCAGCCAAAACCATTATATTAGGGTATAAGGAACACGGCATATATAAATTTATTTTATTTTTTTAGCATTTTTTTTTTCAGGATTAGGGTTAGGGATAGGGTGTGGAGCAATATCTATGGCTGGTACCCGAAGTAAAAAAAAATACGGGTTCGGTCGGACCGAACCGTAGCCACTGCGTTAAAAAAAAAATCTAACATGACAAAAAGAAATTAGAATAAAACTTTAAAAAAAAAAGTGACATTTAAAATACCATGCCATGACATAGCTTTGTTAAGTTTGTCGTTTGGTTATAAAAACAGTGATGTTAATCTATGTACAAGTCATTATAGTTTTTATGTACATGACACACGTAAGTAATGCAGGGATAGATCTACAAAAATCTGAAAATCAACATATAAAGAGATTCTTGAAGAAACCAGCATTAACTCCCCTCTTCCCATCAAGAGTTCCCTGCCTGTGGCCTGACAAATCCAGTAAACTCTCAACAAAGCTTCCACTTCATACAAAATACAGTGCACACAACTACATGGACTTATCTTTGAACACATGACTGATAATATCATTTGATGAATAAAGACAACCAGCCCAATGGTGATTGTACAATGGACTCCACACAGTGTACAGGATCAGGGCCTGCAGTTCGGTACATAATCAAAGCCAGTCACAAGACACTTGTGCGTAAATCTACTGTTTGTATATCTCTTGAGTGTTTCCTTGCAAGTACATTCATCTTCACACACAGTGTTAGACAAAAAAGGACCCTCCCCCCCATGTTGAACAAAAATGACCCCACCCTCTGTTAACAAAATATCTATTTGTAGACAGGTGGAAGGAAACTCACATAGAGATCGACGAATCACATTCAACGACCAGCACTCCCATCGAGTCAGCCTCAGATGAACAGAGCACCAGGGCCCACGTGTATAATGAGAAGAGGCCCCCCCCCCAATCTAATAAGACATTTTACGTATTTTTATTCTTTCGAGTGGTTATCATGGGGTTTTTCTAAAAAACTGGTTTGCCACAAAGGGCCATAATGATATCAAGACGGTTCTACATAACATGAACTACAGATATACAATATAGTGTTATTCAAGAAAACAAATAGGAGAATATTATCAAGCCATCTGTGTACCAAGCACATGTGGTATCAAAAAAGCAAGACAGTACAGTTTAATAAGGTGAACTTGAACCTAAAAAAAAAAGAGCGCTACATCTAAAAAAAAAAAAAGAGCTGATAATGTGTTTTCATCATATTAAAGGTAAGTTCGAAAAAAGACAAAAAAATCGAGGAGGTAATATCAACAAGAAACAATAGAAGAGTTCATCAACTGACCACCTTGATGCAGGTACCTTCTGTATAGGCACATGTGGAAATGCAAGAGGTCCAAAAAATGTAAAAAAAAAAAAAAAGAGGTGAATTGCACAGGTTTGAGAGCATTATTTATTATAAAATGTGGAGGAAAGAAACAGGAGAGAGTTTTATATCTATATGAGAAGAATTTTATAACATAAACAACTAAATTTACAGGTGATTGTTGAACACTGACTCAATAAAAAATATATATTGAAATATCTGGTCCAGGTGACATGATAGTTTAATCAAAAAATCAAAAGCTAGCTTCTGTTCAATATGGTTGAGCAAGGTATAATTGTTTAAAAAAACATCTTAAGAATAAGTGGTCTAAGTGAGAGGGCTAAGTTCATTTACACCAAACATGCATGATGAGACTAACAAGTAAAAAGTAGCAATTAAAAAAATTTCTTCAATATTTAGTTTTCAAATAAATCTCGTCATGGAATGAACACAGCGACACACAAGAAGAAAGAAGCTTCCGTTTTCAGAAATTATTCGGCATCAGTTTCTCAACATATTTTCCCACGCATGGGAAAAAAAAAGTCACTTCCAGGTCAATACAATTAAACTTTGAAAAATATTCAATACGCTGAACCAAATACGTATTTACACAGAATATTGTACATTTTTGCAAAGCAGCATGAAAAAAAAATTACAAAATAAAATATGTGTATCAATGTATATGGTCCATTTAAATTTAGAAAATAATAAATCAAATTGTAGGGGAAAAAAAAACATCCAGTAATTATTAGAGAAGAGCATTTCCAGGAATGTAAATAAATGGTTTCACATCAACTGAACCATTAAGGCAATGAGGAAAATAAAAGTGAGTGTAAAGAGAGTTGAGGTGTAAGGTAAATTTATTTAAACTAATATTACTATTAAACGCATTGTGTAGATAAATATTTGTATAATAGGCACAAGACATGTAAAGAACACCAACAAAAAAAAAAAGAATAGAATAGAATAATAATAAAAACTAAATTAAATATGGAAACATAAATACGCAGATCCGCAAATAAAAAAATAATTGGTTCTTCGTCATTTTAGCACAGAGCCATAATAAAATTAAAAGTACTGGTAAAACTACTGAACTGTGGCATTTTTATCGCTGAGAAGTGACATAAGTTAACATTAAAATAAAAATGTTCTTACAATAGTGCAAGAGTACACAAAACAACAAAATGAATAATTGATGTCAAAATAACTAACTTAAGCACATTAAAAACAAATACTTAAGCCAAATATAAAAAAAAAAAAAATACTTAAGCCAAATATGTGTTCTTATTTAGCTTTAAAAAAAATTATTTGCAGGTTGATAAGAAACTTAAACACATGTAAAGACAAATCAACTAATGCCTGCAGTAAAAGTTTGATGCTGAATTCAAAACCAAAGAAATCTCTGTTAATTCAGATGTGGTCAAAATATTTTATTTTTGTCCTTTCATGAGAGAGTAATCAATGTCAAAATAAATGACAAGCCATCAATAATTCAATCTTTCTACTGGTAATTTCATTACAACAATCTTTATTGTTGCATGTTTTATGTTTAGTTCTGAATCAGGGAGTGAAACCCAAGACCAGACAGTAGTATACAGCGATTGAATTATCTTCCTTCCTATGTAGGCCAAACATTTTCTTATAAAAAGTGCAACCTGCAAATTTAACTTTCTTTTCTTTAAATCATAATTTTTAATTATTTGTTCCAAGTAAGTCTCATATTTGTAACAATACAGAATTTTACAGCTATTAAAAAGATGTAATAAATGAGTACATATTTCGCTGAGAGCGTTAACAAAAGAGCTATCAGTTGTTTGTTTTTTCCATCCTATTCCAGTCACTCTGAAAATGTTTCTGTTCATCTCTCGGCTTTTGAGTTCATCCAGCCAACTTCAATCATCTTTAATCTCTTCATGGACGGCAAAGAACAATTTCTGAGTTATTTTGGAAAATTTATCTGCAGAAGAAATATGCCAAGGTCAAGAAGATGTAAGCACTAACCAATTTGAATGACTGTTGGTTAAAATCAGGATTAGTTATCTGTCGGCTGAACTACAATGTTTTACCTTGTGTGATCTTGTAATAAAATATGCAGGCAATTCTAGGCATTTAATTAATATAATTTATGCTTAAGCATGTCCCATTTACTTGCTACATAATAACAAAAACAAAATAAGGCGGCTGAACATGTTGAATAAAATTTTAATGCTTCAAATCTATCTAAACTATAAGTACTAAATAGGATATGTATTCAAGAATAACTTACCGAAAGCTACCCTGAATCCCCTAGGTTTCTTCTCCCACATGACGCCAAGCATGTAGATTGGAATACCAGTAGCAATCATGACTAGGCCCATCAAACACTCCTTGGGGCTTGTCGTCAAGGGCGTGATGATCAAAAATACACAGATAATGAAGTAGAAGACAGGGAAGAAAAGGCTCACCTGAGAATCAATGTTGGGGAAAAAAAAAATTAAAACCAGAGATACGTTTCCTTAAACACAGTCACAACAGGTTAAACAAATTAGCAAGCCAAATAAAATTAATTGGTTAAACAAAATACATGCATTTCAAATAAATTGACAATTGTAGGTTAAATAATTATTTTAACAATGGTTGGGTAAACATAAAATATCTATACAGTGTATCGGTAATAAAATTATTTGATTATCAATTCAAATTCATTAAAAAATCACCAGTATTTGTAAGTCAAATGTTAAATTTTCATTCATAACAGATGTTAAGAGCATGTTGATTTAACTGCAGGAAAAAAAGACTTACTCGGATTGGACGGTCTAGATCAGGCCTAGTCACTCGCAGGATCATTAAACCAGTGACAGACATTCCAATGAAAAGTGTTTCTACAAAGCTTGCATAATTGATGAGGACGTAAATGTCATTGGAGGACAACATTATCAGCGATGTCACGCACTGTAGATAAATGTCACAATATTCACAAAATAATAACATACTTATATTAAAATTAAGGTAATTTGATGGAAAATAAAAGAACTTTGAAGTATTCAACTCTTGAAAACTTTAACAAAATCTCCTTGTTTTATGCTGGGTGCAGCAAGGAAGAACAAGTCATTGATATATTTTATTTGTAGTGCTCAAAACAGATACAGAAAATATTTTAATGGCCGCCCATTTCAAATACTTTAGTGAAAACGACAGATAAAGTCTTACATCTTAATAATTGACATACACACAATCCACCCCCAATTTGTGGGATTATTGCAGGCGTGAGAAGAGAGGCTGATAAATATATTGCATCCACGACAACACTACTGGGGGTTTGCCGATGGGGCTTTGGTCTAACAGGACATTAGGTGGCGCAAACAGCAGAATTTAAAAAAAAAAAATTAAATAATATGAGCACAGCGCACAAAAAACTTTAGCCCCGGTGTCAATTGAAGAAAATGACGCAGGGGTGCACATGATTTCACTTGTGTCCAGTGAAAAGATGGTAATGCATTATTCTGAACAAAGATCACATGAATGAATTTCAACACATCTATTTAAGAGTAAATTAGCAGGAAAATTTTAATTAAATTCTCCCGTACATACAGCATAAACAATACACATAAAGAAGATTTTCTTACTCCAAAAAGAAGAGCTGGCAGAGGAGTCATGTGCTTGATGTTTATCGTCGCTAACAAACCAGGTAGATGACCTTGTCGTGCACCAACAAAAAATAACCTGCAAGGAAAAAAAAACATGTAGTTGGGAACTGAAAACACTTGAAAAATCTGTATACAGTTAAAAAATGTCAACCGGGTGGGTGACACAGACCAAACACTTTGCAGGTCAGCATTTATTTCCGATGAAACATTTATAAAATATTTGAACGTGTTGATTAAATATCGCAATACAATGTATTCCACACCAAAAACTCTGGTTAAACCTCAACTAACAGGAATCGTTATTAAAAAAATATTGAATGATTAAAAAAAAATCAAATTAACTTTGGGGTAAGTTTAAAATTTAAGTTAATGTGTTACTGCCCCTTGTGTGATTGGAATTGTAGCTAAGTGGCATAAATTCTCTTCACAGATGTCTGTAATGTATAAACCGGTCAGCTTTATGTAAATGCAGAATTCACAACTTTCATTAATTTTCATAAGCATTCACACAAATTTCTTTGGATAAAGTAAAAAAAAAATGTTTGATTGTAGCACTATGCTCAAAATACATGATGCAATGTCTGACCTAATCATAAAACTTGTTGAGTAATCAATTGTATTATTAATACATTTTAAAAAAGGTTAATTATATATATAAAAAAAGATGTTTCTGAATATTAATTTTCCCTCTTTTTGTTACAAATCCTGTCAAACATACAGCCAATTAGAAGTTTCATTTTTAAAAATATTATGAAGCTCAAATCCAGTTGTACTAATGAGATTATATAAAGGCAAATGTAGCTCACCTAGAAGATGTGAAGATGGCCCCATTTAAAGAACCAAATGTAGAACAGGCCACAAACACTGGCATTATCCAGGACATCACTCCAAGTGTACGATCAGCAAATGTCTGAAGGATAAAAAAAAAAGATTACTATTTCAGTTTATATTCAAGATATCACTGTCGATTAAAATGAGGTTTCAACTCTCAAACGGCATTCTATGAAGTAATCTTCACTTCATCTAATAAGCCACTGGTGGCCCAATGTGGCCCATAGAGCCACATGCAGCTCTTTAGTTAGCTTTGTGTGGCTTCCCCTGAGCCAGTTTTTTTCCTAATATTTAATTACTTTTGTTCAATAAATATTTATGAAAAAATGCCCCCATTTAGCGCAAATGAATAATTCTATAATTTTTTTTTTTAATTTTTAATCTATCATGTGCACAGAACCCAATCACACATTTATTAAATGTACATTTTTAAATATCTAACGTCAGATATGTAAAGTGCACGCAGCCATCACAAGTCGTGATATTATTTTTTAATTTACCACTGCCACGGCATCCGAGGCTAACATTTCCGCTGGAGACATGACAGCGAAGTAGGCCACATTGGCCAGTATGTAGATCACTGTCACAAGTGGGAGTGAGATCCAAATGGCCCTCGGTAAATTTCTGTTGAGAATAATAAATATTTTTTTTTTACTGAATTTAACTTAAATGCATAAACTTTGCATGACATATTGAAAAGAACAGTAAAAATGTAACAATGAGCCTATCAGAATTGAAACCCATACAAGTGTTGATGCCATATTTTATATCATAATATCCAAGCTCATGTGAAACCATGGATGATCTTCTGTAAAAAAAAATCTTATATATATTTTTTACATCATCTAGAGCTGCCTTGTGGTTCTTGTAGCCCGATAAAAAAAATACTCTCTGGGTACATCACCAGGCAAGTGATCAATCAATATTACCAGAAATTTTCTGAAGACTTGGTGCTAAAAAAAATAACAGCTCTAAATTCGGGATGAAGTATAATAATTTGTGCACAACATAACAGTTTATAGGAGAACTTAACAAAACATTTGTGTGCTCTGTTGTAATGTGTGTGCTTGGCTAACTGGTTGCCTTGTGCTGATCAAATTAGTTCAATCTAAACAATACCTGTTTTCTGTTTATATATTAGCCATACATGTATAAGTAAGTTTGCTGATGTTTGTTTCTTGTTCATTTTAGAATATTAAATACATAACCCTGGAAATTTTACTGGCACTATGTCTGATTCCCTTATTTTAAGTCAACTCATCCCCCAATTTTGTTCAGTTCTCATTTGTTATCACTTGATCTCAAGGCATACGCTGAAACTTTGTTTATCGACAGCTTGAGAACTTATTAATGTCAGAAATTTCCAGCACGTGAAATATGTAGATTAGTTTGTTTTTGATTAATCAAGCCGATACTATCTAATCAGTAAGTCATACTGAATGATCGTTTTTTTTTCATTTCTTTAGTCATGCATCACAAGCAAAACATTTTAATAAAAAACCAAACTATTTCCAGATAACTATAGATAACTAACTTGTATGGATCTTTCATCTCCTCAGTAACAAAATTCAAATAGTTCCTGTGCAGCACAAAAAAAAAATGTACAAATCAATAAATGAGGTAAATTGGTGTATCGCAAATTAAAGTTTTATTTAATTATACAGTCGTTAACAGCCATTAACGTTTATCTGAAAACAAAACTCAAGGTAAAAAAATGTCATGTTAAAACTTATTCTGTGCTTTAATTCTTTTTATTTTATCCAACAAATTAGGCTCCATAATCCAAAGCATTATTCCTCACCATCCTGAGTAAGAAAATAAACCAGAGTAAAATGCTAAGGCGATTTTTCCAGGTTCTTGTGTTGATCCTTCAAACGGAGCTTCAAAATTTTCAGTTGATCCTGCAATGGAGATTAAAATAACATTCTGAGAAAGAATTTCAAAAACAATAAACTAGTGAAAATAATTAATGGATTCACCTGCATGGGTTACAAATAAATGTTGTCATTTGATTTTTGTAATATTTAAATTAATTCAAATTGTTTAATTTAAAAATGCATTTAGGTTTTAACATATTATATAAAAGATAAAATTTCAAATTTAATGAAAGCTCCACTAACCCATGGCCAGTTTGACGATACCCGTGATGATGATAATGACCAGAGCTAAAATCTTGGTGAAGGTGAAAATGTCCTGCACCCTAGTGGCCCATTTAACATTGCAGCAGTTGATAAAGGTCAATATGGCTGTAAATAATAAAAAAAATTAAAACATAGAAGATCAACGTGAATGTTTATGTATAGTGAAAACATTTTTTTTTTACAATTAAAAAAAAAAGCTATACAATATTACTGATGCTTTAAAATCAATGTGGTTTCTAGTATTAAAAGCATGTTGTAGGAGTAATGAAAAACATCAGCATCTAGGCCATTGTACATTGAACTATTAAGTGTAAGAAAAAAGTTTAAAGGGCTATATAATAATAGTTTGGCCCATAAAATGGAAACCATACTAGAACATATGAATTTATTTCTGTGCAGTTTTACATTTTTTCAGCCCTTCCATCATCTAAACCCTCTCTTATATGTTGGGATTTTTACTTGAAGGGGCCCTTTAGCAGTGGGGCCTCTAGACAAAAATTGCCTATCCACTATAAAGCCCTCACCACACAAGATATTCACTAAATAAGATTAAGTTGATTCAAATAAATTTACCATTGGTTAGATTTATCTAAGATTACTACATTAGTAACATATTTCACAATCATCAAAATAGAAAACTATTACAACATGTGTGCCAATTGGCAGACACATGCATTAGAAGCCTCAATGCCATGCACAGTTAGCTTTTTTTTATTTCTAGCTGTGAAGCAGATTAATTAGATTGACTTTGCTCTTTTTCTGCTGAAGCTTCGGTACATTGACCAACTGGAGCAGGAAAATAAAAAGACTTGCCAACTTGTATTAAGTGGTGCTGTGAGAGCAAGTTAATCAGATTAAATAAACTCTTAGGCCATACTTACTCAAACTGTTCAGATGGCATGTGAGGTAGAATGCTCACAATCAGTATATACAGAGATTCCTATTTTTACTAGGTCAGTTTAAACATTTTTTCTTTTACAAGTAAAAAAAAAAAATTCTTCAGAATAAGAAATGCTATATCAGACGGTAAGCGACCCATAAATTTAAGTCTCCATTATGCTGCCTACGTTTCCCTAACCCCCAGCTCAATTCAATAATGCTAACATTTTATTTTCATGTTTTTTTAATGTAAACACTCCTTCCATCTTGTCTTGGTGCAGCCTTTCTGTACAATTTCAAAAAAAAAAATTTCCCAACAAAGTACTTCATACTAAATCCATATTTTTTTTTTGTGTCAGTTACAAAAAAAAATAATAACAGAACATTCACCAAAAAAAAATAGTGCCGTTTTTCTTTCTGATTTAAAAATTCGTAGCTTATTTTTAGCTATTTGTATGACAGGACAAAATGTGTGGCTTATTTCTCTGGGCTTGTTTGTTTTTCTTTACAGCAGGTAGAACTCTTGGCTTAGACAATACAGCAAAGTGCGTCCGGCATATTTTTTATCTTTTCAGTGAAGCTCTCTGTTTCAAATGAAACATATATAAATGCCAAGACAGCTGAGAAGTATGGTCTAACTAAAATATAAAACACATGCTGGCTGCAATTGACAAACTAAAGCAAAGGTCTCATGACATCTAAACATTGACAAACTTTGCATCTATGCATAAAATTTTAATTAAGAGAACTAAATGCCACAATAAGTAAAAGGTTCATGGCTTATATACTGTTTATTTCAATTTAATATATGTAGGCGTATTAGTGGAAACCCTGCAATATCTTAGAAAATTGTATTGTATACAACTTTTTATACACCATTTTTTAATTAATAACTCCTTTAAAAATATGAGAGGTAATAGATATACAAATATATATTATATATATATATATAAAACTTGACTACAGATTAGATCCAATGTTCTGCAGTGGAATGAAATGGATATCATATGAAGTATAGAACAGATAAAAAAAATTAGATGCAAATCGCTTATAGTGCACTTTATTCAATAAGCCTAATCAACAAAGACACTTTTTACTAGAAATTAATGGGGAAAAAAAGTTAAATTGATGGGCAGATTCAACAATATTTTGCAATCTGCATATCTTTTTAAGAAGCCAAAATGTTTCTATCACAAGCACACACACATATTTCTTTTTTTTTAATGTAAATATTTTGTTTAAAGGTGATTGGTCATAAAAATTAACTGTCTAGGCTTAAAGCTCCACTTGACAGGCAAAATATTATTTTAGATAAAATAAACTAACAGTGCTGAAAATAACAGTATTTTTTTTAATTCAATAAACAGCAGACAACAGCTTGAGGCCCCCCCCACACACACACACAATACATAATTTTCGGTGCAATGAACCGGTTTGATAAAGTGATATTTGTCAGTCTGCCCCCCGTACACACAGAACAGAAAGCCCTGAGCAAAAAAGGCCTAAACTAAACGCAACAACAACAACGCCTGTTTATAATACAGAAAAACAATCAGCTACAGACGATTTGTGTGCACACATTTATTAAAACTAGGATCGGCCAACAATAATGATGGGTAAACAAAAATGTGCGGGCGGGAGGGGGGGGGCACACAGGGAAAAAAAACAGGCTGTGAAAGAGGACGGGGCGAGGGGGTGGGGGGTAGAGAAATGATTAATTTGAAGTAGAAGATAATGGCCTTTGTTATTAAAGAGGAGTTAACTATTAATACAAAATTGTGTTGGGAGCTAAGAAGGGGAAGTAAGAAATAATGAAGACGGTTTAGGCGACCGGAGTTATGCTTGCCGAGGTGAGCACAACGTAATAACACAAGTAATTGACAGTTTTGAAAAAAAAAAAAAACATTTCTCAGCTCTTTAATCGCATTACTTACGCAGAGGTTCTCACGGCGGTACAATCAAGGAGGGCCCGCACCCCCACCTTCCCCCCCCCTTTCTTATAGGTGCCATACACTATGTCTTCGAAATACACTAGCTCCACATGACTACAGACAGAACCGTCCGAATGGATGGGTAGGTAGGCTAGCCGCGGTTGCCTATAGCCCCCATCCTACTCAGGGTACCCATCTCGGGACTTTTGTGATTTGTTCTCAGTCACAAATGAAAGGCGATTAAAGCACTGGTCAGGACCCTCCCTACCCCCGGGGGGATAAAAATGATTTCACGCTTTTTGGTGTCGTCATGGGGGGGGGGGAGTTAAGATATCAAAGACTATTAGGAGGCCCCCCCCCCAGTATTGGGAGGGACACCAACTTAAGATTGTCCAGTTGTCCTCAAATGTACCATTGCCAGCCAAAAGTCCCACTAAATAAACGTTAACAGTGGCTATCGACAACAGATACAGGGATATATCTGTGTGTTGATGTATGCCTACGAGTGGTGGTAAAGTTGGCAGCGATTTATAAAAAAAAAAGAAACTCATAAAAAAAAAAAAAATCAAAGATGTATTTAGAATAATGTCACATCTACCATTTGAGGAAAGTCTCCCACACTTTAAGGAACGGTATCCGGACAAAACCTCCAGCGGACAAAACCTCCAGCGGACAAAACCTCCAGCGGACAAAACCTCCAGCGGACAAAACCTCCAGCGGACAAAACCTCCAGCGGACAAAACCTCCAGCGGACAAAACCCCTAATCTACTATTCGCCCTCCTCCCCTCCACCCCCTATTTTTATTTTAAAATGTAATATTTAATACCTGAATTATTTTTGTTCAAAGTACCCCAAATAAGCTGCATTGGCCCGTCGAGCAACAGTGGTCAAATATCAATCTCTTGTTAACTTTGCATCAACAGGCAGCGCAGCTTATCAGATAAAAGAAACAAAAAGTAACGGTTTTGTCCTGCACTCCTTATGAACATGTCTCACCCCCTGCCACCCCCCAATCTTGGGTCTAAAAGTAAATTCCATTGGGAGCCCTGCTCTCCACCACGCTCTGTAGTCAAAGAATCTTTAAGTGCAGAGGTGGCGGGGCGTTTGACCCCATGACCTTAACATATACATCACCGTCTTTACCCAACTTTTTATAGAACTGTGTAAGACAATCTTTCGTGCTTTCATGACCCCCCCCCCCACCCCTTTTCCTTTTTTCCCACAGAATTTCACCTTCCACCCAATTAGTAGTACGCCGCCATTCTGAAACCCCGGTTCCCTTTGATCCTCTGCTCATTAAGGCTCGGTGAAAGTTGGCTGCTACACACACACACACACACACACATACACACGCACGGCGGAGTTTCACAACTTGCTGCCAACTGTTCGCTCCACCTGGATGGAGTTCACAGCACGTCAAGTGTGAAAACTCCCCACACATTAGTTCCTCCGTAGTAAGTACAACAGTCTTGTAGTGTTTTTTTTTGGTCCCGGGGATGGAAAATTTAACAACGAACATTCATCAGCCGCAACACCCTCACACCCCCCCCCCCAACACCATCTAGGTCGCCTCATGTACCCTTTGAGCCGCGTGCTGCATTTCGTTTTGAGTCTAGAACGGTTGCCAGTTAAGTTTTTTTTTTGTCTATTATTTCATATATCTTATATCTTGTCAAAAGACAGCAGAACCGTTTTAGGGTAATAAATAACACGGGGGAGGGGGTGCATTTTTTTAAATTGGTTCCAATATAAAAGGGCGCTTCGTGGTTCAAAAGGTTATAGGTCACTGATCAGTAGCATCCTTATGTAAAGTGCTGCATACAGTTCACGCTGATGGGCTGACGGGACTTAGTAATTATAGCCCAAAGCAGTGCGGTTAACCTGCACTCATCTTTATTCAGATCATGCTTAGGAATCGCAAGACGAAAACAGCAAACGGGAGGCCGTTTGATTACGTGAGAAACTCGGCTTTTTGTGAAGGGGATTTATCAGTTACAACAAAGCAAACACAGTGTGAGCCGTGTATTGAACAGTGCGTACGTGTGACCGTATCTCGGTGATCAATACCGACAGCAGGTGGCTGCCCGTCTCCAGTACAGCATGCGTCCCGTGCATCAACCATCAAATTTAAAAAAAATGAAAAAGAAAACAGCTTAATAAATTAGGTCTTCGACTTCGAACTTTATTAAGTGCGTACAGTATTCAATCGGTGATAAGTTTTTGCCAGATAGATTTGGGGCCGCAAAAAGCACGGAGCATGCGGTCTGAGCATAACGATGGGCCTAGGGCGAGTATCATGCCTGGAAAAGTAAAGTTCCCTTAAACCCCATTCGGGGCAGATGAAGTGTAGAATTCACCTGCTTCTGTAGCCACGGTGTATTAAGAGATTGTGTTGTTAACACAACGCCCAGCCGCCTTTTACCTCCACAACTAAATTCAGGAAAATTTCCCCATTGGTTCACACCGAGTATCGAACCCGGGACTCTCAGGTCGACAGTCGAGCGCGCCTCATCGATAGGCCATCTGTCCTTTGAGTTTAGTTACAGTTAAGTAAAAAAAAAAAAAAACCGCCCCTCCCCCACTGACACAAGGCCTGAGGCGGTCAGCCCACTCCAGTTTCCAGTTTAGCCACGCCGAATTTGCTTACAGTGATGAGGACAGTCTTACAGGTCGTCGATCTAGACCTATGGCATGCGAGCCACAGTTGGCACGCAGAGCCTCACCAGTCGGCACGCGGCTAAAATATCATTTCCTTTCATTTGAATGAGTGTTGTTATGTTGTTATAAATAAGTGGTATTTTTTTTTGGGTGGGGGGGGGTGAATTTTGGGCACGCGGCCCCAAAAATGTTCACCACCAGTGACCTGGACGTTTTAAGTTGGGCCGTACCAGGCGTGTACATAATGGACCATGAATTAGATGTAAACGTCGTAGATGTAAACGAGCTAAGAGGAGTAGAGTTCGGGGTCGGGATAAACCGCCTGACGGGCCGGATTTGGCCCGCGGGCTGTATTTTGCCCCCCTACAGCAGGGAAAGCTGATAACCGTGGCGCACGTATGCACAAACTTTTGAGGCTGTAAAATGTGTTCTGTTGTGCGCTTTAATTACGGACCTATTTGTGGGCGCATGGTCGCCAAATGTAGAAAAACCGACAATGAATAACACGAAAATGGGTAAAGTTGGGGTGAGTGGGGGGGGGTCAACTATTACGTAAAGGTGTACAACATACACATATACGCACAAACACATACAAACGGTTTTCGATCATGAATATATTA
>JAGDYQ010000060.1:1055476-1074759 GCA_021962125.1 Bulinus truncatus
GGGGGCTCCTTAATTACAATGCCAGCCCTGGGGGAGGGGGGACATGGGGGCTGAACAAATGAGTGTGATTGATGTTCCCGTAATGATTTAAAGTGCAATCTCTTAATAAATCCTATAAACCACTAATGGGAAGGTTTTTTTTTGTAACGCCCTTCTTTCATCCCTCCCATATTCAATAGTGTACTAGCCATGAAGGGAACACACTACGGGAGATATAGCGAGAGACTTTCACCATAGCCTGAGGTGTCGAACCAGAAAGCTTCAGGTCAACAGGCAAGATCGTTACCACGCGACCATCCGCCCCCCCCCCCCCCCAAGAACAAATGAGTGACACAAGCCAATCATGCTGATAATGAAGGTAAAAAGATATTTCAATACGATAAATCAGGGTTTTCCCAAAGTGTTGTATGCGTTCCCCTAGGGATACGAGAGTATTATGGTTGGGGGGGGGGGGGGGTAAGTGAGGTCCACGCAGCAACAGTGTGGAACCATCGTGTAAATGTGCACGCGGATCAATACAATAAAAACAAAGATACAGTGATGGGACAAGAGCTGTAATAACAACATGAAACAAAGAGTGAAACAACCCGTTGCTGGAATTCAGAATGAAACTACACAAATCTAACTACACAAATCTAACTACACAAATCTAACTACACAAATCTAACTACACAAATTTAACTACACAAATCTAACTACACAAATCTAACTACACAAATCTAACTACACAAATCTAACTACACAAATCTAACTACACAAATCTAACTACACAAATGTAACTACTAGGGCTGCTGATTAAACTGCGTTAATTTGCGATTAACGCGTCAAAAAAAAATTTGCGATTAAAATTTTTAACTGCAACACCTAAATGCGTTAATTTGACCAAAATGCTGAAAGTTCACCAAATCGATAAATAACGGAATTTCACGCAACAATTTGAAGTTAAAGTCCGTCCACATATTAAGTAGATCTACCACCCCCACCCTGTCATAATTTCCACACACCCTCACCCCTAGGTACGTCGACAAAAGCCCCAATCGTAACATGAAATGAAGATGTTTTGTTATATAGCCCTTTGACAAGTGAACCTCCTGGTCCCTTCCCGGTCGATATAAAAAGAAAAGAGTTTCATTCACTAGTTTACATTATATACTGTAGTGTATTTGTGGAGGTACTGTAGTGTACTGGTGGAAGTACTGTAGTGTATTGGTGGAGGTACTGTAGTGTACTGGTGGAGGTAAAAGAACGACAAGTGTTTTGTGAACTCTGTTATAATTAGGTCAAAATAACGAGATGTTAGAAATTTTGTATCACCATTTTTTTGCGCCCAATTTTTTATCGCATTTGAAAATACAGTGTCTTGCATCAGCTGCACTAACAGTATCATGACACTCGAAATCAATGTCTCGACATAATCTAGACCAGTGATGCTAAATCTTTTTTGTTACTGTGGGCCATTATTGTCAGCCAAAAACATTTGGAGGGCCAAAAAAAAAATGTTATATATTTATGTATATAATGAGATGTTATTTTTTTAAACTTGTAGGGGGGAGGGGCAAAAAGTTATCCTAAAGGGCCAAATTTGGCCCGCGGGCCAGTATTTTAGCATCATTGGTCTAGACCAGTGCTTCTCAAAGTGGTGAAAAATTATAAGTTTAAGCAATCTAAATCAAAAAAAAAAATAGGGGGGGGGGGCGCGACATATTGATTGGCGTTCCAAGGGGGCCGTGACTTCAAAAAGTTTGAGAAGCACTGGTCTAGACTATGCTATGCAAACATCAGTACACTAGACAGTGTATGTATTTTTCAGAATTATTGTGATACTGAGCTAAATTTAATATTTTATATTAATTAACGTTCTGAAACTAGCGGTGTCGATATGATGGAAAGAAAGGCATATTTTCGTTTGTGCTTTGTATATAGCAATAAAAACATCAATAGATTTTTCTCTAAGAGTTAGACCGGAAAACACTCTGATACAACTGTTGCTTTAACCAAAATGAAACGAAAGAAAAAAATTTTAATGTTGACACACGATAAAACAACAGAAGATCAAAAATGAAAGCCGACCTATCAAAATTTTGCTTTGAACGTTTGAAACGGTAACATTAAAGAGTGTCATTTTACAAGATACTTTTTTTATTAATTTAACTGACAGACAGATAAAAAAATAAAATTTTCTTTTCTGTTGTTCACTGAAACATTGAACAAATAGTTGATAGTATGAAAGTGAATGAATGAAAGAATATAAGAGTATCATTTATTGACATTTCTTCAAAAGAAGATCAAAAGTAAATTTGTCCTTCAACTCGGTGACTGTGGTTGTCATTTCTAACGCGTGCTCCTAGTTTGAAACAATGTAACCGGTGTCAACATGTTTTTGGGACATCTTTAAGTGGAGAGAGAGAGTGTGTTAAAAATGTGACTTGGTAGGGAAAAGGGGGGGTTGAGATATAAATGACGTGTGTATTTTTTTTTTTTTGGAATGGGAAATGGATGGTAGGGTAAAACAGACTCACGTGTGGGCGAAGTGAAGCAAAATATGAAAGGGAGGGAGGGAAGAGGGGTTGACATACTTCATTAGTTCGGAAACTATGGTACGAAAAAAAGGTTAGACATTGTTGTTAAATAAAAAGAAAACAATTCGCATCATTGACGTGATTGATACATGTCCATAAACTGGTCTCAATAACTAATTCAATAGACATATATGCTAATGCTTAATAAATATGTTATAATTCATTAAACCTCTTTCGTAAATTAAAATGACTTGTTTATTATGCCAATGTTATGCTTTGAAATTATGCCATATTAGTTTGAATACAAACAATTGTATTATATTGTGTCGATTAAAATGTGCGTTAATTTGCGATTAAAATTTTTAATCATGCGTTAATTTCGATCAATTTTTTTAATCGAACAGCAGCTCTAGTAACTACCAAATCTGAATATTGTTACATAAAGAATCTATGTAAACAAACAAGATGTCCGCTAATCTGAGTTGCCGACGAAAGGGTAAATATATGAAAGGGTAAATATATTTTATTTTTTTTTCCTTATTTACAGACCGAAAACCGAAAAGGTGGGGTGGCTGGTTTACTCTCTGGTAGCGAGCTCGACCTTTAATGCTGCGGGTTACGGGTTCGAGTCCCCCAGGCACCTACACATGTCTCCCGTGGTGCCTCGATTGCCATTGCATTCTAGGCTATGGTGGGTTTGAAAAAAGGACAGTTTATAAACCGCGCGTTAGTGGTTTAAAGACTGTAAGTAAGAAATATACAACTAATCCTTTCAGGGACTTGTAAAAAGTAAAACTAAAATGTCTGTAAATGGGTAACGAGTCGCCTATGTTTGAGAACTATCGAGCAACCCTATCCCTAGCTGCGCCTATGTCAGCTACCCTATCCCTAGCTGCGCCTATGTCAGCTACCCTATACCTAGCTGCGCCTATGTCAGCTACTCTATCCCTAGCTGCACCTATGTCAGCTACCCTATCCCTAGCTGCGCCTATGTCAGCTACCCTATCCCTAGCTGCGCCTATGTGAGCTACCCCATCCCTAGCTGCGCCTATGTGAGCTACCCCATCCCTAGCTGCACCTATGTGAGCTAACCTATTCCTAACTGCACCTATATGAGCTACTCCATCCCTAGCTGCGCCTATGTGAGCTACCCCATCCCTAGCTGCGCCTATGTGAGCTACCCCATCCCTAGCTGCACCTATGTGAGCTACCCCATCCCTAGCTGCACCTATGTGAGCTACCTTTCAGTTAAATTTGAAAAAAAGAAAACGTTGAGATGCTTATTTTTACCTGGGCTAGTGACATCATCAAAGGGTAACGTAGGACAATCCAGGTCACGTTCTCTGAACAAGGCGGTGTGGTCAGTGAACCGTCGTATGTCCAGTAGTCCCATAGTGCTGGGTCTGTGGGTCAAAAACAGTTTGAGTTAAATAATTGAAAGGCCAGATCTGGCAGTGGATAATGTCCAAGAGGTGAGACAAAGATAGTATAGAGCGAGAGACGGAAAGACGTATGAGAGACAGACTGAAGGATTAACTGTGACAGGCTGACTGTAAGAAATTCTATGCCTTCACAGACATGCAAACTTACTGACAGAAAGATATATTAGCAGTCTACATCAGTAAAAACTGACAGACTGACACTAAGAGATATAGGCTGACTGACAGACATTTTACACCTGTCATACAGACTGACTGACAGATAGACTGATTGAGAACTATTCTAACTGTCTGACAGATAAACATACATAGATGTAGATTTTCACTTGGCGGATTCATATATGTTTATTTATTATGAAACTAATCAATAAAACTTCTATACTACAATGCAAACAGATATCCCAATTGTACTATGTACTAAACATAGAAGACACTGACCTATGACCTCGTGCTACAGGACCTGTACTCACCTGGTAAAAATGTAGATGGGTTGAAAGGTCCCGACAGCGTCTTCTGTCGACCCTGTAAAGGTCAAATAGTAAAGGTTGTGGGGGTCTCACATACTAACAAACCCATGTCTCACCTAGCTGATTAATCTTTTATAAGCTCTTGATAATAATATAAATAAAAGCGATTTGGGTTTTGCGTTAAATCGAAAGTAAAGAATTAATACAACAGTATTCCAGCTTAAAATACAATCATGAAAAAAATCGGATCTGCCCGAAACCAAAAAATAACCTAGCCTACCAATCAAGCCTAAGGGGATATAACTCTATGCAAAGATTTTGCAGGGTACAGCTAGTAACATAACATAAAATAGGTAATGTACATTTAGTAACAAGGAGAAAGCAAGTCAACAATTCAGTGTACTTATTTCATTAAAAAAATGTAATGGCGTTAGATTAAAGTAACGAGAACAAATATTATGTCTATTATAGCGGTTCACAAATTGTGAGTCATCAACTGGTGGGTCGCAAGACGATTAGAATTAAGACGCCATAACTGTTGATAATCGCTTAATCAAGAATGTAAGGGGTGCGAGGGATACGGGCCGCACCGCGTGACACAAACAAAGGGGTGACACAAACCATAGTGACGCCACTGTAAGGGGCTACAACCAGATCTTTACCTTTTTTTGTTTTCTTTCTTCCCAAGAGTGTCGCGGAAGTCAATCATGTTTCTTAGTGTATCACAGAAGTTTTGAGAACTGCTGATCTACAATAGGTCTGTGCAGTGCTATTTTTTTTTTTGTAAAACTCAATTTTCGTGAATTATCTCCCTTTCACTCTACCGATTCATAAAAGACAAAAATTTAGGCATTTTGTAAAAAAAAATAGGTGCCGGTACTCAGTGATGGATTGCCTAATTTTTAAACTACCAGTTCGAAGTTTCGCATTTTATATTTTAATTCTTATTGCCCCGCAATTTTAAAATAATTCAATTTTAACAAATTAAAAATATATTAAATTAATAATAAACGTTAAGATGCAAGAAAAGTGATATTTTTTACCCCACACTGAAAAAGGTGCCGTACTGTCTCATAAAAAAACAACGGGTTTATGTCGATACAACATTAAATGGCTAAATTTTTGTCTTTTAAGAATCGGTAGAGTGAAAGGGAGATAATTCATGAAAATTGAGTTTTTTTTGTATTATCTCCCCTATTAGCCTACCTTGTACAGCACATCCTCCAATGCATCCGCAACAATTCTCAAACCGTTGTGTTCTCTGCCAATCTGTGGTAAGTAACACACACATACATACGATATATGTATATAAATATATACACTGTATTTATAATTTAAGAAATTCAATAGTATAGTGCTTTGAAAAGAACAAAGATATCACTAAGGCGAACATAATAAATGTCAATTTTAAAAAGAAAAAAGATTGTATGTATTATTTAACACAAATAAAAGTAAACTCGATGTGTCTGAATCGTTCAAGTGAAAGAACCGTCCTTATGGATAGGCCAAATAGGGTTGTGCGCCCGACATAGGACGCCGTTAAATTTGTTTTGCACTTATCAGATTGGTAAGAGGGCGCCAAAAATGTTACTCGCACAGGGCGCCGTTAATTGATAGCTACGGCTCTGGCGGCAATAATGTTTGTTAAAGTCAATGCTAAGTCTATTATTTTTTTAGTCTGACCACCCCCCCCCTTTTCCCTTAATCTCTGGATGCCTCGGTCCAAGAATGGCTCTGCATCTGTTGGGCATCATTGGTCTATTTCGATCAGTCCATAAGATTCATACTGACCAAACCACTGAAGTACACTGTTTAACTTAATGTACATTATAGCTTTCATGTGAATGTATTGATCGATATGATAACGTAACCGTGTTGCTCTCCTCTCCCCCCCCCCACCCCACCCTCAGGCAGAGATTTCGGATATATTTGTGGACGCTATGAATAAAGTGCCTGACGGATCCTTCTATGCACCACATTATATTGATATCAATATCGGAAGCCCCCCCTCCCCCTTTTTAGTAGTTGTGAGGAAGGGGGGGATGGACAGTGACCTAGTTTGTCCATCTATAATAACAGCTGTGACAAGCATTTTTTTTTTAAGTCTGCGGTTAACCCTTGAAAGTGACCAGTTGCTAGAAAACTGAAATTTGAGTGAAAAGATTATAAAAAAAATTGCCGGTTCAATGGAGCTAAAGTGTTCAACCAGCTCTTGTAACTTGACCACCCACTGGCCAACTTGACCACCCACTGGCCAACTTGACCATCCACTGGCCAACTTGACCACCCACTGGCCAACTTGACCACCCACTGGCCAACTCGACCACCCACTGGCCTAGTTACCTGTCCAAACATGGCCACTATGGCGATACCGTGCCTGCCTCCGACAGCCTCCTCAATGCTGTTGTACAGCCTGGAGTTCCAGTGGACAAACTGAATCTGTTAAAGAAAAAGTAAACTATAGACTTAACACTATAAACACAAATTGATAAAATTTGTGTTTCACTTGTCTGGAAGTGAGTTTTTTTTGACAACTAACAAATAATTAAAATGTGCAGTAACAAAGAATTGACGATATTAAAAGTGACCTAGATTTTATCTGAAGATTAAAAAAAATAATAATTATTATATTGGGATGAGTTTGCAGGACCGTTCCTCTGGATAAGCATACAGCAAGACCGCCTATGGCCCTCCCTTTATTATTAAAAGGACCCCTTGACGAAACTTTCATTTGGCCTGCCACATGGAATGGTAATCTGTGCGATTTTTTCGGGGGTTATCAAGATAAATTTACCTTTGTGCGTTGTAAGAGAACCGGGGGTGGGGGTCCAAGTCTGCAAAGATTATCTGGGGCTTCATATTTGTAAGCAGCTGCATGACCAGCGTTTAGTCTTGGGCCCTCGGTGTAACTATCCTAGGGCTCGTGAGCTAATTTTCCATGCCCCCCCCCCAAATGTATATTTGTTAAAAGCCCACGAATATACCTTTGCCTTTGCCAACCCCCTCCCCTAAAAAAAAAATCCTCATACGAACGGCCCTAATGTAGGTAACAGGCCAGCTCACAATTTAAAAAGATTTAAAAACATTGTCTATATAATAGCATACTAGTCTACTGTATAACAAGGATTCCCACATTGTGTTCATCAGGAACCACACGTGAAATTAGATATACTTATATAGAAAAAAAAATATTTTAATAGTAATACTTTCTGATTCGGGAACTGAACGCCACAGACTATAGGGCTCTTCCTGACCTTTCCGGGACTCAGGGGCCGATGAAGCAAAAGTAGGGACGTGTTCAGGGTCTAAACTAGGACTTCTGGTCACATTACACACACACACACACATACACACACACACACACATATATATATATATATATATATATATATATATATGTGTGTGTGTGTGTGTGTGTGTAGAGCTTAAGTATTGGGTAAGTCAATGGGAGTCTTAGAATAGATGAGATATTGATCATTTGTATGACTTGGACCATGAGATTATGATGCCAAGTGGGGTACTGGAACCATGAGAGTATGCCCAGTGGGGTACTGGGACCATGAGAGTTTGAGGCCTAGTGGGGGTACTCGCCTCCATGGGGAAAGCCTTGTGGTTGACAAGGTGTTCGGATCCTCTGTCGCAGTCTTTACCCCAGTGGAACCTGATCTCAGACAAATCATACTCGGCGCTGTCTGGCAGTGGGCCCCCGTATAGAACTGAAACAAATAAACAACCGTGAGAGGGCGTAATACATAGGGACAGCAACACAAGAAAGTATTTTGGCATCGATTGGAGAAATACTTCCGTTCAGAAATACTAGGCAGAATACAAATGTAAGGTATGAAGTGCTAAACACATGTTTAGGGATTAAGGTAGGGTATTAAGTGCTAATTACAAGTTTAGGGAATAAGGTAGGGTATGAAGTGCTAAACACATGTTTAGGGATTAAGATATTATATGAAGTGTTAAACACATGTTAAGTGATTAAGGTACTATATAAGGTGCTAAACACATGTTTAGTGATTAAGGTACTATATAAGGTACTAAACACATGTTTACGGAATAAGGTAGTGTGTGTTTGAAATGTAAATTATGTCTGCGCACGGCACATAAATTGGCTTTATACATACTGAGGTAGTGATTGTGTGGCATATGAGCGGCACAATTTCATCTCTTTCATCATGTGGCGCTACTTTCACCACCGCTGTGTTCGAGCTACAAATAGCGCAGCCTAGTTTACACTTGGCAAATCATTTCATTAACACATGTGTTTAAATTTAATCCATCTTTTAACTAGATCCTTAAATGTTGTTGAGGTAAAATTAGTCAGAGCATCACATCACAGGAAGAGAACACACTTTATTAAGTGGGGGGGGGGGCGGACTCATAATTAGTCAGAGCATCACACATAGAGAACACATAGAGAACACATAGAGAAGACATAGAGAACACATAGAGAACACACACATAGAGAACACATAGAGAACACATAGAGAAACATAGAGAACACACACATAGAGAACACATAGAGAACACATAGAGAACACACACATAGAGAACACATAGAGAACACATAGAGAACACATAGAGAACACACACATAGAGAACACATAGAGAACACATAGAGAACACATACAGAACACATAGAGAACACATAGAGAAGACATAGAGAACACATAGAGAACACACACATAGAGAACACATAGAGAACACATAGAGAACACATAGAGAACACATAGAGAACACACACATAGAGAACACATAGAGAAAACATAGAGAACACATACAGAACACATAGAGAACACATAGAGAAGACATAGAGAACACATAGAGAACACACACATAGAGAACACATACAGAATACATAGAGAAACATAGAGAACACACACATAGAGAACACATAGAGAACACATAGAGAACACATAGAGAACACACACATAGAGAACACATAGAGAACACATAGAGAACACATAGAGAACACACACATAGAGAACACATAGAGAACACATAGAGAACACATAGAGAACACATAGAGAACACACACATAGAGAACACATAGAGAACACACACATAGAGAACACACACATAGAGAACACATAGAGAACACTTAGAGAACACATAGAGAACACATAGAGAACACATAGTCTACTAAATAAGGGGTGGGCTAATAATCGGGGATTGTCTTTGGTACAATGTAGTCGGCATTATGTCCAGATTTTGTTGTGTGTCCGTTAATCCCAAAATGAGTTTTATAAAGTTTAGCTGTTTATCTTTGGTTCTGCTTAATAATAATAATAATGTGTTGTGTACTACTGTCGTTAGATTCCTATATATGAAGTGTCTACCTTAGGGTTTGTGTGTGTCTGTGTGTGTTGAGGGGGGGTGGGGGGTTTATGGATGTTTCGGGGGGGGGGCTCTTAGCATTATCACAAGGGGGGGGGGGCTTTTTGCAGTGGGGTCCCTATTCAGTCAGCTAGGCTGCCTATCCATAAGAACGACTCCTGCTTATAAGAATGCCTCCTCCCCCCTACATTCAGTCTGTGTTTATCCATGTATTAAAAATACGCGTTGCAGTCACGTTGTGTTTAAGAAATTCGTTCTAGCTATCAGCCAAAATGCAGTGGATCTCAAATTGTGAGTCACGGTCTGACTTTTAGTGTGGGTCGTTGAAAGATGAAATAATTGCCTATAATTAATTGTAGCTTAACTTCATTGTAATACTTTTTTTTTCTTTTTTTAGTCCGACGCGAACGACAAAGATTTGAGATCCACTAAGCTAACGCGTGAGTGCGTTTAGGAATGTAATGAACTGCAATGAATTTTACATGAGTTTAGCCTATTATTACTTTTAACAACGTTACCTTCGCATTAGGTATAACTAGAATACCTAAGTAATGACATAAATAATCACCTAACATATAAATGGATAATAAAAAAAAAATTATAGTAATGAAAACATCTTTACTTCTGTCAATAAGTAGTTTTAAAACGACAGATGACGTCATATGTAAAAGATGCTATTTGAAAACAGTGGCAATTATCCTAACAATGGTGGTGGATGGGGGGAGGGAAAAAAAATAAAGTATCGATTACTTTGTTTCCAACATAACAAGACAGCGGTTGCCATGACAATGGAATCAAGCAAGAGATTTAACGGCGCATTGTGCAATTCATTGATTCGATTCACCCACTCCTACCCCTACCTTAGTCCTGTCAACACACAGTAGCTATGGATAAATGTCTAGGACTAAAGCTGTGACTCGTATAAAATGGCTGCCGGTATTGTTGAAAACGTTGTCGTAGCTACCTCTGTCAAATCTCTTGGGCCCCTAATAATCTTTGTACACTGGAGCCTTCTCTGACCACGCCACTGGGGGGGGGGGGCGATGATATAAGGAATTGGCAAGTTTGTCTCCCCATGCAAACGGCCGTGATAAGGACACACATTTTACTGTCCTGCACAGAGCCGTTTGCATGGACGGGGCAAATTAAGTTACCGCCTAGAGCCCCACAACACCTGCTGTACTATTTTTTGCCTCCGGGGGGGGGGAGGGAGGGGGGGTTCTCTAATATTTCTGGAAGTCCACCTTTCCCCCACCTTTCCCAATATGTCAATCAGATTTGAATACAAATAAAACATTTCAAGCGCAATGGGAACAAAGTTATTAATCATAGAAAATTAAAAAAAACTAGTATTTGTAGCGGCTGTACCTCCATTTCAAACGTGAAATGAATTTAGAATAAAAAAAAAAAGCTCATTAGGGCCAGTTTCATGTTTCGTTATATATATATATATATATTTTATATAAAGATTACCAATAATAAAGTAACTCAACACCGACTTAAGACAACTGACTCAGTCGCATGTCAGGTATCTCGAGTACATGTCAAAATGACCTGGTGGTTTATTTTTGTTTTTTTTTTTGTTTAGTGCGATTCAAAACAAAAAAATCCTCGTTAAGTCCCTACCCTTCATCTACCGCTCCCACCCCCCACCCCGCACAACCACACCCTACCGTGCACCCTTTACTCGCATTAATCTTACGAACACCTGTCTCTCGACATAAAATATGACCTGGAATCCATGCAGAATATTCCGTTTTTTTTTTTTTTGTATAAAACGTGTATTGATGGTTACGAGATTATAAAACGTGTATTAATGGATGCGAGATTATAAAAACGTGCATTGGTGGATGCGAGATTATAAAAACGTGTATTGGTGGATGCGAGATTATAAAAACGTGTATTGATGGTTGCGAGATTATAAAAACGTGTATTGATGGTTGCGAGATTGTAAAACGTGTATTGATGGATGCGAGATTATAAAACGTGTATTGATGGATGCGAGATTATAAAACGTGTATTGATGGTGGCGATATTATAAAACGCTTGCATCAGGCTTTGATGTGGTACAATAGAAACACAATCAAAGAAACTGGGTCAATATTACATGTACAATCCAATACACAAACACGACAACAAAAAAACTAGGTGAGTCAAAAGGAAGTGACCTACATACCGCTGCGACCAATGGATTCAATTCTCAGGCCAGAGTCCACTGTAACATAAACACAAATAGAAGTGAATTAGAGAATGACAAATAGAGATGAATTAGAGAATGACAAATAGAGATGAATTAGAGAATGACAAATAGAGATGAATTAGAGAATGACAAATAGAGATGAATAAAACCTTCATTAATTTATTTTTTCACTTTTTATATCAGCCTATCAGCATAGCGTGGCTCACTGTATGCAGTCTTTTTGGGGGCTTAAATCGAATTCAGTTCTAGGTACATTTCAGCTACTGTCGAAGGTGAAAAGTTTTTTACAACGGAAATCCGAAGATGTGTGAACATTTTTGGTTTGTATGTCATTAGCGAGGTTGAGATACCAGAGTTTCGGACTGGTGTAAGTACTGATTGCTGAAAATGAAACGCAAAGTGGAAACTAATTTGTGAACTGATTGCTTTCAGATCGCATTGACGCCCTACGACATTATCTGTGGGCATTTTAGTTAAATATTTACCATGGTTAAACATATCTGGCAGGTTAAATAATAATCACATTCTTGAATTTAACATTAAATCAACGTATCAATTGTTTTGATAATAATAGAGATTCTTGGTACTAAAATGAAAATGACTAAGTATTTATAGTAGATGTAGGATAATTACTTTTAATAATACTTTGTTTATTCATGTTTTTGTTTACTCATGTTTTTGTTTACTCATGTTTTTTAGAGCATTTTCGAAAAAAAAATGCTCTTTTGTCCCCGTTTTGTCTGTCTGTCTGTCATCACCCTAGATCCCAACAACCATAAGTCCTAGACCCATGATGTATATATCATTTTGTAGGTCTTGGCCTGCCAAGAAATGACTTTTTTCCATTTCGCGATCTGACCTCTCAGGGCCGTAAAAGGGGCCTTATAAAGTATTTTACTATATAAGCTATATTAATAAAGGAGCGCCCTATATCTCAGCAACCATAAGTCCTAGACTCATGATGTATATATCATTCTGTAGGTCTTGGCCTGCCATATGTACATCAAAAGTTCATTTCGCGATAGGACCTCTGAGGGCCGGGCTTCAGGGCTCCTAAGGGGCTTATATATTATATATATGGCCCCATTCTACACCTTGTACGTTCAATAACCCATTCATTTGGTGCGAAATACTGCAGCACGTAGTTTCACCAAGATTTATTAAGAAACTCATCAAATGAAATAGTAAGCTTGTGTTCTGAGGTTAATTGAAAGTATCAGAGCTATGCAACAATTGACGGAGTTTTCGGACGATTAAATGACTACAATTTCGAATGTTTTCAATTATGAGTCCTATTTCAGTAACCACAAACCACTTGTAGTTAGATTTAAGAGAAAATATTTTTTTTTTCAAATATAAAGAAACGTCTTTATAATATTTTTTTACAGATATATGCATTACACAATTAAATTTATAAACATTTCCAAAATTTACAAATATTTACTGAAAGCTAACAAACGTACTGATACATAACACGAAAATGCGCTAACACGTCCTGTGTCCAGAATGGAACAGGCTTAATTGCTTGTGTTTACTTATGTTTTTGTTTACTCATGTTTTTGTTTACTCATGTTTTTGTTTACTCATGTTTTTGTTTACTTATGTTTTGTTTACTCATGTTTTTGTTTACTCATGTTTTTGTTTACTCATGTTTTTGTTTACTTATGTTTTGCTTGCTCATATTTTTACAATGCAGTTTCAAAAAGCTAATAAGTGATTGTTTTATTTTACTTTTCATACATAGCATTAGGCCAGATTTCGTCATCATTTTCCGGCGGCCTCTCACTGCGATATTCAAGAGTTCACATAATACAACGTAACCAAATCACGTGATCCATAGCATTGTTGCATCTCTAAAATATGTGTAACTAAAGTAGCGCACACATATGTCGACTATTAAAAAAATTGCTCTACACTTGGAGACCTTTGTTATAATTGTGTGTGCATGATTTTAAAAAAGTAGCTAATTTGCGATATAAGCATCGCCAGTCAGACAATACAGCTCATCAATTTATTCACAAATTATGACCCCCACCTTGCTTGGGTCTAGGGAAGACAACCAATGTATAGCCATTGTTCAACACTTCCGTTTCCCGGGTAGTGGAGTAGTGAAACTTGAGAGGCGTCTCCCCAAGTGAGGCATCAAACACTGCGTCATTGGATATCAAGTCTATGGGAGACTGTTTGCTCCCGCTGGCTTCTGGGTAGTACATCCCCCATTCAGAGCATTCTGGGAATTGAAAAAAAAACAATAATTATAAAAATGCTATAATTAATTTAAAATTATTTCAGTGAGTTCCAGGAATCAGACCAAAGTATCGTCGGAGTCAGAAGCTCTTCACAAAATGAAATGAAGTTTACTTTGTGCTTATGTATTATCCTCAGTCCTGGCGAGTCACACCTTTTGTGGATAGATCCACATGTTTTTTATCTAAACATGGAAATCGACCCAAATGTGGCAGATTGTGAATATATATTGTGATTATATATATATATATATATATATATATATATATATATATATATATATATATATATATAATCACATATATATATATATATATAACAAGGTGTTAGAGGAAAAAAATCGTAACATTAATTGCAGATATTCTTGATTAAGTAAATATTAAGAAAATTTAGCAACGCACTGATGCGTTAAATGCATCCGCAGCTGCGTCCAGTTTGGCATCCAGAGGCGTACCTAGGATGGTTGGGGGGGGGGGTCCTAATTCAAAAAACACCCTCGGGCCCCAGTTTTTTTTTATTTTATTTTTTTCATTAAATATAAAAAAAATACATTATCTCACGTCATGGTGACGAATTTCAAAATGTAGGGGCCCCCAAAGAGGGCACGCCCCCCCGGAGCCTACAAATCCCTTGGTTCGGCATTGGTGGCATTCCCTGAATTTGTCGAATTGTTCACGTGATCAGCTTAATGAGAGGGAGTGTGGATCCGGTGACCCAGTTCCCACAGGGAATGGAAAGGGGGAGATAACTATGGGGGGGGGGGATAATCTTTAGTCACATAACAAAACTCTAGGATACGCATATATTCTCCCAGGGGGGTCCTCGCGCGCATCTCCCCCCCCCCTCGTAAGGCCGCTTCTGATTTCTAACGCCTCGTCGCTTGAGCTCTTTCCTGGGCTAGAGTGGAGTTTGGGGGGAGGGGGACTAAACACGTATTGTGGACTCCATCCTAATCGAAATCTACATGTTATTCTTGTTTTTTTATTACCATATCAAGGCCCATCAAACTGGTAAGGCACCAATGAACAAAGGGGTCTATAGACAGATGTGCACACCAAAAGTGATGTACGCAACTATACCAACATGAGATATGCAGAGTGTATAAGTATATATATATATATATATATATATATATATATATATATATATATATACTTCTTTCAATAGATCTGAACTTACCAAGAGATATGCTGTCAATAGATAGGAATCGTCTAAAACGCGTGTGTGTTACTAGGTAACTGTTTCGATATTGCATTGTGGGTGTGTTTACATTGACTGGCGCCGGTAGTTCAAAAAAAAAAAAACGGAAATACGCAATTAAAATACAAGAAACGGTACAATGGAAGTATAGGAAGAGGGGGGGGGGGAGAGGACTGGGTTATGGGGGAGGAGAGGAGGGAGTGAATCAAAAGACTGCGGTATTGTGACTAATGTGGTACGTTACTACTGTACAGGTAAGGCGGCACACGTCAATTAATTGCGTGTCCCACACTATAGGCTGCCACTGGTGTGTCAACGCGTCTCATTGCAGTGCACACATACGCTCAAACACACAGGTCTTTTTATTGTTAATATTATTTAAGCCGATCTGTATCTCCTCGTTTGAAAGATGTTGCAAATCCGTTCGCGAGAACAAACCATCTTTTCTATTATAATAGCACACAGTCACGTGGCAAGGCGTTAACAATAAGAAAATAAAAAAGACACAAACCTTTGTCGTCTGCATTGACCATGTATTCAAAAAATAAACCGTCTGAAGTAACAAACAGAGATCATGAGGTGCAATTAAGCGAACGTTAGGTCTCCAGCAGTTTAAAAATAGCAGCACTCTATACTTCTACTACTACTACTACTGCTGCTACCATTAAGCACACTGCTGATAACAATGAAAAGCGAGGAATATATATATATATATAAATGTCTATTTAAACAACTATGACCTACCCTTGCTCTTGGGGTCATGAAAAACTCGTTTTGTCAACTGTCGATCGGGTCTGTAGGCTTGAAAGTTTTCCCCCTCCCTGCTGTCGACGACCCGGCTCCTCTGAAGCATTCCCCGGGTCCTGGTCTTGAATGCATCCATTGGTATAGTCTCTGGTCTACTTTGAGGTTTGTGTGTGGGTGTGTTTAGGAGGGATGGGGGAGGGGAGAAGGAGGAGGGAGAGTCAAGATAACAGTTCTATTGAGGCGATCTCTATCCGCTTATTTTACTCCATTACAATAGAAAATAGAGAAAAAAACTTGAATTGGTCTTTTTTATATTTTACCTCTCCTGCCAATGTTCTGTTAATACCTGGTTGAGGTTGAAACATTTAGCGGACCAAAACAAAAGTGTCACAAGTCACGTCTGGTAAACTTCACACAGTATATCACTTTTGTTTTGTGTTGTGTCACTATTTAAAAGTGGTGGGGGGGGGGTATTGTATGTGATTTGTTTCAGCAAGGGAGGAGGGGGAGAGAAGGTGTTGGGGTAAGAATTAATTAACAGTCCATGCAATGAAGCTAAAAGACAGATAAATCAGACTTACGCAGGTGCAAACAGTAACCGTGCACACACACACACACACGCACACACATCCATATTAACATATACACAAGAAGAAGCATGCATATACTTTAAAATACACAAACACACCACAAAGTCACACACAAATACCCACACACACACTAACACAACAAAGTCGCATTAAAGAAAACACACATGCAAACACACTAAAATTCACACACAAGTTTACACGCACAAGCAAACAAACACACAACATCACGAAATCACACAGCAACATAAGCACACATAAACACACAACAAAAGTCACATTAAAGAAAACAAAAGCACATACACAGGCAAACACACACACACACACACACACACACACACACACACGGATCGACAAGCACAACCAAACACAAACCAAACATATAAAGCAATTAGAATCATTCGCACACACACACACACACACTGACACTTACACACATACATTTATACACAGTCACACATCACCAACATTTTCTGACCAAACAAACTCACATTTAACTAACGGATTGTGGCTATAGAGTCAGGGGAAAAAACAAAAGTTATTTTTAAACAATCCAATTAATCTTAATCATCCTTGAATACAAAAACGAAGTGTTAAAACCTATTGCATTGAAACAAAATTTGAAAAATAGACTTTTAATTATACCTTTAATTAGCTTTTATATTTTTTTATATACGGATTTATTTATTTTTCAACCTTTTACACCATACGTGACTCTTTAACATTTTTTTTTTTATTTCTTGTTTTTAGTTTTCTTTGTGTACGTTTATTGCTTGTTTTATATCTATCCCCAACATCCCTGTTTTATTCCTAGCGTCTCATATAATACATACCGTACATTGGGTTAAACACTTCCGTTTAGTTTATATTTAGGCTATATGTTAAATCTGATATAGCGCAGCCTTTATTGATATTGTGCTTCAAAAAATATGTAAAGTATAACAATGTACACAACTCGTAACTGCCTGATAAAATTTGGCTGGTAAAATTTGGCTGATAAATTTGGCTGGTAAAATTTGGGTGGTAAAAAGTGTTCTAAACTTAAGTTTAAAAACAAAATCTAAACAAAATTTAAATATTTTTTTAAATGCTTACTAATTAATTAATTAAATTAATGATAGTATTTTTAGAAGCAATTGGATGTTTTGAATACAAATATAAATAGATGCATGAAACTATGTACTTTTTAATTTATTTTCACCGCAATAGGACATGTTTATTGAAACATTATGTTGGGTTTTTGTTAGCTTTTTTATTCGTATTTTTGTTGGGTTTTTTATTATATAAACTAATCGGAATGGAAATGGTAGATGCTGGAGATGAACTATTTATACAGAGGCGTACCTAGGATAGGGGGGAAGGGGGGTCCAAATTCGAAAGTACCCCCGGGCCCCAGCTTGAGGGGGCCCCCAAAAAATTTTTTTTACATTAAATATTAAGTACATTATCTCATGTCATGATGTCGAATGTCAAAATGAAGGGGCCACTTCAAAAGGCCGACCCCCCCAGGGCCCCCCTAATCCCTAGGTTGCGCCCTGTGCGAGTTACAAACACAATTACTTAACAGCGCTCTTACGGGGCCGATCCGTAGTGCGGCGCCGCCTTGTGGAGTAGCACTACCCCCATTACCTGTCCCTACGTTACTGGCTACCGATAATTAACAAGTAAGAAGTGGGGTGGGGTTATCGATCTGGCGTTAAGTGTTAACAAGGTAAATTTAAAATTAATCTAGACATAACTAAATAAATACCTTACCCACTATGTGTACCAGTGAGAGAACAATTTATATACGTAACAAAATAGTTCCTTTTGTGTAAATCACCGACTGAACGTCTATATAAATAATGGCACTGTGGATTCTGCGTTAAATCGAAAGTAAAGAATTAATACAACAGTATTCCAGTTTAAAATCGTCCAACGTAAACAATAGTAATAAAAATCATGAAAAAATCGGATCTGCCCGAATCCAGAAATAACCTAGACAACTGATCAAACCTAAGGGAATATAACTCTGTGCAAAGGTTTTGCAGGGTACAGCTAGTAATGTATAATTCATGCAGGGAAATGTTTACAGAATACTAGATGAAACAAATCATTTTCTCTAATAGCCTGAAAGTCCTAAATACACACACACACACACACACACACACAGCCACTGACACAAATAATATAACACATTTCACGTGTTGACTACTTGCTAATTACTAGAACATAGTCTCTGATGAATGGGTAGTTAAACACAACACAACACATTCACATTTCTCGATGAAATGACCGTGGTGACTCGCGTATGAGAGAAATAAAATCATCTGCAGAGACGCACGTCAGTAAATAAGATGAGCACAGCCCAACACAACAGCTGAGCGCCTGCAGAGACGCACGTCAGTAAATAAGATGAGCACAGCCCAACACAACAGCTGAGCGCCTGCAGAGACGCACGTCAGTAAATAAGATGAGCACAGCCCAACACAACAGCTGAGCACCTGCAGAGACGCACGTCAGTAAATAAGATGAGCACAGCCCAACACAACAGC
>JAGDYQ010000060.1:1075259-1091847 GCA_021962125.1 Bulinus truncatus
CTATAACTATAATGTCATAGGATCTCTCCAATACAAATAACACCTCAAGTGATTTCGCAATTTGCCAACTCATTTATTATATATATAGATCGATCTGGAGCAAACTCAATTGTTGCATGACTGGAGTCTGTAGGTAATGTCATGCAGTTAATGTCACTCAGTTTTGTTGTCATTTGGAAACAAGGGTGGGGGTGGGGGTGGAGAAATGTCACCTGCCTCCAATGTCACGATTTAGGAAGGTCACTCATTTCGTGTTCACAGTGGTGTGGTGTGTGTGTGGGGGGGGGGAGTGCTGCTCACCACCTATGCAGGTGCTCGGCTGTTGTGTTGGGCTGTGCTCATCTTATTTACTGACATGCGTCTCTGCAGATGATTTTATTTCTCTCACGCGCGAGTCATCACGGTCATTTCATCGAGAAAGTAAATGTGTTGTGTTGTGTTGTGTTGTGTTGTGTAGTGTTTAACTACCCATTCATCAGAGACTATGTTCTAGTAATTAGCAAGTAGTCAAGACGTGAAATGTGTTACATTATTTGTGCCAGTGGCTGTGTGTGTGTGTGTGCGTTTTTAGGACTTTCGGGCTATTAGAGAAAATGATTTGTTTCATCTAGTATTCTGTAAACATTTCCTTGCATGAATTAAACATTACTAGCTGTACCCTGCAAAACCTTTGCATAGAGTTATATTCCATTAGGTTTGATCAGTTGTGTAGGTTATTTCTGGTTTCGGGCAGATCCGATTTTTTTCATGATTTTTATTACCATTGTTTACGTTGGACGATTTTAAACTGGAATACTGTTGTATTATTTCTTTACTTTCGATTTAACGCAGAATCCACACTTCAATTATTTATATAAACGTTCAGTCGGTGATTTCCACAAAAGGAACTGTTTTGTTACTTGTATAAATTGTTCTCTCAATGGTACACATAGTGGGTAAGGTATTTATTTAGTTATGGTCTAGGTTACATTTTAATTTACCTTGTAAACACTTAACGCCAGATCGATAAACCCCACCCCACGTCTTACTTGTTAATTATCGGTAACCAGTAACGTAGGGACGGGTGATTGGGGGGGGGGGTAGTGCCACTCCACAAGGCGCCGCCGCCGCACTACGGATCGGCGCCGTAAGAGCGCTGTTAAATAATTGTGTTTGTAACTCGCACAGGGCGCAACCTAGGGATTAGGGAGGCCCTGGGGGGTCGGCTTTTTGGAGTGGCCCCCTTCATTTTGACATTCGACATCATGACATGAGATAATGTACTTAATATTTAATGTAAAAAAGAATTTTTTTTGGGGGCCCCCCTCAAGCTGAAGTCCGGGGGGACTTTCGAATTTGGACCCCCCCTTCCCCCCTATCCTAGGTACGCCTCTGTATAAATAGTTCATCTCCAGCATCTACCATTTCCATTCTGATTAGTTTATATATATATATAAAACCCAGCAAAAATACGAATAAAAAAGCTAACAAAAACCCAACGTAATGTTTCAATAAACAGGTCCTATTGCGGTGAAAATAAAATTAATAAAGTACATAGTTTCTTGCATCTGTTTATATTTGTCTGCAAAACAGCCAATAGCTTCTAAAAATACTATCATTAATTTAATTCATTAATTAGCAAGCATTTTGAAAAAAATATTATTTCAATTATGTTTAGATGTTGTTTTTAAACTTAAGAACACTTTTTACCAGCCAAATTTTTTCAGCCAAATGTTTACCAGCCAAATTTTTACCAGCCAAATTTTATCAGCCAGTTACGAGTTGTGTACATTGTTATACCTTTCATATTTTTTTTGAAGTACCATATCAATAAAGCTGCGCTATAACATATTTAACATATCGTCTAAATATAAACTAAACGGAAGTATTTAACCCAATGTGTTTAAAGTACGGTATTAATTATATGAGACGCTAGGATGTTGGGGTTAGATAGATATAAAACAAGCAATAAACGTAACAAAGAAAACTAAAAACAAGAAATAAAAACAAAATGGAACAAAATAAGTTAAAGAGTCACGTATGGTGTAAAAGTTTGAAAAATAAATAAATCCGTATATGTAAAAAAAAAAAAAATAAAAAGCTAATTAAAAGGTCTAATTAAAAGGTCTAATTAAAAGTCTATTTTAAAATTTTGTTTCAATGCAATATGTTTTAACATTTCGTTTCGTATTCAAGGATGATTTAGATTAATTGGATTGTTGAAAAATAACTTTTGTTTTTTCCCCTGACTCTATGGCAATAATCCTTGTGTTAAATGTGAGTTTATTTGGTCAGAAAATGTTGGTGATGTGTGACTGTGTATAATGTATGTGTGTAAGTTTCAGTGTGTGTGTGTGTGTGTGCGAATGATTCTAATTGCTTTATGTGTTTGGTTTGCGTTTGGTTGTGCTTGTCGATCCGCGTGTGTGTGTGTGTGTGTGTGTGTTTGCCTGTGTATGTGCTTTTGTTTTCTTTAATGTGACTTTTGTTGTGTGTTTATGTGTGCTCATGTTGCTGTGCGAATTCGTGATGTTGTGTGTTTGTGTGTGTGTGTGTGTGTTTGCTTGTGCGTGTAAACTTGTGTGTGAAATTGAATGTGTTTGCATGTGTGTTTTCTTTAATGCGACTTTGTTGTGTTGGTGTGTGTGTGTGTGTATTTGTGTGTGACTTTGTGGTGTGTTTGTGTATTTGTAAGTGTCTGCATGCTTCTTTTTGTGTTTATGTTAATATGGATGCGTCTGTGTGTGTGTGTGTGTGTATGTGCACGGATACTGTTTGCGCCTGCGTAAGTCTGATTTATCTGTCTTTTAGCTTCATTGCATGGACTGTTAATTAATTCTAACCCCAAAACACCTTCCCTCCCCCTCCTCCCTTTCTAAAACAAATCCCATACAATACCACCACCACCACCACCACTTTTACATAGTGACACGCCACACAAAAAAAAGTGATATACTGTGTGAAGTTTACCAGACGTGACTTGTGACACTTTTGTTTTGGTCCGCTAAATGTTTCAACCTCAACCAGGTATTAACAGAACATTGGCAGGAGAGGTCAAATATAAAATAAAGACCATTTCAAGTTTTTTTTTTCCTATTTTCAATTGTAATGGTGTAAAATAAACGGATAGAGATCGCCTCAATAGAACTGTTATCTCGACTCTCCCTCCTCCTTCTCTCCCCCCCCACAACCCTCCTAAACACCCACCCACACACACACCTCAAAGTAGACCAGAGACTATACCAATGGATACATTCAAGACCAGGGCCCGTGGAATGCTTCAGAGGAGCCGGGTCGTCGACAGCAGGGAGGGGGAAAACTTCCAAGCCTACAGACCCGAGCGACCGTTGACAAAACGAGTTTTTCATGACCCCAAGAGCAAGGGTAGGTCATAGTTGTTTAAATAGACATTTTAAAAATATATATTCCCCGCTTTTCATTGTTATCAGCAGTGTGCTTAATGGTAGCAGCAGTAGTAGTAGTAGAAGTATAGAGTGCTGCTATTTTTAAACTGCTGGAGACCTAACGTTCGCTTAAATTGCACCTCATGATGTCTGTTTGTTACTTCAGACGGTTTTATTTTTTTTTTTGAATACATGGTCAATGCAGACGACAAAGGTTTGTGTCTTTTTTTTTTTATTTTCTTATTGTTAACGCCTTGCCACGTGCTGTGTGCTATTATAGCCAGAAAAGATGGTTTGTTCTCCTGAACGGGTTTACTTTGTCTTTCAAACGAGGAGATACAGATCGGCTTAAATAATAATACTAATAAAAAGGCCTGTGTGTTTGAGCGTATGTGTTCACTGCAATGACACGCGTTGACACACCAGTGGCAGCCTTTTAGTCTGGGACACGCAATTAATTGACGTGTGCCGCCTTACCTGTACAGTAGTAACGTACCACATTTGTCACAATACAGCAGTCTTTTGATTCACTCCCCCTCCCCTCCCCCATAACCCAGCCCTCTCCCCCCCCTCTTCCTATACTTCCACTGTACCGTTTCTTGTATTTTAATTGCGTATTTCCGGTTTTTATTTTGAATTACCGGCGGCAGTCAATTTAAACACACCACAATACAATATCAAACAGTTTAGCAGTAATGCCACGCGTTTAGACGATTCCTATCTATTGACAGCATATCTCTTGGTAAGTTCAGATCTGTTGTAAGAAGTATGTATATATATATATATATATATATATATATATATATATATATATATATACATATATACAGTGGATTCCGCTTAATTGGGACAGCCGCTTATTTAGGACAAATCTCAAAGAAACCAAACCAAGAAGCCAATAGTAAATTTGTATGTTTTATTGGTACAGCCGCTTAATTGGGACAAAAAGCCTCGGTCCCGATGTGTCCCAATTAAGCGGAATCCACTGTATATATATATACACACACTGCATATCTCATGTTGGTATAGTTGCGTACATCACTTTTGGTGTGCACATCTGTCTATAGACCCCTTTGTTCATTGGTGTCTTACCAGTTTGATGTGCCTTAATATGGTAATACATGACAAGAATAACATGTAGATTTCGATTAGGATGGGGTCCACTGTACTTGTTTAGTCCCCCCAAAATCCCCTCTAGCCCAGGAAAGAGCTCAAGCGACGAGGCGTTAGAAATCAGAAGCGGCCTTACGAGGGGTGGGGGAGAGATGCGCGCGAGACCCCCCCCCCCGGAAGAATATATGCGTATCCTAGAGTTTTGTTGTCTGACTAAAGATTATCCCCCCCCCCTAGTTATCTCCCTCTTTCCATTCCCCGTGGGAACTGGGTCACCGGATCCCCACTCCCTCTCATTAAGCTGATCACGTGAACAATTCAACAAATTCAGGGAATGCCACCAATGCCGAACCATAGGGATTTGGAGGCTCCGGGGGGGGGGGCGTGTGCCCTCCATGGAGGTCTCCCCATGACGTGAGATAATGTATTTGTTTTTATATTTAATGAAAAAAAAAGCTGGGGCCCGAGGGTGTTTTTTGAATTTGGGCCCCCCCACCCTCCTAGGTACGCCTCTGGATGCCAAACTGGACGCAGCTGCGGGTGCACTTAACGCATCAGTGCGTTGCTAAATTTTCTTAATATTTACTTAATCAAGAATACGATTTTTTTCCTCTAACACCTTGATATATGTATATGTATTCACCATCTGTCAATTTCCATGTTTAGATAAAAAAACTTGTGGATCTATCCACAAAAGGTGTGACTTGCCAGGACTGAGGATAATACATAAGCACAAAGTAAACTTCATTTCTTTTTGTGAAGAACTTCTGACTCCGACGATACTTTGGTGTGATTCCTGGAACTCACAGATATAATTTTAAATTAATTATAGCATTGTTATAATTATTATTTTTTTTTTTTCAATTCCCAGAATGCTCTGAATGGGGGATGTACTACCCAGAAGCCAGCGGGAGCCAAACAGTCTCCCATAGACTTAATCATCCAATGACGCAATGTTTGATGCCTCACGTTGGGGGCGCCTCTCGAAGTTCCCGCTACTCCACTACCCGGGAACGGCAGAGTGTTGAACAATGGCTTTACGATTGGTTGTCTTCACTAGACCCAAGCAAGGTATGGGTGTAACATATTAATTTGTGAATAAATTGACGAGCTGTATTGTCTGACTGGCGATACCTATATCGCCAATTAGCTACTTTTTAAAATCCTGTTTACACATTTATGTATAAGGATTATCCGAGTACAGATTAATTTTTTGACATAGTCGACATATGTATTGAGCTGCTTTGCGTTACACTTATTTTAGATGCAACAATGCTATGGTTCACGTGATTTGGTTACGTTGTATTATGTGAACTCTTGAATATTGCAGTGAGAGGCCGTCGGAAAATGATGACGAAATCTGGCCTAATGCTATGTATGAAAAGTAGAATAAAACAATCACTTATTGGCTTTTTGAAACTGCATTATAAAAATATGAGCAAACAATGTAAAAAAGCACGAGTAAACAAAACCATGAGTAAACAAAACCATGAGTAAACAAAACCATGAGTAAACAAAGTATTATTAAAATTAATTATCCTACATCTTCTAGAAACCCTTAGTCATTTTCATTTTAGTACGATGAATTTCTATTATTATGAAAACAATTGATACGTTGATTTAATGTTGATTTCAAGAATGTGATTATTCTTTAACCTGCAAGATATGTTTAACCATGGTAAATACTTGACTAAAATGCCCACAGATAATGTCGTAGAGTGTCATTGTGATCTGGAAGCAATTAGTTCACACTGTAGTTTCCAACTTTGCGTTTCATTTTCAGCAATCAGTACTTGCAGTCTGAAACTCAGGTATGTCAACCTCATAATGAATTCAAGCCTTAAAAATGTTCACACGTACACGGATTTCCGTTGCAAAAACTTTTCACAGCGACCAGTAGCAAATATACAAACTGGATTCAATTCACGTCCCGAAAAACTGCGTACGGTAGCTACGCAGGTCAACCTGCGCAACACCACAAAATAATAGGGATAGGCTTTTGTAAGATGGTACGGTGAATATCATTTTACACAATGATAACAGAAGCCACAAAATCCAACAACAACTTACTTTTACGATGAGTTGAAGTATACAAGTTAATAGGCCGATATAAATAGTGAAAAAATAAATTAATGAAAGGTTTCATTCATCTCTATTTGTCGTTCTCTAATTCACTTCTATTTGTCATTCTCTAATTCACTTCTATTTGTGTTTATGTTACAGTGGACTCTGGCCTGAGAATTGAATCCATTGGTCGCAGCGGTAAGTAGGTCACTTACCTTTTTACTCACCTAGATTTTTTGCCGTGTTTGTGTATAGTATCGTACTGGCAATATTGACTCAGTTTCTTTGATTGTCTTTCTATTGTACCACATCTAAGCCTGATGCAAACGTTTTAAATCTCGCATCCATCAATACACGTTTTATAATCCCGCAACCATCAATACACGTTTTATAATCTCGCATCCACCATACACGTTTTTTTAATCTCGCATCCATCAATACACGTTTTATAATCTCGCATCCATCAATACACGTTTTATAATCTCGCAACCATCAATACACGTTTTATAATCTCGCATCCATCAATACACGTTTTATACAAAAAAAACAAAACGGAAAAATCTGCATGGATTCCAGGTCATGTTTTATGGCGAGGGACAGGTGTTTGTAAGATTAATGCGAATAAAGGGCTCAGGGTAGAGTGTGATTGATTAGGGGTGGGAGCGGTAGGTGAAGGGTAGGGACTTAACGCGGATTTTTTGTTTTGAAGTTGAATCATTTAGGCTATACACTCATCACTATAATCGCATTAAACAAAAAAAAACAACAAAAAAAAACCACCAGGTCATTTTGACATGTACTCGAGGTACCTGACATGCGACTGAGTCAGTTGTCTTAAGTCGGTGTTGAGTTACTTTATTATTGGTATCTTTTACTAAATATATATATATGTGAAGAGCAGCGATGGCCTAATGAGCTTTTTTTTTTTTTTTTTTTTTTAATTTATAAATTCATTTCATTTGATAGGCAGAGGTACAGCCGCTATAAACCTAGTTTTTTGGTACCTATGAGTCAATAACTTTGTTCCCATTGCGCTTGAAATATTTTATTTGTATTCAAAATCGATTAATATATTAAGAGGAGGACTCAAAATATCGAACCCTCCCCCCAAACAAAATAGTACAACAGAATATTTGTGGGGCTCTAGTAGTAACTTAATTTGCCGTCATACAAACAGCTCCTGTTCGAAGGACAAGTGCGGCAATAACCCATAATAAACCCGTTTGTGTGAGTAAAACTATTAATTCCTTATATCGTCGCCCTCCCCCCGGCCGTAGTGAGGGGTGAGGGGGGAAACGGGGTCATATATGCCCCGGCTCTCGCCCAAGGGGGCGCCAAATGCTATATTTAACATATAATATTATACGGTTTTCGAATATGGGGTGGGGGGGTGGGGCGGCTCTAAAAAGATGTTGAACCCCCGGGCGCCAGTTAAGCTCACTACCACTGCCCCCCCAAAATTCCAAAAGGAAAAAGGCTGATGATCGGTGCGTTAGTGGTGTTCAATTGGTTTTAAAGGAATGCTTTGGGCGACTACTACTACTAACGTCTTGAGATAACTCATTAAATCTTTTTTATTGGAAATCAGAAGGTTTATGATTCAGAAGGCTCCAGGTATAAAGATTATTAGGGGACTAAAAGATTTAATGCATTAACTACAAACAACGTTTTCGTTCATGCACCCCCTTCCCTTTAAAAAATGTTCTTTGGTATTTCCGTTCAAATGTATCCCCGCTTCCCCTTTTCTCTTGCTGCCGAAGACCTCAATCTGAACGTCATTAAGTCAGATAAACATTGTTGAATAAAAAATAATTGATGAAACAGAAAGAACCAAAAGAAAAAATGACAACAACTTTGCAGTCCATTTATCTGATTCACAGATTTAGTCCTAGACACTTATCACTAGCTACTGTGTTTATCATAGGTCAATTTAGGGGTAGGAGTGAGATGCAATCGAATCAATGAATTGCACAATGCGTATTTAAATCTCTCTCGCTTGATTCCCAATGTCACATGGTAACGTCTGTCGTTATGTTTGAAACTAAGTAATCGATACTTTATTTTTTTCTCCCCCCCATCCACCACCATTGTTACGATAATTGCCACTGTTTTCAAATAGCATCTTGCCCACCATGACGTCATCATTTGTTTCAAATCTACTTATAATGCGAAGCAGGAAGATGTTTTCATGACTATAAAAATTTTGTTCTTTATCCATTTTTATTATATATTTGGTGATTATTTGCCCTTCTTGGGTATTCTAGTTACCTGAATGCGAAAGTAACGATTAATAAGTAATGGCAGGCTAAGCTTCACGCGCAAAAATTCATTGCAGTTCATTTACGTATTCCTAAACACTTGCTCACACGCGTCAACAGTGGATCTCAAATCTTTGTAGTTCGCGTCCGACTACGAAAAAAAAAGAAAGCAAAAAAAAAAGTATTACAATCAAGTTAAGCTATAATTAATTATAGGCAATTATTTCCCCTTTCAACGACCCACACTTAAAAGTCAGCTCGTGACTCACAATTTGAGATCCACGGCATTTTGGCTGATAGCTGGAACGAATTTCTTAAACACAACGTGACTGCAACGCGTATTTTTATACATGGATAAACACAGACTGAATGCAGGGGGAGGAGGGGGGGAGGCATTCTTATAAGCAGGAGTCGTTCTTATGGATAGGCAGCCTAGCTGACTGAATAGGGACCCCACTGCAAAAAGCCCCCCCCTTGTATAATGCTAAGAGCAGCCCCCCCGAAACATCCACCAAACCCCACCCCCCCCCCCTCAACACACACAGACACACAAACCCTAAGGTAGACACTTCATATATATATAGGAATCTTAACGACAGTCGTACACAACACATTATTATTATTATTAAGCAGCAGAACCAAAGATAAACAGCTTAAACTTTAAAAACGTATTTCGGGATTAATGGGACACACAACAAAATCTGTGTGCTATGTGCCGACTACATTATTTAAACGATAATACCCGATTTGGCCTCCCCCTCACGTACTTACTAATAGACTGTGTTCTCTATGTGTGATGCTCTGACTAATTATGGAGCCCCCCCCCCCCCACCTTACCTTATGGAGCTATGTTTTCCCTTTCCTGTTGTGATGCTCTGACTAGGCACCAAGCTACAACAACATTTTAGGATCTAGTTCAAAGATGGAAATTAAATTTAGACACATGTGTTAAAAATAGTGATTTGCCAAGTATAAAAATATGACTGCGCTATTAGTAGCTCGAACACAGCATTTGGTAAAAAAGTAACCACCGCCTAAGTGAAAAAGACGAAATTATTGCCGCTCATATTATACAATCTACTACACTCAATTATCTTACAAACGGTTTTAACATACCTATCGTACCGACCGGTATACATTCCATACACACTACCAAATTATTATCAGTAAACATTTGTTTGCTTTTTATATAAGTTACCTTAATCCAATAAACATAATGTGGCACAGGATATGCAAACCTTAATCACTTAACATGTGTTTCGCATGATGTATACTCCCAAATGCCTAAACATGTGTTGTAGGACTTCAAACCTATTTCTGCCATTTGTATTCTGGCTAGCATTTCTAAACGGAAGTAGTTCTCCAATGATCTTTGAAATACCAGCTGTCCGTTAGCTAAACTCTATGTGTACGTCCTCTAGTAATGTAAATCCCCACTGTTTCTTCTCCCAGGGACCCCTGCCCAGACAGCGCCAAGTGTGATTTTTGTCGAGATCGGGTTCCACCTAGGGTAAAGGCTACGACAGAAGGATCCGGAACACCTTGTCAGCCTGAGGCACCACCGTAGAGGCAAGTAGCCCCACTGGGCATGCTCATGGTAATGGTAGAAGATTTTAGACGTCATACTCTCTGGTCCCCAGTAGCCCACTAGGGCGTCATGCTCTCATGGACTACGTACCCCACTGGGCATCATACTCTCAAATAGTTCTAGTGCCCACTAGGCATTAGCTCATGGTTGTGATGCCCCCACTTGGCATGTCTTACTCATATGGTCCCTGGGCTTACCACACTAGGCATCTGCTCTCATGGTCCCAGTACCCACCAGGCATCATGCTCTCATGGTCCAATTGCCCACTAAGCTGCTCTCAAGCGTTTTTAGATGCCCCCTGTGCCCTCCTGCTGGTTCCAGCGGAAGTTACTCACTAGGCATCATACTCTCATGTTTCCAGTACCCACTGGGCATCATACTCTCCTAGTAATAGTGCCCACTAGGCGTCATACTCTCATGGTCCCAATTGCCCCACTAGGCGTCCCATACTCTCATGGTCCCCAGTACCCACTAAGCGTCATACTCTCATGGTCCCAGTACCCCACTGAGCGCACAACCTCATGGTGTTAATTTTACACTTATGATATTCACGCTCATAGGTCCCAGTACTCCCCTGGGCATGCTCTCACTGGGTCCTGAGTACCCACCCACAAAAAAGATAACACTCACCTGGTTCCAGTACCACTTGCACACTGGGCAGTACTCTGGTGAGAGCAGTACCCCTTTAAGCATGCTCCCATGGTTCAAATGCCCCACTAGGCATCAAACTCTCACTGGTCCCGAGTGCCCCACTAGGCATGCTCCATGGATCCCGGAGGCCACCATGGATCATGCGCTCACATGGATCTGGTTGCCCACTAGGCATGTCCTCCTCATGGTCCCCGAAGGCCCCACTGGGCATCTCCTCTCATGGTCCCAGTACCCACTGAGCATGCTGCCAGTTCCCCAGTGCCCCACCTAGGCTTACTCTCTCATGGCCCCAGTGCCCCACTAGGCATCATACTCTCTGGTCCCATTCCCCACTAGGCATACTCTCTTGGTCCCAGTACCCAAACCCCAAATCTCATGGTTCGGTGCCCCTGGAGCGCCTCTCATGGTCCCAGTACCCCCACAAGGCATAATACTCTCATGGATAAAAAATTTTACTAGTATACTCTCATGGTCCCAGATGCCCACTAGGCATGTCTCATGGATTACAGTACCCCACTAGGCATACTCTCATGGTTCCAATGCCCCACTAGGCATCCTGCTCTCTGGTCCCAGTACCCCACTAGGCATTCTCTCATGGTACCAGCACCACACTAGGCGTCCATACGCTCGCGGTCCCCGTAAGCCACTTGGCATACTCCTCGTCTCCCTTCACAGCCAATGGTTGCCACAGGCTCATGGTTCCAGTACCCCACTATTCACGCTTTCTTGGTCCCCAGTACCCACTAGGCATACTCTCATGGTTCCAGTACCCCACTAGGCATCATACTCTCCTTGGTCCCAGTACCCCACTAAGGCATATTGTAAAGTTCTGTAAAAACTATGACGTCATGCTCCCGCTGGTTCTGAGCTACCCCCTTCAGCATACTCAGCCGGTCTGAGTACCCCCTGGGCATCATGCTCTGTGGGTCCCAGTACCCCACTAATGACGCCTCATCGGTTCCAGTCCATACAAGTGATCCGATATCTGATCTGTTCTAGAACTTCCATTGGCTTACCCATCTGCCCAAACTCCCCATACACACACACACAGACACTCACCACTTCTGTCGCGTGACCAGGCGTCCTAGTACCACTGACACCGTCCCAGCAGCACCTTCATATTTCCCCCCCCTCGACCAAAAAGTATACCGGGAAGATCAGGAAGGTCCAGAGAAAATTGCTGAAATTGCCGTTCTGTCTGCGGCATGAGCATACTCCATGGTCCCAGTACCCCACTAGGCATCATATCTCATGGTCCCAGTGCCCCACTAAACAAAACTCATAAATTTAGTAGCCCACTAGTCATCATACTCTCTGTAGCCTCAATCAATATAGCAATAATTATTTTTTTAATCTTCAGATAAAATCTAGGTCACTATTACTATCGTCAATTCTTTGTTATCGTACATTTAAATATTTAGCATTCGTTGTCCAAATCTCACTTCTAAACAAATGAAACAAATTTTGTTTATTATTTAAGTCTATAGTTTACTTTTTCTTTAACTTAGTTTAAGTTTATAAACTGGATTTCAGAGCTGCCTGCCTAACAGAATCTAGGGAGGCTGTCAGGAGGCGAGCTTTGACATCATATCAGAAATATTGCAAATGTTTGGGATAATTAACTAGGCCCAGTAGGTGGTCAAGTGGCCATTGGATGGTCAGATAAATAGATCCAGTCCTAGAAGGCTAATTGTGACTTCACTTTAGCTCCATTAGACCGGCAAATTTTAGAGCATTTTCGAAAAAAAATGCCCTATTGTCCCGTTTTTGTCTGTCCGTCCGTCTGTCCATTAACACACCTAGATCTCAACAAGCATAATTCCTAGACCCATGATATATAATCATTTATGATGTTACAAAGATGCCAAGAAATGACTTTTTTCATTTCGCGATCGGCCTCTCAGGGCCCGTAAAAAGGGGCCTTAGATACAGTTTTTTACTATATAAGCTATGTTAATAAAGGAGCGCTATATCTCAACTATCAGGTCTCGGAACTTATGATGTATATGCTCATTTTGTAGGTCTTGGACTGCCAATATATGCATCATAAGTTCATTTCATAAATAGGACCTCTGAGGGCCGGGCTTCAGGGCTCCTAAAGGGCTTATATATTATATATACACACCTTGTACGTTCCAATAACCCGTTCATTTAGTGCAGAAATACTGCAGCACGTAGTTTCCACTAAGATTTGTTAGAAACTCATCAAATGAAATAGTAAACATGTTTCTGAGTTTAAGCATTGAAAGTATCAGATAATTAACAATTGACGAGTTTTCGGACGATTAAATAAATATAATTTCGAGTCTTTCGGTGTATGAATTCTCTTCCAGTAACCACAAACCACTAGAAGTTAGATTTGAAAGACAATAATTTTTTTTTTCCAAATATAAAAAAACGTCTATTTTCACTAATTTTTTTTACAAATATGTGCCAACTGCACAAATTGAATTTATTAACTTTTAAAATTTGCAAATATTTCACACAAGCTAACAAACGTACTGATACATAACACGAAAAATTAAGCTAACAACGATGTCCTGTAATCCAGAATGAAGGAACAAACATAATTTATCGTTCGTCACCACCCCACTCAAATTTCATTTTCCTAACGGTCACGTAAAGGGTTCTTTTAGCGCCTTCAAAAACCACTTGTCAAAGCTCTTATAATAGATGGACCGACTAGGTCACTGTCCTTCCCCCTCCGTCACAACTACTAAAAAGTGTGGGGGGGGGGGCTTCCGATGTTGATGTCATATATTCATTAGGTGCATAGAAGGATCTAAGTCAGGCACTTTATTCTTAGCGTCACAAATATGTTGAAAATCTCTGCCTGATTAGGAAGGAGGAAGGGCACCAGGTTTCTGATTATCATATCGATCAATACGTTCACATTAAAAACTCTAAAGAACATTTTGTCAAGATTTAACGGTGTACTTCAGTGGTTTGGTCAGTCTGATAGGGTCATTCTTATTGACTGGTCCCAATAAACGATAAACCAATGATAAACAGCAAATGCTGAATTAATCATGGATAGAGACTTTGGGAAATTAAAAAGGAAGAAAGGGTGGGTGAGTCAGACCAAAAATATACGAACCAAGCATTGAATGTAACCAACATTATTGCTTCTTAGCGTGGTAAAACTGTTATCAATTAACACCGCCCTAGAGAACAACATTTTTGGCGCCCTCTTCCCATTCAAAAAAATGAGTAAAAAAAAAATTAACGGCCTTATGTTGATCAGGCACTTGCATCCCATGTGGCCCTATTATCCGCAAGGACGGTTCTTTTTCAGTTGAACTATTCAGACACATCGAGTCTACTTTTAATTGTGTTAAATAATACTGTACATATAATCTTTTTTTTCACAATTGACCGTTATTATATTCATATAATTGATAATCTTTGTTCTTTTAAAAGCTTTTATAGTATTGAATTTTTAAAAATTATAAATAAGAATATATATTTGCATATTACATATATCGATATGTGTGTGTGTATTAACAAACCACAGATTGGCAGAGAACATAACGGATTGAGAATTGTTGCGGATGCATTTAAGGATGTGCTGTAAAATTTGAGAGTAATGGGGAGATAGCCCTGTAAAACTCAATTTTCATGAATTATCTCCTTTTCATTTATACCTATTCTTGAAAGACAAAAGATTTAAACTTCATTAATATGATATCCACATAAATTAGTTGTTTTAATATTTGACATTTTATTTGCTTTATAAGATATTGGAAAAAATGTCTATTTTTATACAATGATCTAACATTTGATTTATTTATAATTTTAATATATTTTTAGTTTTGTTAAAATTGAATTATTTTAAAATTTCAGGCAATAAAATTTAAATATAAAATGCAAAACTTCAGACTGGTAGTTTAAAGTTAAACAATTCATCACAATTACTTTTTTTTTTTTATAAAGTGACTAATTTTTGTCTTAAAGAATCGGTAGAGAAAAAGGAATTTAAAGGGAGATAAAATCATGAAAATTGTGTTTTACAAAAAAAAATAAGGCACTACTTGGACCTATTTTAGATTCCCAGTTCTAAGAAACCCTGCAAAATATTAAGAAAACATGATTGACTTTCCCCCCATTCCCGTAAAGTAAGAAAACAAAAAAAGGTAAAGATCTGGTTGTAGCCACTTAGCAGTGGCGTCAGGATGGTTTGTGTCACCCCTATGTTTGTATTGGTGCACCCACAGCATATTTGCCAACCAATTATCTTTGTGTTCACCCTATAATTGCTTGTCGCACCCCTATGTTTGTGTCACACCCTATGTTTTGTGTCACACCCTATATTTTTGTGTCACCCTATGTTTCCCTTCTGTCACCCTATGTTTTATGTCACGGCTATGTTTTGTTTGTGTCACCCCTATGTTTGTTTGTGTCACCCCCTACATTTATTTGTATCACCTAACAATCTTTATTATCACTAATATGTTTGTGTCACCCCTATATTTGTATTCACACCTATGTTTATCTATCACCCTAGATTTGTTTGTGTCGGCTTTATCGTTTTTGTAGGCCTATCTTTTGTTCATTTATCAACCTAATAGTTTGTTTATTAATCACCCCTATGTTTAATGATAAGAATTTATTTACATATCACTCGCACCAGGTGACGCCACTGGACCACCAGCAGTCTTGATTAAGCGATTATCAACGGTTATATCGTCCTTCATTTTAATCACAATTTTAGAACACTACAATGAGACCTCATGTTTGATGTACTATTTTCAACCTAACGCCATTACATTTTTTTAAATGAAATAAATACTATAGATGTGTTAGTTCACTTTCTTCTTGTACCTAAGTGTTACCTGAACTATTATTAAAATATGTTACTAACAAAAACACTATAAAACATACCACCCTAGAGTTATAATCCCCTTGAGCTTGATCATTTGGATGTATTTTATTTTTTCGGTTTTAGGCAGATCTATTTTTCGCAGTTATTGTATTTTAAACTTGATCCCACTGCCTTTTGTTAATTATTTGCTTTCGATTTAACATAGGAACCCAAATCGCTTTTATTTATATTATTATCAAAAAAACATAAGAATTAACCAGCTAGATTTGACATGGGTTTGTTCGTATATGAAATTGACAGCCAAACTACTCAACCTTTAGAAGATCAAATGAAGACGTTGTCGGGACCTTTCAACCCATCTACCTTTTTACCAGGTAAGTACAGGTCATAACGCAAGAGGTCATAAGTCAGTGTCTTCAATGTTTATTACATAGTAAAAGTGGGATGTCACTGTTTAATTGTAGTATCATAAAGTATTATATTGATTAGTTTCACTAATAAATAAAACATATATGAATCCGCTAAGTGTAAATCTACATCTATGTATGTTTATCTTGTCAGAACCAGTTAGAATAATTGCTAAATCAGGTCAATCTGTCGATTATCATCAATATGACGGAAGTGTAAAATGTCTGTCGGTCAACCTATCTATCATTACTAATCAGTCAATCAGTTTTTACTGACGTGTAGACTGCTCCCATATCTTTCT
>JAGDYQ010000060.1:1092347-1125834 GCA_021962125.1 Bulinus truncatus
ATCAAACGCATAATGTATCATTAATAACAATAGCACGAACATCTGTCACCGCGCAATTCCACTGCGCATTTTAATTCTCATCACCTAAACCGCTCAGACTGCCTTCAGCGGAAACGGCCCATAACCTCGCCTCGCCTCATATTTCACCCAGAACTTTAATCATCCGTTTGATGAACCGTCGAAAGTGAATGGGAACTTGGGACACGGGTCCAGGTGCAATTAAAAATGGGTCAATATAAAAATGTATGATACGCCGGACCATACAATTTCCCCGCAGCCTTACATTGGGGTAGGGTTTTTGCCGCACCCTACAAAAACAACCAAGTGGATAACAAAAACAAAAAAAAGACTCATACACATAGAAACAATTACGGAATTGAGTACGCTGGTCGTTATAGTTCGGTCAAGGAGCGTCGTTACTCAGAACAGGAAAGCCAAATTACCAGGAAACGCAATTCCAAATAAAATATGCTCGGTTTATTTCCCCCCCCCCACCCCTTTTAACCACGAAAACTAAGTATGTGGGCGTGTGTGGGCGAGGCGGGGGGTATTGTTTTTGTTGTTGTTATTTTTATATTATTCCTCGAAGTGTGGGATGTTGCGGATGTGAAGCGATCACGGATGTTATGCACTGAAATGTAAAAAAAAAAATCTGAGATTCTGAGAAACGCGAATATTGCGACGTTTTGGACATTCAGTCAGCTCACTTGTACTATCAGAGAGTGGGTAGAGTGGCGATATCAAGAATCAACTTGGGAGGATAATGTTTGCACCACTAGATTTATTCATGACTCAACGGACGTGCTTAAAATACATATTTGACCCTTCACCTCTATTCCACCCACCCAAAAAAACAACATTTCGGTAAGTTTAAATACAATGTATGGAATTGAAATGCAGCTTTTTTTTTTATCTTTTCAAATAGAGCAAAGTGTGAGACGCACTGGACTTCATGGGCCCCCCATGCGGGTCAACGTACCGGCTGCAGCCCGACAAGTCGAGACTGTGACATAAAGTCTAAATAATTCCTGTCGGGGGGGGTTTATTTAGCCCTGTTTTATTAGTCTTTTAGGATAGAAACACCATACATTTTTTTTTTAAAAAAAGAATGAAGTAACTTCATAAGAACTTAAAAAAAAACAAAGGTCATAACGAATATAGATCTAGATCGCCACTTAATAATGATTACAAGAAGAAAGAAAAAAGCCGAATGTCACAACTTACAAGACGGTGACGAATGACATTGAACCATTTGCTGCTGAGAGGTATGATTCATTTCTGGGGGGGGGGGGAGTATGCCACCCAGTAAGCAAACAGGGTGTGTAACCATGGGCGTATTCATGGGTGGGGGCCTACATTTTGAAAAAATGTCATATAAGAGTGAGGCATTTGCTCCCCCCCCCCACATTTAAAAAAATGTCATAAAGTTGTTATTTGCCCCCTCCCCGGAAAATTTTGCCCCCCCCCCCTGGAAAAATTCCTAGCGACGCCCATTATACCCCGCACATAGGGATGGGTGAAGAAAAATCAGAAATGAGTGTAACCTTTAAATCAATGCAATAAATGTCTAAGTGGGCCCTCAATTGATGCGCATGTATAGACCAAACGGTTCCAGTATCAACATGTCTCCCTGCTACAATGATCAACAACAACAACCATTGTAAAGTGACGCGGTCTAATCCTTTACGTATGGTGGAAAGGGGTGTGCGGGAAAGGGGGGGGGTGTTAAGTGACTAGGCGGTGCTTAGGCGGTGACCCGGATCTGCATGCAGGTGCCAGACTACTCAAACACGGTCATTCACTCACTAGCTCAGGGATGTAAAATAAAAAGTACAGCCCGACCAGCCACCAAAACATTTTTTTTCTTCCTATTACGGCATTTGAGTTCAATGAATGTCGGCCCCGTGCACACAGCTTTTTGGCCCGAGTCACCGCGACCCACGATTTAAAATGCTTGCACACCCCCGTGTTACTTGCTGCTAATGGCACAAACATCTTAAAAAAATAAATACCGAGTAAGATTCTCAAACTGGGAGAAGTAAAGAAATGGGGGGGGGGGGCATAGAAACAGGGGAAAGGTCGGTGAGAGGGAAAAAATAACGAATCGCCAAGGGGTTCCTGTAAATTAGAATCACCCAGGGGTTCCTGTAAACAGGATGGAGAGACGCGGATCTCGTTCTTATGTATTCTGCGTTGTAAATATTGCTGTACGTTACTGCCTGGAGAATCCCATAACATTCACGGCTCACCCATTGGAAGAGAACGGGTGTGGTGCGCGCGAGTGAAAACGTCACATGTCAGATAGAAGAGTAATTGTTGACTGATCTCCGCTTTCCGTTACACGCCCCCCCCACCCCCCCCCCAGTGCTTGACCAGCCGTGGGTTAAATCTAAGCAGTTTTTTTTTCGGTGAGATATTTCAGCCACAGGGGCGGTGAGATATTACAACCACAGGGGCGGTGAGATATTTCAGCCACAGGGGCGGTGAGATATTTTAGCCACGCCGAATTTGCTTACAGTGATGAGGACAGTCTTACAGGTCGTCGATCTAGACCTATGGCACGTGAGCCACAGTTGGCACGCAGAGCCTCACCAGTCGGCACGCAGCTAAAATATCATTTCCTTTCATTTGAATGAGTGTTGTTACAAATAAGTGGTTTTTTTTTGGGGGGGGGGGGGGGGGGGATTTTGGGCACGCGGCCCTAAAAAATGTTCACCACCAGTGACTTAGACTTTTTTTTTTTTAATTTGGGCCGCACCAGGCGTGTACATAAAGGACTATGAATTAGATGTAAACGTCGTTGATGTAAACGAGCTAAGAGGAGTAGAGTTCGGGTCGGGATAAACAGCCTGACGGGCCGGATTTAGCCCGCGGGCTGTATTTTGCCCAACCCCTCAATCTAGATTATTCTAGACTGTCAATGTTAAAGACATCTTATCTTTTACTAACTCACTCACAAGATGACCTAACCAACAGACTATAAACCAAAAAACACAAGTAAAGTTTTTTAAAATGTGTGGGGGGAGGGGAATGATGTCAGGGGGGGAAACTGACATGAATAATGATAAAAAAAAAGACGGCCACCCACATTGATACAAAAAAAAATGTCGCATCTTTCGTGACACTCTAAACTAAATGGACTCCGAAAGTGACACTCGCTACTATAATGAGTTGTCAATGCAAAGCAGACTAACCATAATACAAAACTGTTAAAAACGATGTTGGTTGCGTTAAATCATATCACTGCAACATTTAGCGCAGACAAGACGAAAGAAAAAAATCGACCGCGTGACACATTTTTTCAGCCCCCCATATGGTGTTGACATAGGTCAAGGGTTGGGAGGAGGGAACACAAATCCAGCAGACGAGACTAGCAATAAGGGTAGACACGGTAATTTGCTGTTTCAAAAAGCAGCGCCCATGGGATAAATAGGGCATGTCTTTTTTTTGTATTTACAGTGCTGCCAAATTGAAATGGCTAATTACGGCAGAGTTGATCAATAATATCTACTAATAACCGTTCTTAGGTTGAAAGGGGGGGGAGGGGACAGGGCTGTCAGATATTCACATAGATGTTAATGGGAGTCCTAGGCTAAACTATCTGTAGGGAGCCCTCTTAGCTACATATTTTAAAAGAATCAATGCTTGGATGGGCCCCCTTTAGCATTGGGGGGGGAATGGGTCTTACCCGGTGGCCTAGTTTTAATATCCTTATTTAAAGAAGGACCCCGTGATTGCAGATGTAAGGCTACTTTCAAACATAACAATATGCCAATGCAGTAAATTACTTGATGACAACGAAAGAAAAAATAAAATACTTTAGAAAAAGCTCATTAAAAATAGTAACAATTTTTCTTATTCATTATGTAAACATTCGGAAGTGAACTTTTAAAAATGGACCACTTTAAAAAAAAAAAAGCAGCTTGAGGTTAAGTTGACTTTTTTTTCGCAGCAGACGGGATTAAAATTTTAAATCAAGGTCAAGGTACTCTTAGAACTAAATATAAAATCCATAGCTATTAAAAAAAAACAATTGTACACTTCAATGGGGTAAAAAACAAATGGTCTGAAAATTCAGAATGGTAAAAATGTTGGAAAAAAAAATGCAGCTAAAAATGTATTTAAAAACTGAAGAGGACAAATTCTAAATGTAACCAAAAACCACACCAAACAATATCAAAAACAATCAAAACACAGCACAATAGTTTACCCCCATGAGCCAGTGAACTGAGGACCTAAAGTTAAAAATAGCCATGGTCCTATTAGTACTTTTAGAAGATATCAATTTAAAAAATGTCTTATCTTTACTGATAAACAGATGAGTTCAAAATGTGAGTACAGAAGACTAGATTTAAAAAAAAAAAAGAGAAAATTACAAGTGATCTGGTGATTAGATAAAGAAAATGAAATGAAAAAAAAAAAAAATTAAAAATCAAATTATCAAAGATTAAATTTAGTAGATAGAAATATACAAAAAGAAAAAAATAATGAATGGTTGAAAAGGTGACACTGAACATGTTAGTGGTCATACATAATATGTCAATGTATGTTGAAAGTTGTGAGTTCAAGTCCCATGGAACGGTCAGTTTTTTTTTTTTTTTGGCCCCATATTAAGCCCTGAAAATCAGAGAGTCGACCAACAAGGATCAAACCCTGGACCTTCAGGTTGACAATCAGTTGCTAAGACTGTGCGACCATCCCATACCCCAATTATATTAGAAACAGTTGATTTCATGCACCCCCCCCTCCCCAACCAGATATTTCTTCAAATTTATTTTCTTGTGAAAATAAATAATGAAAATATATAAATATTTATATATATATATATAAACAGTAATTTTTTATTTAATCAGTCCATTTGAATTTAATAACAAAGGAAAAATTTCCCAAAATGTGCAGGGGAAAAAATATGGCCATAATCAGTGTAGAAAATAATTGTGTTATTTGCACCAATTAAATTTTAATAAAGGTCCAAACATACTCACTTAAACATAGTGCTGCCAAAAGAGAAACCGCTACCTCTGGAGTTTTACAGCTGGGAAATAGTGGCTGGATTATATAGTTTGCAAAAGTCAGTGCAGTTATTGCATTTCCAGTAGGTATAATAACGACAAGACACACCCAAAGATATAAAAATGCTGGTAAACCTCCAAAAGCATGCCCTATATAGCTGTAATCAGCCCCGGACGCAGTTATGCAAGTTCCAAGTTCCGCATAACACATGGCACCAATACCACACATAACTCCAGCAATAGCCCATACCAGCAAACATGAGCCGACTGATCCAGCTTCCAGGAGTACACCCTTGGGTGAAACGAAAATTCCACTGCCAACAATAATACCAACAATCATAGCAACTCCATTCAAAAGTCCTAACTGTTTTCGTAACTGCACAGCAGATGAATGACTCTCTATTGAAACTTTTTCTCCTTTTTCGGCCATGATTAGGTCTTAATTGACGTCTGATTTGTTATAAACAGTAAATAGTCTGTTACAAAAATGAGCTAAAATATATTTTCATACCTTGCAGATAGCTGTGACAAAAATAACATTCGATAAGTATGAATTTTAATGAAAACTAATAAGTAAATTTTGTGTATATGTTTAACTAAATCTATTATTGATAGCAAATACTATTTATTATATTTTATATCATTTTAAGTATCTAAAATATATTACACATTTATTAATGCTTTTTATATCAGGCATTATTGTACATTGTATCTCCATACTCTCTATGGTAACTTAATGCAGAAAAGTAGCTAATTAAAGTATATGAGACTGTCTGTACATTAATGATTTAAAATAAGCTTTTAAAAATTTTAAAATACAGTCAAAATTCATTGACATTATAATCATACAATGTAATGATCAAATTATTCAAAAGCAATATTAAAAAAAATGTTGCATTGATTTAGTCTGAAGTAATGATATAACATGACTTTGTATTCTGCGGAAATTAGTGATAAATTAATAGGCCTACTGAGGCTACTGAGTCTACTGCTTCAAGTAGAATGCTTACTAAATATTTTGAATTTGGAATAGTCAGTACGCCATATTATGGCGATGCCAATAAAACCCAATCAAGTTATTTTCTGGCTATAATATGATTCAATGACATATAGACATTATAGTTAATCTATCTGTAGCCCAGTGTAGGCGTAGGCTATCTATACAATAAAATAAAAATGTTCGACAAAAAACAACTTGCATGTTTTTTTTTTAAATAAAAAATGAGATTTTATTAGCATTATAATTTATCTCTAACCAGTAACCATATATATATATATATATATATATATATATATATATATATATATATATATATATATATATATATATCCATGTATATACGGTATACCTATCCTGTGGACTGAATGTGTCAAGTGATTGCATCAACATTTACACTGAGGCCTTTATAAGTCTATTCCGAAATGCTTCAATCAGAAACTAACATACCTCTTATTTTCCGATTATCGGCCTATGTTTGAAATAAAATTTATAACTATCACGCACGTAGAAAACATTGAATAAAAACTTTTCATCATTTAGTAAAGCTAAATATCACAAAGTAAGCGTATGTTGTTTAGCAGAATCTCCGTTGTTCAAATTCTGAACACAACCGCGTGGAGTATGGCAAGTGTGTGTTGTTGTTATGCCGCTATGAAAACACAGTGTGAAGGCTGCCAACTCTTTTCCAGGGAAAAAATCCAGAAATAGTCGAAAAAATACCTAGAATTATCGAGACATCAAGAAAATGAACTTCATTTTTATATGGAAAAATATGAAAAAAACCTCAAAAATTATCTGCAAAATATTTCTACGTATCATTTTCTTATTTCTAGACGACTAGAATAAGTATCTAGATCTGAATAAAACTTTTCCAAGTTGGCAGCCCTGCACAGTGCTTAGACCGAATGTCACTGACCTACACTTGATGCCGTTCAGTACTAGCCATTCAGCTAACGCATTTTTCCTAATACCACAAAAAATTCTAACCAAATGGTGCCGTCCATAAAGTACGTCACGCTCCAAGGGGGGGGGGGGGGGGAGGGGGTATAAGAAAGTGTGACAGTTTGTGACAGGGGGAGGAGGGTCAGGCCAAGTGTGACGTCACATTTTTTATATATTTTTTAATTTTATTTCTAATTTAATTAATTTATTTTTTTAGTAAAACTTAATAGTTTTAAGAATAATTTAAAAAAAAAAATTGTGAAACACTTGAATTAGTTTTATGTCAAAATAGCATGAAATGCATATCTTTTCAATGTGTTGTTCACAATTCCTCATGCTAGTTAGGACCGCTAATAAACTGTTGCAAAGCCTTGTTTTATCAGTAGCCTTACGGAAGTGTTATTATTTCTTTGTTGTCTGCTGCATAATTATATCACTGATAAATAAATTTGGAATTTGTATTATAATACAAAAAATTACCGTAATTGAAGTTGCAATTCATCACTTCGTTAAAATAAATATTGATGCCTTATTCCTTGCAACCAGTGCACCAGGAAGAAGTGCTTATAATCGCGTGGAACATCGAATGGCTCCATTTAGCAGCGAACTGTCTGGTGTCATATTGCCAAATGAACATTATGGCATTCACTTTGATTCGCAGGGCAGAACAATAAATGAGGATTTGGAAAGAACAAACTTCAAGTTTGCAGGTGAAACTTTAGCTGAAATCTGGTCGCATGTGATTGTTGACCAATTTCCAACAGTTGCAGAATATATCAACCCTGAGAAATCTGAATGGATGCAGCAGGACTGGTGTCGAAGGATAAGAATGGTTTGACTATCATGTTCTCACCAGCCAATACTTCACTTAAATTGTGAAATGTCAGGACATAAAATGTTGCGACAAAGTACGGAGCTCATTTTTCAACGTTTTACCTTCGAGATTATTTCCTCCTCCAAATCCAATCCCAATCAACCAAACAACTGATGGACTCAGAGCTTCAGAAAGAGCAGATGCAGATGCACATACATTTCCTTCATTGTTTGTTTGTGGCACAAACTCTCAAATTTGATGACATTATGCCAAGACCAACAGGAGTTTTTAAAGTGCAACCATATGATCTTTTATTGTCCATCTTTGCAGACCAGCATACATGATCGAATTTGCAAAGTGTGTCACTTGTACTTTGCCTCATAAACAATGTTGAAGAAACATACAGGATAACACAGAGCTCGGGCGCAGGAGAATGTAAAAAAGTAAAGTTTCCTTAGCCCTAAAGGGCCATCGGGGCAGATGAAGTGTAGAATTCATCTGTTTCTATAACCTAGGCATATGAAGGGATTGTGTGGTTTGCACAATTCCCAGCCGCCATTACTCCCCCAACATAAAGTCAGGTACCCATTTAAAGCTGGGTGGACGTGGGAACTTTCACCAGGACCTGAAAAAGTCCTAAGGTTCTCACTGAGATTCCAACCCGGGACCCTCCGCTCGACAGTCGAGCGCTCTATACCACTCGACCACCCGTCTCCTAGGTAAATGTGCCAACCCCAAATTTTCCAGAATCAACTCAGATAAAACGCATTCGTCCTTTGAGAATCGCTGCTAGAAGGCAAAGAGAACTCATGGCAATTATTGGCAGAATGGAAAATGCACATTCAGAGAATGTTGAGTGGCTAGATGAGGATGAAGTTGATCTGTCTGCAACTATCCTTCCAGGAAACGATGATGGGGAAAGATTTATGTCAGTCTTAACTATGGATGAACACTTCACTTCACTATGGATGGATGATGTCTAGTGAATTTTTTTTTAATTAAACATAATTCACAGGTCCACTATAAACATATTCAATATAGCACAAGAGCTGATCACATAATTTGTCAATCTAGTCCTTTTTTTAGTCACAATGTTTTGTTTCCATTTTTATTATTTAATCACTGGTTGAGGTCAAGTTTCGCGAATCTACTTCTTATCCTGTGTCAATCGAATACATAATCGGAAGATTATCTCAAAGTTCACCTCACCCATTGTAAATGAATAGGTAAATTAATAAATGATGTTTATTATATAATTGTCAATCTAATTTTTGCAATTTTTTTTTCAAATTCAATTGATTGAGTTACTGTTTCAAAGAATAACTGATACAACTATTGACAATTAGTTATTCTACTATTAAACTCATTAATAATCTGATAGTTCTTTTAATATTTATATTTTAAGGCAGTTTAATAGTGAAGTGCAATTTAAGTTTTCGATTAAATTTTAATTAGTTCTTAATAAAAAAAATTGTCGAAAGTGTGACGTACTTTAGGGGGGGGGGTCCCGAAATTTGTGACATTTTGTGACAGGAGGGAGGGGGGGTCAAAAATCGTCAAAAAATAGCGTGACGTACTGTAACCATATGCTTTAGGTATATTCAGACAAGTTTAGAATCACTGTTCATTTAGTAAGTCAACATTGAAAGTTCATGGGCCCAGGATAGTCATATGCCTTGATAACTAGAATTCCAGCGTTGTATCTTTGTTTTAGGTAGAATTAGTCTGTCAGCACAGGTCGGTGACCTCTAGATATAGGTGACGATAGATGTAATCAGGGAGACAAAGAAATACTAGCCCACAGTGAGTTTTTAGCCGCACCAATCCCTAGGCTGGAATAAGAGTCACTAATATGTAGATGAGTTAGAAAGGGGGTTTGGGAGCCAATCAAAAGTTCAGGGGCTTTGGGGCACGTGATAAATCATCACCACATATAATGGGATGTAAGTGAGTTTTTAGTTAGAGTGAGAGGCAGAGAGTTAGAGGCAGAGAGCAGGTAGAGAGCAGGTTAGAGACACGGAGATAGAGACAGGGGGTCAGACGGAGAGAAGTGGAGAGACAGTTAGGGAGTAGTGGGCAGAGAGGACGATTGAGAAGTTTAGTTGGGATCGAGAAGAGGACAAAAGTTATTAATAGAAGATTTGATTTGTTGTATTATTCATCTTTCATGTGATGTAGAAATAAAGTATATTAGTCATTATTGACTCGGCTACCTTGTTAATTGAATGTTAGTAAAAGTAAACTATACACGCTGTGAACGCCTCCGAAGAAGAAGAAGAAGAAGAGAAGAAGAAAGCCTCCACAGTCTATGATGCAAACTAAGCAAACAAACATAAACAAATAAAAACACAGCGTTACACGTACTTTATGGACGGCCCCATAAGAAAAAAACAACAACAATTGAATCCTATGTAGAAATAGCCTCTATTATATCACATTAAAAATATAAGAACGCATTAAAATCACTATATATGTGTGTTGTGTGTGTTTAGTGGAATGTCGCTATGGTCTGTGTTTAATTTTAAGTTCAGAAAGGCTGAATAATTAGACAATATATACTAAATACTGAGCCAATGCCAAATAATTAGCCGGTATCGGCATTTAAAAACACATAGAAAACATGTAGAGAGTAATTATAATTTGGTGAAATATTTTTTTTAATGCGATGTTGCGGATTTTGCCAAGGAATGGGGTGGCGTTTCTGTACCCCGCCCAGGGAGCCAAATTGCGCTTGTCATCCAACTGTGTGTGTGTGTGTCTATTTCTGCTTCTCTCAATGTCTATCAGTTCCTCTCAGGTTTCTTTCTGTTTCTCTAATGGTTATTTCTGTTTCTCGATGCCGCTTGATTGTTGCCACCGCATTCAAAATGTTTCCATGAGTTAGTTTTCTGGGTTGAATTACAAGTCTCAGCTAACGAGACTACACTACCAGTTGATTTCAATCTCTTTTTTTTTTTAGCATTTAGGCACTGGCCTTTTGGATAAGACAAATCTGGTTATTTTAAAAGATTGTTGTAATCGGCATTAACCCGTTAAAAGGTTAGAATCTCAGAAATGTCAGTCAACTACTTAGACATATAGTTAAGTAGATACATAGGTACGTATGTGGTCAAGAAGGTATATTGGCAGGTTGATGGCTAGCCTCATGAATCAACAAGATAACAAGAATAATTATCTAGCTGGACACGTTGCTTGTAATTGTATCAACTTTCTAAGTTTATGTTCATCACAACCAATTCATGCAAACAATTTATTTATTTTTTTTTATTTATGAACTCATATACACAGGTGAATTAAGTTTATTTGGGGGACCAGGCACGAAGAAAATAACCCTAAATAAAGGTGTTACCAAACAAATGTCATTAGGTTGGGCCCTGCGGAGCCCCGTCGTTACGGGGGTGAGGTTGGGGGACGATTGTGATTGGCCAGGATGATCTTGATGGGGACCCGAGTCGGTCCAACAGAGTTCTCGACCTTTTAAAAGTGAAGAATCCCGGAAGAGGATTGAAGACATAAGCATGCATACATACACACACACACAAACACAGAGAGACACACACACTGATACACACATACACACGCACTGACACACATATACACACACACTGACACACATATTCAAACACATACACACAGACAAACACACGTACACACGCATACACACACACTGATACACATACATACACACATACACACACACTGACACGCATACACACATACACACACACATACACACATACACACACACTGACACACATATACACACATGCACACACAGACACATACACATACACATATACACACACATACACACACATACATACACACTATTACACACCCACATACACACACATACATACACACACATGCATACATACACACACATACACACACACTGACACACATATACACACATGCACACACACACATACACACACATGCACACTATTACACACGCACACAGCATTGAAGGAAAACAATTAATTCTAAAGGCGACCCAAGTAAAATAAGTAAACATTGAAAGTATCTACTAAAGTTGTAAACACCAAAGTAAAGTTTTCTGTTTAGACTATTTAGGACAGGTGAGGTGAAGAATCCACATGTTTCTGTTGTAACGGCTTATTGAAAGATTTGGGCGGCTAGCACAATGCCCGGCAGCCTTTAACCCCCTCCCCCTTTCCCCCGCAACAATTTAAACCATCTAGCAGCTGGGTGGATTAGGGAACTTGACTAGGACCTGATAAAAATCCCGGGTCACTTCTTGGGACTCGAACCTAAAACTTTCAGGTCGACAGTCTGCATATTATTGTAAAATAAAAAAAAAATTCATCCGAGTTCATGACTCAAACAGTACTCACTCAAACAGGATGCATCTGTCAAACTGATACGTCTAAACGGTATTGACGCAAAGCAGAATGCTGCGGTCATACTGATATGTCTAAACGGTATTGACGCAAGCAGAATGCAGCGGTCAGACTGATATGTCTAAACGGTATTGACGCAAGTAGAATGCAGCGGTCATACTGATATGTATAAACGGTATTGACGCAAGCAGAATGCAGCGGTCATACTGATAAAACAAACTGTACTCACTCAAGCAGGAAGTAATGGTCATACTGATAAATTAAACTGTACTCACTCAAGCAGGCAGTAACGGTCATACTGATAAATCAAACTGTACTCACTCAAGCAGGCAGTAACGGTCATACTGATAAATCAAACTGTACTCACTCAAGCAGGCAGTAACGGTCATACCGATAAATCAAACTGTACTCACTCAAGCAGGCAGTAACGGTCATACCGATAAATCAAACTGTACTCACTCAAGTATGAAGTAAGGGTCACACTAATAAATCAAACTGTACTCACTCAAGCAGGAAGCAGCTGTCAAGCTGATCAGGTAGCCGGGTGGTCCACAGGCCTGGAAAAATGGCTGAAGGACGTAGTTGGCAAAAGTCAGGGATGAAATGGCGTTTCCGGTGGGAAGTATGATGACCACAGCCACCCACAGGTACAGGAATGCCGGGAAGTTGCCGAAAGCTTCATTGATGTAGGCGTAGTCAGCCCCGGATCTGAAAGGAAGAACAAAATAAAAGCTCAATGATCTAATATAAACAGAGCTGTAACCTAGCCTAATGAGACAGACATACAGACAGACAAACACAGACAGATGGGCGGATAGACAGGGGAGCAGATAGATAGATAGATTGATAGATAGAGATAGAAAGATATAGATAGATATAGATAGATAGATAGACAGACAGACAGATAGACAGACAGACAGATAGATAGATAGATAGATAGATAGACAGATAGATAGATAGATAGATAGATAGATAGATAGATAGATAGATAGATAGATAGATAGATAGATAGATAGATAGATAGATAGATAGATGATTATAGATAGATTTCATACCTATTGTAAAGGCCCTCCTCTCCCCCCGACTAAAAAAAACAACCCAAAATAACATGCACCGGAATTTGATAATTATTACAATCACTCAACTGACTTCAAAATGGCCGTCCCCAGCTCAGCGTAGCACATGGCTCCCAGCAAGCAGACGATGCCGCAGAGGCCCCAGATGATCAAAGATGGGCCGATGGCGCCCGCCTCCTGCAGGACACCCTTTGGGGAGACGAAGATCCCGCTGCCCACGATGATGCCCACAATGATGGCCACCCCGTTGCTGAGCCCGAGGTGCTGACGTAGGCGTATTTCTTCGACAATGCTGACGGTTGTGGAAGAAGCGGACGACGCAGATGACGACACAGAGCGCGCAGACTCGGAAGACATTTTTCTGGATTTATTTTCATCCTGCGTGGAAGCCATGTTCATGTTTAATCTTCTTTATGAAAAGTTCCCCACCTGAGACAAAAATGCATTTTAAAAAATGTATACACTTTTTTAAAAATAGATTTGTATTAAAATATAATAAAAATTAAAAATATATTTCCATAACCGCCTCTTGTGTGAAATCAAAAGATTAAAAAAGAAATCTATTCTTTTATATTTGTTATATTGTTTAAAGTACTTCACTACCTTTAATTGGTAAAGTTTGTTTATAATTTTAAAATTAGCATGTCAGACTTGAAAAAAAAAAACAAGTTCAGAAAATGTTAACAATACGCTCCTATCGCAGGGTTTCCCAATAGGCGTCGGGTATTAGGCGGTTGGTCTAGTTGCCACTACTCGCCACCCTCCCGGGGCACTGCTACTGTTAACAGGCAGACGCAACACAGTCAGTCGTCTAAAGCAACCGTAATTCATTCATTAAAACTTCACCTTTCCTTACCCTTTTACCTTTTTAAACTGATAGTTCATTCATTTAAAAAAAAACAACATTGTTCTGGTTTTTTTCTGGTCACTATTTTATCTCCCAATAAAAGAAAACAACTAGATAAGTGTTACAGGGTCAATTATGTTTATAGTTCAAGGTCAGAACTGAATCAGCTGTAATGCGTTTATGTCAAACTCAGCATATATTCCTGCTATCTACGTATTCCATGAGGTCAGTGGCGTAGTGAGGGGGGAGCAAAGGGGGGGGGGCATCATGCCGCGGGCGCTAATCACAAAGGGACACCAAAGGGTATATTTTACATATAATATTATATGGCTTCGAAGGGGGGGGGGAGGGCGATAAAAAGGTATTCTGCCCCGGGCGCAAGTTGTGCTCGCTACGTCACTGCATGAGGTACAGACCGTTACCGTCTTGTTGCATGGGCACGCCCTATCACTTAATCGGGGGCCGCTAAAAAATATAAATTATACACATTGTCAATTTAAAAATGTACATTTCCTGAAAAGCCGCAATAATTAAGTTATTTGTTTATAGTGTGTCGAAATTTTGATGCTACACTATTACAAAGGAAATGTAGCACAAATAGACTCGTTATAGGCAGTGGCGTCACTAGGGGTGCGAAGTGCACCGGGTGACACCAAAATGTATAAATTAAATTTCATAATAGAAAAAACTCGGACCAGACTAGTTGGGTTTTATAACCGATCATAGTTAAAAAAACATGAGTAATAGCACAGGGTGCCACCGTGCAGAGCAGTAGCACAGGATGCCACCATGCAGAGCAGTAGCACAGGATGCCACCATGCAGAGCAGTAGCACAGGATGCCACCGTGCAGAGCAGTAGCACAGGATGCCACCATGTAGAGCAGTAGCACAGGGTGCCACCGTGCAGAGCAGTAGCACAGGATGCCACCATGTAGAGCAGTAGCACAGGGTGCCACCGTGCAGAGCAGTAGCACAGGATGCCACCATGTAGAGCAGTAGCACAGGATGCCAGCATGCAGAACAGCAGAAGAGGGTGCCACCATGCAGAGCAGCAGAACATGGTGCCACTATGCAGAGTAGCAGAAGCAGAAGAGGGTGCCACCATGCAGAGCAGCAGAACAGGGTGCCACCATGCAGAGCAGCAGAACATGGTGCCACCATGCAGAGCAGCAGAACAGGGTGCCACCATGCAGAGCAGCAGAATATGGTGCCACCATGCAGTGCATTTGGTGCTTAGGTAAATAAAAAGAATTCTTGAGATGGTTGAGATGCTTTCGAATACGACTCAGTGTTAAGAGCATCTAATAATATTAAAGAGGACAATCTACATGTACAAATAAAGGCATCCTGTAACTCAAAATGAGTTTATAAATGTCCTGGCACATCATTTGAAGGAGATCACTATAGGTTTATAAGGATGCAAAGCATTTTGGAATTATGCCCGACAGCACACCTGACATATCACACACTGACCAGATGTTTGATCGCTTTCATGTTTTATAATGATTTATCCGGAGTTGAGATTTTTAAAAAAGATACGAAGGCTGAGAATACATCTGAATGTAGAAGATAATGATCTTGACAACGCCAAAGAGTGGTCATTATTTGATGTTTTGAAATTCTTTGCGTACTGGGGCTTCCTAGAATCTCTGTCAACAGAAGGAGGGGGGTCTTTATTTTTGCATGTTCCGTTAATTTTTCTGGTCATCAGAAATCCACTGGTGCTAATGTTTACATTTATCTCAATAACTAAGCTCACTAGCAGATGAGGTCCTTTTTGGGGAGGCGGCAAATGGGCTTCGGACAGCTGCTCCCTGTGGTCGTTAACAGAATACCTACTTTCTCCAAAGAGTGACCAAATGTTACCCATTTCTATTCACTAAATCTTGATATATTGACTCTACGAATCTGCTCTTTGAAGTTTTGGGATGCGGTTTTTGTTAAACTCAAAATGTGGCGACCTTTTTTGTTTTTACACACAAATAAGAATAAATGAAACCCGATACATAAAAACTGTGCGGGGAAAAACCGGGCCAAAGTACGTCTTCAGCAGGACACGTGTTACAAATATGTGTGGACTTGCTATAACATAAGATATCACATCACACATCTAATACCCACATATGAATGTTTTTTGTGTCTTCAATGTACTCTCTAGCAATCCACAAAACTAAATGTATAGCAGTCTCTGGCGAGTAGCCTTGAGGACACAAGGGGTTAGAACTGAATATTTCCTTTCGAAGTTTTCTGAAAATGTGAGTTACCGTTCTTGAACTTGTTTTTTTTTCCGTCAATTATAAAAGAGTTGGATAAACATCCACCCACGCTGATAAGGTTTGTATGTTTTTTAAAGCTTGCATTTCTAATCTTAATTTACAAACAAACATATAAACATAAACGCAAATGACCACAAACACACGCACACATTAATGTTATTTACATTTTGTGTGTATAACTTAGACTTTTTTTTATTAATTAAGATGTTTTTGACTAAACGATCATAATAGAACAGTTGCTGCTGATTTTTTATTTACGTTAGAGTACAGAGAGATTGGGAGGGGGGGGCACGGGGGGATCAGGGGCATAACTAGCATCATTGACGCCCCAAACTGGTGGTAAACAAGTGGCGCCCAGGTAGGATCGTCCCCATCTGCTACGTTACACCAGTGGAGGGGGGGAGTCTATTAGCTATTTTATCATGGGTGAATAATGAATGAAGTTAAAACGCCTGAGGCATCATTGCAAGTGATGATTGTAAGTACACAATAAAGTGTGTGGTAACTTAATCTGTTTCCCCTCGTTATAGACATTTAACTTTTTATGTCTTGGCGAAGGCTTCCACCTAATACAACCGCCCTCCACAGAATTGGTCTTTTCTTCTATGTTTACGTTGTAGCTGGTGTGATCTAACGATGATATTACTAGTCTGCTAAAAATTCCACCATATGAGTATTAGCCATAGAGGCCGCAACGATCTGGCTAATAGCCTGACCATTGGACAGTAATGGGCTGGTAGTACCAACAAGTGACTAAACACGAAAGTCGGTATTCTTAATTAACATTAAACCCCATACAGGCGACCGTACGACAAGGAGAGTAATGCATAGTCCATGAATACCCCCCACCCTCAATCATCCGTCCTGCCCCAGCCCGTAGCGTGAGGGGGAGCCTGGGGGGGGCGGGCGTTTTTCGCCATTCCCCCCCCCCCCCCCCCCCCCCGCGTTTTGTCTGGCCCCGTTCTGCTTTTTTTGCTCTACTCAATAACATTGGATCTAGTTTGGATCTAGAACTGAGAGTTCAATATTAAAGATTTCAGAAACGGTTGAGAAACGTGTCGTGTAAATCACTATTGCATGGTGCATAAATGACAAATCCTTCTTTTGAAAATTTGTAATCGTCGCAGCTATATATGATGTAAAGATAAGTTCCCTTAGCCCTAATAACGGACCGTCGGGGCAGATGAAGTGTAGAATTCATCTGTTTCTATAACCTCGGGCATATAAAGGGATTGTGTGGTTAGCACAACGCCCAGCCGCCTTTACTTCCCCAACTTAGGCCAGGTTCCCATTTAAAGCTGAGTGGACTTGTGGGACGACTTTGAAACACATTTCACCTGGGAAAATTCCCATGGTTCTCACCGAGGATCGAGCCCAGGACTCTCAGGTCGACAGTCGAGTGTCTACAACACTCGGCAACCCGTCCCACTATATATGATGGGGACAAATCGAAACGTCTGTTAGTGTAATGGTGGACAGGTCATCTACTGACTACACGAACCATTTAAAACAATTACGAATCGGTTATTTATCTTTTAAATCATTGCTCCAAATCTCATTTAAGTTTTACTGCAAACTTGGTTTCCTCAATATTGACTCTATTTGAAAGTCCAAACAATCTATTATAGTCCACGTCAGTGGATTTACTGAGTGCCTGTGCACAGATTGATTCGGTTCTAGAGTCAGTTAATAAATTACGTATTGATGAATAGTTTAAGAAATTATTTGATTTGATTTTTGTAAAAAAAAATAAAACTCAAACACTAGGTGTTACAACGATAGCAAATAACTTGACAAATAAGACACCTACTTCTTAGAATACAAAATATACTAGAACAGCTAGTCTGCAAGTCTAGATTCTAGTACTAGCTAGTTGTAGGACTCGTTAAGTGAGAATGTAAGTAGGTGTAGCTAGTTCCACACGTTACTGCTGACGTCAATTCTGATTGAAAAACGAGATATTTATTTATTAGTATCGATACCATTTATCCGCTAAGCACTACTATAACATTTCTTTTTTTTTTATTACAAAAGTAACCAGTAATCGGATTCTCTGGAGCATCGATACTCCTAATGCGGCTAAACGATACTCTTGACCCTTTAATGTCCATCTTACATCTTTTTTTTTTTATAAGTAGCCAGAGAAAAGTCAATTCTTTGTCATATACCAGTTCAAATCAAGGGAGACAAAAATGCGGTCAAAAAGCTCATCAATATTCTGATATCTTCATTCTTCACAGTGTCTTCCCCTGAAATAGCATCTGTTCGGATTGAGAGGATTGCACCGCCACAATGGGCCATTGATCTACCAATGTGAAGTGGACCGAGTACGGTGGCCGATGTATTTTTGTAGGAAGGATCACTTCACTTGGGCTGCTAGATGGGATAAACGAGGTTAATGGGTTCACCTTTTACTTTAGTTGTTGTAACATTTCACCCCAGCCCTGTTTATATATTCATTTTTATCAAAGCTGATATGCTGATCTATTTTTAGAGTTGTGTATAGAATACAAAAAAAAAAAGATAGACTCAGAAAATGGGGGGGGGGGGAAGCCCCAATGTATGCGGTATTCATAGCCTATTTGATGCCAGACTTTTGTCAAGGGCCCAATATTTTCTTCTACACCCAGGGCCTCAACTGACCCATGTCCGGCGATGCATATAGTGATTTAACTCTGGACAAAAAACCAGCCGTAGCTTGTTAATTGAACCAACCTATACTTTGAGCTTATTTAATTTTATTATACATTGTATACATACATACATACATATATATATATATATATATATATATATATATATATACATGGGCGTCGCTAGGAATTTTTCCAGGGGGGGGGGCAAATAACAACTTTATGACATTTTTTTTAAATGTAGGGGGGGAGGGAGCAAATGCCCCCTATTATATGAAATTTTTTCAAAATGCCCCCCATGAATACGCCCATATATATATATATTTGATGAGAGAATGTACGATGGGGTTGGGCCTAAAATATTGCTACTTAAGAGACTAAATATCAGCATTAAAAAAAATTACAAAAACTAACTACTTATCAATCAGCACTAAATAATCGATAAGTTTTATTGACTGCATTGCAACCAAACAAAACAAAAAACTTCATTCGACTATTGAAGAGAAAGAGAATTTTGTATCAATACATTGTAAGTACAATCAAATAAATAAAATGTTCTATAAAGAAATGAGTTTCTCATACAAATCAAACATTTGCTTGGGGGAAGGGGGTGTGTTAAAAATGAGGACAGACGCATTATTATGTTTAGGCACACAAGCAATGTATCAATGATCCATTGTAATATTATGAATAAAGTCATATAAATATTAAAAAAAAACATAGACACCAGCAAATCTGATTTTTCTAAGGTGGGGGAGGGGGAACTTTGACTTACATCAGTTATAATACGCTCCAGTTTACCAGGGACACGCCCCAGATTTCGAATTCAACATCCCCCCCCACCCCAACCACAGGCGTCAGCCAATGTCCCACACTGTGACGTTCAAATATCACACTAAAAAATAAGTGTCATTTCAAATTTGGCACAAAACAGTTTTTTTTTCCATTTACCACAACGACCTTAATATGGGGGCGGGGGGGGGGAGCGTATAATACCTACTAATGAAATGGACCTTTGATCTTCAAGAAAGCGTGTCTGTCACAGATTGTTATTTCCCTTCCCTCCAATCACACGCCCCCCCCCCTTGGATCCCATGTTACCCATCAAAAATCTGGTCACCGTAGCTAGAGGTGTCAACATGACAATAGTTATATATTGGTAAACAACACAAAGCAAAGATATGTATATTATTAAAGTAAAACTTTGATTGTTTACCTATATGGATGGTACTTTCATTGTTTGTTGGTTTGTTTGTTTGTTTTTTAAATAAAAAGCTTAATTGTCATTCTGACAAATACTTAATATTCACTATCCTACAATAAGATCAAGATTATATACATACAGACAGGGCCGTTCTTGTGGTCTTTTTTTCGGGGAAGGGCCTAAGAAAAGGTACATTTTGGTGCTCTGGTTGCTCATCCTTGTGTACAAAGTTCGTATGCCAGACAATCACAGTTGCTATATCAGATTTCAAACATTAGGCACCCCTGGATGTTGATTAAGACGGTTTTGAAAGGGGGAGTGGGTAACAGGCTTTTTCTTGACCTCCCCCCTCCCCCTTGTCAACAATTGTCAAAAATTTTCTGACCCCCCTATTTTGTTGACGTAATTAATGGACAGCCCCTTATCCACTCGTAAGAACGGATCTAATTACAAAATACGAACAAACTAATGGAAACCCACATTGTGTTGCGCTGAGGGGAAGTTTGATATTCTCGTTACATCAATAAGTCTCAATTAATTACAACTCTATAATCGATACTGCCCTAACTAAACAGTTCATTTGATTTGAATTTACGAATACTTACAAAAAAAGGCGTGTGTTGTTAGAATCTGCAGACACTGTCTGTGTAGTTCGTTCGGTCACTTATGGATGATTCTGGTACACTATCGTTTGCTGATTCTCATCATCAGGTAAAAAGGGTGAGCAACCGGCGAGATTTCCCACTCTCTATGGTAGTCATCTTTAGTATCTATGATTTTTTAGCAATCATAACTCAACGACCAATCGAAGCTCTTCGGGGTGTTCCAACTCGTCCAATGGAATCGCTCCAGGGTGTTTCCGCCAACCAATCAAATGGCTTCGGGGTGTCCCCGCCAAGTCCGATTATACTATAATTCAATACTCAGCGAGAGCTTTGCCCAGGTCGTGTTACACACTCGACTATGCAAATGAGGTGGCATTTGAATAAATCCAGGGCACACAGGTAGCCTGTTGACCACTCTGTAGTAACTTAACTGTCTAGTTGTCATCGGATCAAGTGACCTTTGACTCTTCACAGTCAAGGTAAAAGAAAGCCTAAAAATAATAATTATAATTAAAAAAAAACAACAATATTCCGTTTTCTTTGGTATCCCAAACTTTTTTTTTTTACCGTCGAAGGATTTCAGTGACAAATTCAGGTGAACGAAAAACAGAGGATCCACGGTAAACAGTTGCTGGTCTTTGTTCTGGTCATGTGAATTTAATTACCCGGTATATACAAAGTCAATTAGCAAAGGGTCTCTTAGTTTCTAGCAGTGCTCGGCAACCCTTTTTTTTTTACGCGCTGCACACTAAAGCTAAAGTAAATTAGGTTTTTTTTTTATACAGTGAAAGGGATGAATGTCCAGAATATTCTTATCGATTTTGATAATTAACAATGATAGAAAAAAAATCACGTTTATGCAGGGGCCAGGCCAATAGCAGAGGGGGCCAGGAAATAAATGTTACTAAGTAGAGCAAACAAGCAGAGGGGGCCAGGAAATAAATGTTACTAAGTAGAGCAAACAAGCAGAGGGGGCCAGGAAATAAATGTTACTAAGTAGAGCAAACAAGCAGAGGGGGCCAGGAAATAAATGTTACTAAGTAGAGCAAACAAGCAGAGGGGGGCCAGGAAATAAATGTTACTAAGTAGAGCAAACAAGCAGAGGGGGCCAGGAAATAAATGTTACTAAGTAGAGCAAACAAGCAGAGGGGGGCCAGGAAATAAATGTTACTAAGAAGAGCAAACAAGAAGAGGGGGCCAGGAAATAAATGTTACTAAGTAGAGCAAACAAGAAGAGGGGGCCAGGAAATAAATGTTACTCAGAAGAGCAAACAAGAAGAGGGGGCCAGGAAATAAATGTTACTAAGTAGAGCAAACAAGAAGAGGGGGCCAGGAAATAAATGTCACTAAGTAGAGCAAACAAGCAGAGGGGGCCAGGAAATAAATGTCACTAAGTAGAGCAAACAAGCAGAGGGGGCCAGGAAATAAATGTCACTAAGTAGAGCAAACAAGCAGAGGGGGGCCAGGAAATAAATGTTACTAAGTAGAGCAAACAAGCAGAGGGGGCCAGGAAATAAATGTTACTAAGTAGAGCAAACAAGCAGAGGGGGCCAGGAAATAAATGTTACTAAGTAGAGCAAACAAGCAGAGGGGGCCAGGAAATAAATGTTACTAAGTAGAGCAAACAAGCAGAGGGGGCCAGGAAATAAATGTTACTATAGAGCAAACAAGCAGAGGGGGCCAGAAATAAATGTTACTAAGTAGAGCAAACAAGCAGAGGGGGCCAGGAAATAAATGTTACTAAGTAGAGCAAACAAGCAGAGGGGGCCAGGAAATAAATGTTACTAAGTAGAGCAAACAAGCAGAGGGGGCCAGAAATAAATGTTACTAAGTAGAGCAAACAAGCAGAGGGGGCCAGGAAATAAATGTTACTAAGTAGAGCAAACAAGCAGAGGGGGCCAGGAAATAAATGTTACTAAGTAGAGCAAACAAGCAGAGGGGGCCAGGAAATAAATGTTACTAAGTAGAGCAAACAAGCAGGGGGGCCAGGAAATAAATGTTACTAAGTAGAGCAAACAAGCAGAGGGGGCCAGGAAATAAATGTTACTAAGTAGAGCAAACAAGCAGAGGGGGCCAGGAAATAAATGTCACTAAGTAGAGCAAACAAGCAGAGGGGGCCAGGAAATAAATGTTACTAAGTAGAGCAAACAAGCAGAGGGGGCCAGGAAATAAATGTCACTAAGTAGAGCAAACAAGCAGAGGGGGCCAGACAAAACGCGGGCGGGGGGGGGGCGGGCGGGGGCAGCCTGCATTTAGGATGAGCCAACTTGAATCATATTTTGAATAGCTGCTTTAGAAATAGGTTTAAATTCATACTTGATGGAAATCCTAAAACTCATTAAATAAAACGTAATTGGGTTTCATTCTGACCAGCTCTGTTATTGGTTTACTAGAGTGGGGGGGGGGTGGGGAGGACTGCGGGACACCACTGATTTAGACCAAACATGGGTAAATAGCTACTTGTACAAAGACAGTACATGGATAAAAAGTCTCATCAATGACAGACGCATACATAAGGTGGGAGAGGGGGGGGTCCAAATTCGAAAGTCCCCCTTCCCACAGCTTGAGGGCGGGCCCCCCCCCCCAAAAAAAAATTTTTTTTTTTTACATTAGATATTAAGTACATAATCTCATGTCTCGTTGTCGGATGTCAAATTGATGAGTCCCCCAAAAAGGGCCAAGCCTCCACACCCCGGCCCCCAAATCCCTTGGTTCGGCACTGATCAACGAACGGACTTGAGATCTCAACTTGATGGTAGTCGTTGCGTGTTTGAGAAGAAAGTGTTATTCCATCCCAGTTGCTTCTGTCTCATCTCACATGAACAAGAACTATCGGCACGCTGATCTTCAACTATAGGTTAGTTTAAGCTATGGCTGAGGATGAAATGTTTTATCTCCTGATCCTATATGGGGCAGTAATTGAAGTGGCCCTTCTAACGGCCCCACCATAGCTGAGTGTGCAATGTCTATGGAGGGACCACGGAGGACAGGTAATGGAATGGAGGCGGGATTCGAACCCACAAATTAGAGCAGATCAGGCTCACAGCCATAGTGACACCAAGCCCTAAATGTTTACTAAAAGTAATTGTTTAGAGATGTTTACTAAAAGTAATTGTTTGGAATAATTTACTAAAAGTAACTGCTTGGAAACGCTTACTACAAGTAAATGTACAGAAATATTTACTAAAATTAATTGTTTAGAAATGTTTACAAAAACAATGGTCTGCAGAGAACCAGAAACGAGTGAACAGTACAAATGGAACAACAACAAAAAACACGGGCTATTTAATGACGAAAAACAAAAAAGATAACTACAGAACAAAAGCCACTGTGTATAATATAAGAATTGATTTTATTAAAACTTTGTATTTGGCTAAACAGTAAACTAGGTTATGAGCATGTGTGTACATTACTTGTAGCACAAGTTGTAGTCATGTACAGAAACATTCAACTAAATAAAGTCATTAATATTTGGCGGAGTGCTAGAGCACAGATAAATGGATACACATCGCCCTCATTACATTCTTTAGGGGCCCCTAGGGCAAAATAACATTGGAGTGGAGGGGGGCTTCGTGGGAAAGATCACCTTGGGAGGGGGGGGGCTAGGTGATGTTACACTGAGGAGCACTACCTAAAGGAACTTTGGGGGGGGGGGGGCGCTGGGTAAAGATAAATTTGGGAGCACTACATAAGGAAACTAGGGGTGGGGGGGAGGGAGTTAAGGAAAATCTACATTTGGGGACCCTAGGGCAAAATGAGTAATCGTCACATGTATCTGGGGGCCCCTAATAATCTTAGCAGGGGCTCTTCTTACCCCTTTTGCTTCCATTAAGTTATGTCACGCTGAACAATTTTGTTAACTGGAAAAATTTTCCAATGGGGGTGGAGGGTGGGGCATTCAGCAGTGGGGGGAACTAGACAGTCACATAGTCTACCTGTCTATCAGAACATCTCTGTGGATACATGTGTACATGCACAGAGTGGGGGAACTAGACAGTCACATAGTCTACCTGTCTATCAGAACATCTCTGTGGATACATGTGTACATGCACAGAGTGGGGGAACTAGACAGTCACATAGTCTACCTGTCTATCAGAACATCTCTGTGGATACATGTGTACATGCACAGAGTGGGGGAACTAGACAGTCACATAGTCTACCTATCTATCAGAACATCTCTGTGGATACATGTGTACATGCACAGAGTGGGGGAACTAGACAGTCACATAGTCTACCTATCTATCAGAACATCTCTGTGGATACATGTGTACATGCACAGAGTGGGGGAACTAGACAGTCACATAGTCTACCTATCTATCAGAACATCTCTGTGGATACATGTGTACATGCACAGAGTGGGGGAACTAGACAGTCACATAGTCTACCTGTCTATCAGAACATCTCTGTGGATACATGTGTACATGCACAGAGTGGGGGAACTAGACAGTCACATAGTCTACCTATCTATCAGAACATCTCTGTGGATACATGTGTACATGCACAGAGTGGGGGAACTAGACAGTCACATAGTCTACCTATCTATCAGAACATCTCTGTGGATACATGTGTACATGCACAGAGTGGGGGAACTAGACAGTCACATAGTCTACCTATCTATCAGAACATCTCTGTGGATACATGTGTACATGCACAGAGTGGGGGGGAACTAGACAGTCACATAGTCTACCTGTCTATCAGAACATCTCTGTGGATACATGTGTACATGCACAGAGTGGGGGAACTAGACAGTCACATAGTCTACCTATCTATCAGAACATCTCTGTGGATACATGTGTACATGCACAGAGTGGGGGAACTAGACAGTCACATAGTCTACCTATCTATCAGAACATCTCTGTGGATACATGTGTACATGCACAGAGTGGGGGAACTAGACAGTCACATAGTCTACCTATCTATCAGAACATCTCTGTGGATACATGTGTACATGCACAGAGTGGGGGAACTAGACAGTCACATAGTCTACCTATCTATCAGAACATCTCTGTGGATACATGTGTACATGCACAGAGTGGGGGAACTAGACAGTCACATAGTCTACCTGTCTATCAGAACATCTCTGTGGATACATGTGTACATGCACAGAGTGGGGGAACTAGACAGTCACATAGTCTACCTGTCTATCAGAACATCTCTGTGGATACATGTGTACATGCACAGAGTGGGGGAACTAGACAGTCACATAGTCTACCTGTCTATCAGAACATCTCTGTGGATACATGTGTACATGCACAGAGTGGGGGAACTAGACAGTCACATAGTCTACCTATCTATCAGAACATCTCTGTGGATACATGTGTACATGCACAGAACAGAACATGAAGAAATACATATATATTGACAAGGGACATGATGGCTAAACATGTAAAAATGAGAGCAGTAACTCCGAAATAATCACTCTATAGGATTACTTGATTAAAAAATAAATATCGACAGAAACAGTTTTTCAATTTGATTTCAGACACACTAGTCTATATCATGAATTATATTCTATAAAAACATGGGTCTTTTTTTCCAATTAAAGATGACACGAGGGAGATTTTATTAAAAATTATTAGCAATGTATAGTCAATAAATAAATGTTAGCACAATTTAGTCCATAAATAAGCAAAACTCATTTTTTTTTTACATTCAAACACAGAAAGGCATTAAGAAAGTGTATACATTCTGAGAAAAAACTCAATGAAATGCACCTGCTAGACACAAAGTTTTTTGGGATTTTCCCCATTTTTTCTTTGTAGTTAACAAAAACAAATAACAATCTCAATAAGCTTTAAAGTACACTTCTTTTGTTCTTTTTAGTTTTTAAACAGGCTTGTAGATCAACAAAAACAAACAAAGCCTCACACAAAACAAAACAAGCTCAACATTAATGATTGTGGCAAGCAGCTAACTGCACTTCTAGGGAGAGGGCGTGGTGGATGGGTGGGAGGGTAAACTGTCAGCTCATTACCCAATCACAAAACACCAAAAAAAAAAAAATGACAAATAGACACATATTAATTATTCAAAGTCTCCCACCCCCCTCTCTCTCGATCCAATTCATATCATTCATTAAATACAATAGAAATAAAGAAACAATATTTAATAAGCCGTTGTGTAAAGTTTGAAAAAAAAAATACTCTCCAAAAAAGATATAAAAAAATTCATTTCACAATCTTATAAAATGTGGTGTTGGCAAGTAAAGCAACTATCATAGCGATTCGATTGAATATCAATGCTTTACTTTTTTTTTTCAATTGAACAAGATAAAAGTATATACAGGTGTGTAATCTCAGAAAATAAATTAATATGATGGCTTAAAAAAAATTAATACAATTTAATATGCTTGGTTAGTTAGTTAGTTAAAAATATTATTACAACCCAGATAGAAAGATTCCATTGACAGTTATGCAATGAGGGGATTTACAAAAAAAAAAAAACCCCAGAAAAGTAGAGCTATAAAAAAAGAAAAAAAATGAGATTGCCCCATTTCCATAAAGTTCCTGTTACCAGTTAAGCCCACCAGAAATACAGATCTTACAAATGCATAGCTTAAGTGGAGTGTTATATTTTTTTTTTACAATTTGTCATGGGACGCTGACAGTAAGTCATGTGAGTTTACTGCCAGCATCAGAATAGACCTAGAAGTATAAATGGGTATTGACGAACATGAACATTAGGTTTATGATCAAAATCATAAGTTGCACACAAAAGTGCTAACAAATACGTGTGTAGTCTGCATTTACATCTACTACACTTTTTATAAAGTCCCGAAGTACATGAGGAAAGAAATTGACAGTACTGAAGAGTTTATGTATGCACTTTGATTCCACAACATCAACTCTCTAGCATTGGAAATTACATTATTTAATAGCTCTAACGATGACTAGGGTTTACATAATGCTAAAGCTGAATCTTCTATGCCGGTGATCATTAAAGCAAACTATTTAAAAAAAAATTGAAGCTCCTCTAGCCCTATAGGATTGTCTGTTTCTGTAATCTGGAAATATGAAGGGATTGTGGTGAAAGCACAAACAATAAGCCACCTTTACTTATCCAACTAAAGTCAGGTACCCATTTAAAGCTAGATGAACGTGAGGGACATTCTGCCAACTTTCACCAGCACGTGGAAAAATCCCATTGGTTCCCACAAGGGATCGAACCCAGGACTCTCAGATCCGGAGTCAAGATCTCTACACCATTCTGCCTCAATACAAACTATATATTCTATATAATGTAATTGTGAGCTATTAATGAAAACAAGCAACACTCAGCCCAGTGAGATAATGCATAATTCTTTGGTGAAACATGAAACTAGTAAACTGTAGTTTCTGGAAATATCCCACAACAATTACTGACTAAAACAACACATACTACCCCCCAGTAATGTCCAAAGCTGTAAATAAATAAAAGGATAAAAAAATGTCACAACTCATTTGAAAAAGTAAACAATCACCATTTACCAAGTCTAGGGATTGGCTAGCCCTTCCATCACCATTTACCAAGTCTAGGGATTGGCTAGCCCTTCCTAAGGCAAGGGCCATTTAGAAAAAAAATAAAATAAAAAAATAAGTGGTGCATTACATAAACAAAAAAAAAGTTAACAAATACACTTCATATGTGAGATTGTAAATTAACATTACATATGGACAGTTGTTAAATAATTTGTTTTAAATTGAGAATTCATGCTGCTGGTTTGAACAGCATAGTTTGCTGAGGGTCATGCTTCTGAATCGATTTTAACAGTGATGCTTAATTACTTAACCGAATTATTACTTAAGTGTATAACATATACTAGTGCAGGGGTGGCCACAAATGAGGTTGGTGAAGGCCATTTTTTTTTAATAACAGAAAAAACTGGTTCATTGGGTGCCACACACAGCTCAACAAAAACTGGCTCATTGGGTGCCACACACAACTCAATAAAAACTGGCTCATTGGGTGCCACACTCAGCTCAACAAAAACTGGCTCATTGGGTGCCACACACAGCTCAACAAAAACTGGTTCATTGGGTGCCACACTCAGCTCAACAAAAACTGGCTCATTTGGTGCCACACACAGCTCAACAAAAAGACACATTCAGCAACCAAGGATAATAGAATTACTGTCAAGCTACCCGGTCTACAGTCACATCAGTGGCAAAGTTAACTGCTGTGAAGGCTATGCATACATAATTAAGTGCAAAAATAATCAGATAATCAAAATATAAGATGAGAAGAATATTATGCTGCTGCACACAGAGAATGTATAGCTAACAATAAATGTAAGTTTATAAGTGGATTAAAAAAAATGCAATGTATAAAAACAATCTCTTGAGTGTTAAATGACAGTAGACTGGCGTAGACAGCCATAATAATCATAAAACCATAAAAAACAAAGTAAAATAAGAACATGATGTTTTTTTTTTTTTCAAGCATAGGTAAAACTATAAATTACGTTTCTGTAACTCAGTATCTGCTAATGTACCAAAATTTCAGTTGCTAAAATTACCAAACTTCAGCAACTGAAAAATATTTGGTTTAAGAAAAAACGAATGTTTTCTTCGTTCAGAGAGCGTAATCATTCAAAATGCCCAGGAATGTACAGTAAATCATATACACACATTTTTTTTTTTAAATTTACAATCCAACATTAATTGCTGATGTAGTGAAATATACTACAAATGCATTCCATAGTGACTCCCATAATTAACGCCTGTAGCATTATGTCCATGTTTATGAATAAGGTCACCTTGCTGCCATCTAAAATCAAACAAAAAATTCATGCAGCATGCAAACGAGTCACAGGAACAACATTTAAATACAATATTTAATTAGCTTTGTAAACGGTTAGAAAAATAATATAATAATACAACATCTATTGCCGATTATATCTTAAGGATAAAAAAAACAACAAGAAATCTATGAATCAGGAAAAAAAAGAGTGAAAACATGAACATGGCATAGTACTGGTTTGTTTTCAAAATATTTTGAAACATCAAAGGGTTCTCATATTTTCTTGTTACAAACATTCAGAATGGAGAACTGGGACATATAATTTAATAGATTACATCATACAAAACAAACAACAACAACACATATTACACATTATTTCATGTTGTGTTGACAATAAATACAATTTGTAGTAGATTACCGGTATAAAAATAATAAAAAAAAAAGTAACATAACTTTTACTCTTGTTACTAATTTAGAATCATAAAACAAATGATTTTTTTTTACAGAAAGACAGGCAAAAATTAAGCAGTTTGTTTAAATTCATTAAATGAAAATTTGGCCAACACTTGTTATCATCTGATAATTATAAACAATATATTCTACTTAGTCCATGAAAGCAGAAGGAAATGATGTACCAATCTCTGAACACTTAATAGTAAAATTTATTTAAAGGCTGGGATAAATTCACTTGGCTTTTTTTTCCTTATGTTCTGTGGGGCAAACGATTGAGTGCAAAAAGATTTTCAGAGGAAAATATATACAAAAACTTGATAAAAAAAACCAGTGCTTTTTTTTTGTGTCGGTACGCAACTGTATGGCATACCAGCACCTTTTTCAATCTGGGGGAAAAAAATATCACTTTTCTTGTATTCTAACGTTTATTATTAATTTATTAATAATTTAATTATTTTAAAATTGCGCGCAATAAGAATTAAAATATAAAATGCGAAACTGCTAACTGGTAGTTAAAAGTTAGGCAATCCATCACTGAGTACCGGCACCTATTTTTTTTTTTTTTTACAAAGAAAGCACTGTCAAAAACTATTATTGAATTTAATTCCTATTAAGTACAATTTTTAATTAACACTAAAAAAAAAACCCCACTCATATTAAAGTGGTGCATGGGAATAAATATGACAAAAATTTGTGTTTCATAGGAATAAACTCAAGAATTTAGCCATCCTTGAGAACAAAGCTTAATGTGAATGTATCGGCCCTTGAAGTCTGAAAGGTTGCCTAACGTTGATAGGGAGGCCCTGTATATTTACCCACCAAATCCTAGGAAGAAATAATAATGGATGTACCACAACATATGATCCTCTTTTGTTACCTTCATGGCTGACTCTCCCTACAAAAAATGGTAACAAAAGCAGTGGAAATCTGGCTTACAATCTGGCTTATCTTCTTAACATTATCCTCAATCTATATGTCATGAGAAGGTTAGGTGTTTGTGTATTTTTTTTTATGTTTGGTTTGTTTTTGGAGGCTTGAATGAATTACATTTTATGCATTAATTTTAATGATATGGAGCAAACTTGATTCATGAACCTAGTTTCACTGCAATTTTTACAACACTGCAAAGTATTGAGCTACATATTGTAAAGATTGCTTTTGCATCAAAAATATTTATTATTATAAAAGAAGGATTAAATTGTAGAAATAAACAACAAATTAAAAGTATAATCTTATGCAAAAATTCTTAGGAATTAAAAAAGCAAACTTGATGTGTATTTAAGACTTAAAGAGTAGGAAAAAAAAATGTAACCAGTCTTACAAATGAAACTTTTTTTAAAAGGTATACTAAACAAGTAACGCGTTTACTAAAATACTGTTACAACCACGTATTTAATCAATGGGTCAAAAAAGTTGTAAAATGCTGTGGTGATTACATAATAAAATGCACTGCATACAAATAGTAATCAATGTAGTTTCAACAGGAATGTTAAGGCATGATTTGGCTTTTTACATATTTAAAAAAAAAATTAAAATATACTAAGATGGATGGAAATTATTTTGCCAACAGATTATAATGAATAGAGTATTTGAAACAAAAAGGAGGGGAAAAAATCAACAAAATAATTTTACATGTAAAATTTTGGCAGTAAAAAGAAAAACAGATTTACATACCAAAAGAATGATAATGATATGCTATGTGGACAAGTTAATTAAGGCTCTGGGTCACAATTAATTATGTTAATCATGATAGCTAATAATGGGGATCATACAGTCGATTCCATACCATAAGCAGCTTCAGTGGGATGACTGTAGAGAGATGGTTGCGATGAATACAAACTGTCCTTCTGTTTCAACGGTTCCGCCTCTCCCATTGCAAGCTCATCCTCATCTGTAGTCTCTATTTCCTCTGGATCCGTGACCAGATGGTCGAAGTAGTGACGGAATACGAAATTGTGATCGGAATGGGTGAGTGAGTTTCTGTCACAGTTTGCCAAAGGTGGAACTTTGGAATCCTCATCAATGACATGGGAGCTCTCCGCCTCTGATGGAACACATATCTTCTTCAATTTGCTACCAGTCTGACCTTTCTTCCACAAGAATATAGCAAATAGTAATAAAATTATTGAAAAGCCCATGCAGGATGCTACAATGGCACCTTGAGTGCCTGCCGCCAATGTTGAAGAGTGTTCTGAATGACATTCTGATAGTTCAGAATCCAACAGTAATGAAATCTGTTTGCTCTCTCCTGATTTCAATAGCAGACAAGACAACTTGGAGCATTCTGTGTCATTTTTACCACCACTCAAGCAATGGAGCTTAGAAGACCTATCCTGTGATATAATCCAATCCCTGAGCGGTTTAACTTTACAATCACATTCCCAAGCATTCTGTTCCAAACTTATGGAAGAGATTTTGTTGAAAAAAGTGAAAATACTTTCCGGTAAAAAATGAAAATTATTGTAAGATAGGTCCAAATTTTTTAAAGCAGCCAAACCTTCAAAGGCATTCACATTCAATTCCTCCAGAGAACATTTTGAAATGTTTAAATTTTCAATTGACTTCAGATCTGAGAACAAGCCTGGTGGTAACTTCCTTAAAGGGTTGCTGGCTAAATTTAAATGAATGACGGAGTCTGATAATTCTTTAAAAACAGATGAATCTAGTGAAATGATGGAGTTGTGAGATAGGTCCAGACTGGTGATACCAGAGCCCCTGAAGGCAAGCTGGTCAATTTTATTAATCCTATTGGATGAAAGGTCTAGGGTGTGCAGCCCATGGCTGTTGAAATTATCTGTGAGTAAAACCTCGATGACATTATGATACAGAATGAGATTTTTTAGAGATTTGTGCTCTGAGAAAACTCCTGGCCGAGGCGCTGATTTGAGCCGGTTTAGACTCAAGTCTATCAGGGTCAGTGTTGGCATCTGGGGGAATACATCATCATGTATTTCAGTCAGACTGCATTCCTTGGCCCTGAACTCTTTTAAATTATACAGATTTCTGAAAGTTGATCCAAAAAGAGTTTTTAGCGGATTACCATCCAGTTTTAATGATGTTAGAATATCTTGTTTGACGAATGCTTCAGATGTCAAATTCTAAATGAAAAAAAGGGAAAACAGAATTCAAAAATACTATTAATAAGGGCAAAGTTTACAGGTTTAAAGTAAAAGCTAAAAGTTTTGAAGAGGAAAGTGAATTTCAGCACCACAATATTTATCTGTGAATATCATACATTTATTTATTTACAATTATCAAATTCTATATTGTGTTTTCTCTCAGGGTGCATTTAGTTTTTGATGTACTGATGAAAAGATCCCCACTTGAGGATTTACAGCTTCGATAATGACATAATCGTACCCGTGTCAAGAGAGGAAAAAACGACTTTCAGTATTGAGTTTAGGATAGTGTTTAAAATGGGCCAAAAATGTTTTCTAACAAGTTAATATCCCTACCACCAATGAATATTTGAAAAAGTTCAAAATCTACTTTTGTATATTTTGTAAACACTAATTTTAGCAGTGTTGCTAAAGATGGATCTGA